>LNAC01000025.1:372959-678493 GCA_002007465.1 Ailurus styani
GGGGGGCAGGGGGGAGGGGGAGATGGGGAGACCAACTAGGGGCCATCCACTGGTAAGAAATCGTTCTGTGTCAGCACATCCCAGCATCCCAGGGTGCTGTCCTAGCCCCTCTTCGAGGGGTGGGATTTGATGAGAAAAGAAGAGGTAAGCATTACCGATGTTGACTTCATCCAGTTCTCCTTTCTTACTGGGCAGACAGTAGACAACAAGATCCTTTGCAGTGGAACAGGCACAATGATTAACTCTTGCCAAGAAGAGTAAGTGGAAGTTAGCCAGTCTTGTCTGAGCAAAACAAAAACAAAGAGAAAACCAAAAAACAAGGGGCCAACATGATTCTCTGGCCTCTCCTTCCTGCCCCAGAGCCCTTGGTGAGGCTCTGGGTGAGGGGGTTTCCATCACACTGGGCCCTGAAAATGACCACCTGGAGAAGAGCTCTTGCTGAACACCTCCCCCTGGCCCACCCTAATAACCTAGATTGCCTGAGTGAGCAATCAGGTACTCTGGAGGAAGAGACTGGGCTGTGTGCTCTTTGCTACCACTGTGTAAGCACAGCTTTTCCTGATGAATGGAAGTGGTAGGAATAAAGCCTTTTCTTATGTTGAGATTCATGACCAGGGGTACAAACACAGCAAATATGCTGAACTCTGGGGAGGCTATGGGACAGCGGCTGTTTCCAGCAATCAAGTATTATTACTTGAAATCATGAGTTAATGTGAATGTCCAAATTACTTCCATGAGAGGGGGTTATAATAGTTTTACAAAGTGTAAAAGTATGGTTATCAAAAGATCACTATTTACACCTTTATGTAGTAGCAACAGAGTTAAACTCTTCATGACTCGGGGTGAGTTTGTTCTCCATTTTACCACTGAGGTGCTGGTAGACTGGGGAGAAAGCAGCTGAGGCTGCCCGTGGAGAGAGGGGTCCCAGCTCGTGTCCTAGTTTCCAGGGGCTGCTCAGTGGGTACCATGGGTGCCTTGGAAAATCAGGCAGGCAAAGGACTTCTAGGAATCAACACAAATCAAAGCAAGTTGGCAAATATTTGCAGTGTGCAGAACCTCCTGCTGGTGGCCGCAGGAGCACGGGGATCTCAGAAAGGAAGGAAAGTGGCCCAGAAAACAAACCCTGCAGACCTGGACCTTTACTAATTACACGGTAAAGGGACCTCGTTGTTTAGCCGTTTGCAGAGAGTAGCCCGAGGTTCCTACGGTTGTGGGGAGCAGATCAGAACATTCATGAACACGCCTTTTGTTCAGAGACTTGGAATCAGTTATAATTACACCTTGCGTGTTCATGGTGCTTTAATATGTACAGAGTGCTCTGAGAGTCACTGCTGATGCTTACAGCTGATGAGGGTAGGAGAGATGCTCCGGTTATTCCCCTTCTACCAGTGATATCACTGAGAGGCTGCGAGCGAAGGAACTTCTGACACTCACTGAGTGACTGAGTTGAGTGAACTGAGACTGCAGTTGAAATCTTAAAACTTCTTAAGTCTTGGCTCTTTATTTAATATTTTATAACTTTTTCTAATTAATGATGTGCTTTGATTTATGTAAAAATTGTTGGCCTAGAAGTGATCAAAATAATTACGAAGATACCACATCCTACTAATTTTTATTTATGGCCATATAGATACAATATTTAAGATTAAAATATTAAATTGTTTTCCTGGAAGTAAGTATTATGTTTGTCTGGACCGCTATGAACAGTTTAAAAGTATTTTATAGATGATAATGGAATTTGGTATGAAACGCTGATTAAAGCAGAGCACAGAATATTTTTCATGCATTACATATCTCCGTAACATATGATGAAGCACATTTTGTATTAATTTATTATGGAAAGAGTAGGCACAATTAATCATGTATTATAAAGTGAGCTTCCTTAATCTCTGCTGTGGTACTATTTTATTTTATGTAGCATTATTCATCCAAATGGTATAAATAGCCTTAGAGTGTTCAACAACAGCCATAGACTATAATGACAAATAATAGGAGAGGAAAATATTAATGAGGAGAAGAAAGGGAGGAAAGATACATTATCAAATGAGCAAGGAGAAGGGATAGCAATTGTAATTTAAGGTCTTGCAGAAATGGATTGGTTGTTTCCAGGAAGAACATTTACATCATGCTCCTAGAACATTTAGCAGCCAGCAGTCGGAACAATATTTCACTTTACTGAGGATAACAGGGATGCAGCACACAGTGCAGCTATTCTAAAGACAGACTTCAGAGAATTCAAACGCCCGCGAAAAGCAAGGAACCAGGTCACTTTCCATGGAGACACGTGAGGTTCTGAAGCTCTATAGCTCGAAGTAGCAAATGAGAAGTCCCTTATTCTCCTAGGAGCTGCAGTCGGGGGATGTGTTTTTCTAAAACCCAAAGGGCAATTAGTAATTTTCCTGAAAGTCATTGTTCGGGAGATGTCGAGCCTACGCACGAAATGCTATGAACATGGAGAGTCCCTGCAAAGGGAGCCATCGGCATGCCCTCGCCGTATTCCTGGATCTGGGTTGGGCAGACCATCCCCGGGATGGGGAAGGGCAGCATCCAGTGAGGGAGAAACCCGGTCCCTGAAGTCATCAAACCTCAGGACAAGGGGCTTCGCTTTGTCAGAGACAGGAGGCAGAGCTGTCCTCCTCAAGATGACAGAGGAAAGCGACATTTGCACAAATTTAAGAAAGTCGGACTAAGAATGAGATAGATTTTCATATGTGACATTTGTAAAACTGGGTTAACAATTCGTAGTCAGAATTAGCACAGATAGGAGCATTTGTAAATCCACGAACATTTCTACAAACTTAAAGGAAAATTCTCTCAAATAAATTTATTTTTGCCTTCAGACTCAAGCTGGAAATTGGCTAAATAATCAATGATGAGCCTCTAGGAAAATAGAAGCACCCAAGATGAACAAAACAAGAAAAAAAAAAGAACGAAAAGAAACAGAAGTTTAGAGCACAGGGAGAGGAAAATAGAGGAAAAATATTTGTTGGAGATGCGCTATTAGACCAATAATCTCAAAAGGAGTTGTATAAATATAGGGTCAGGGAATATGTGAATTTTCCCCCTTACTCAATTAATTCTGTGATATTGTGTGTGTGAATTTAAGAGTCAAAACATGAGAGGGGGTTCCTAGGTGCCTCAGTCAGTTAAGCATTTGTCTTTGGCTCGGGTCATGATCTCAGGGTCCTGGGATTAAGTTTCACATCAGGTTCCCTGCTCCGCTAGGAGCCTGCTTCTCTCTCTCTTTGTCCCCTGCTAGTGCTCTCTCTTGCTATCTCTCTCTGGCTCTCAAATAAATAAATAAAATCTCTAAAAAAAAAAAAAAAACCCAAAAACAAAAAACATGAGCTTTTCCAGAACATTTTCCTCTTTCTTGACCTTGTTGCTGGGCATCTACTCATTTCCCACAGGAAATAAGGGTCTTGTGGAATTCGCTGAGGACACGAAGAGAGAAACAGTGGCAAAGAGAAACAGTGCTGCACTAAATCAAATCTCCGTGTACACCGGGGGAAACAATATGGCAGATTGCAAGGCTGCGGAGCCCAAACTGAAGTAAATTCGAAAGAAATAGAATCAAGAAATTAAATAGCTAAAAACACTGAGGTGAGATTCTATTGCATTATACGCCTGCCTAATTTCTTAATTCCAGCAAAGACGTGGATGGGTACATAGTTCACAGAAAGTCTTAACAATGTATGAAATCAAGTGTAGAAATTCAAAAGGGTAAGTTATTTGAGCAGTACACGTATTTGCAAGTTTAATAGAATTAGTCATCATAAATTGAGAGGACAACGGTAGCGAGGAAGTCAACTAAACATTTTACATCAGAAGGATATATGGCTGGGCGCCTGGGTGGCTCAGTGGGTTAAAGCCTCTGCCTTCAGCTCAGGTCATGATCTCAGCGTCCCGGGATCGAGGCCCGCATCGGGCTCTCTGCTCAGCAGGGAGCCTGCTTCCTCCTCTCTCTCTGCCTGCCTCTCTGCCTACTTGTGATCTCTCTCTCTGTGTCAAATAAATAAATAAAATCTTAAAAAAAAAAAAAGAAGAAGAAGCATATATGGCCGCCGCCATCCATCACGGTAATCAGAACAGCAGCAAGAATCTCCTGCTGAACCCCGTACACCACACACCAGACAGTAGCTTCCAGTCCCGGCAAAGTAAACTTGCTCATATCTTCCTTCACATCCACTGTCGCCCTGAACAAACTGCTTCCATTTTCTAACGACCAACTCAAACCAAGATACATATTTGTATCCAAATATCTTGGAAATATCCAAGATATTTCCAACACTTGGCAGACACACTTTTGGTTACTTAAACTCTTTCCTTCCTGAAAGAATTCTGATCTTTTTTTTTTCGACGTATCCACTCCTTTCCCTTTCCATGTGTCTCGGGAGAGCCTGACCTCCCACCTCCAGAAATGGATGGAATTGGCCTGTTGGGAAATTCTTGAAAACGATTCTTCATGACAAGAAGGAGTTTACAGGAAGAGACTGAGTTCGCTCTGCACATCCTGTGTCCACATGAGAGGCAGGCGTGGATGCAGCCCTACTGCTAGCAGCCTGAACACGGAGCCTACCCCGAACGCCATGCAATGGAGTCGTGGAAAGAACTTGGGTCTTCGAGACACCATTGATCTTGCACCATCTCTGAGCGTCTTGGCTCAAGAAGCCAATGTTGCCTTCAACCATTTAAGTGGTGTTTCTGTTCTTGCAGCCAAATGCATCTATCGAAAGCTCAGGAATAAAAACTGGGGACATGGCATAGGCATGGCTCACCGTGTGCCAAGTATTTCTTTCCACGTCCCCAGTAGTTCACTATGGAGGCAAAAGAAATTGGTTTTGATTCAACATTCATTGAATTTTCACTTAAGACAAAATTATTATGCAAACAGAAAACATGGAGATCTGTTTTAACTTTACTCTGCATGTATTTTGTAGTTTTGAAGACAAAAAACATGTTAGCAAATATGAATTTATATAAATTCCAGCCCCAGTTCTGTAATGCAGACAGTACGCTTGACTAACACTACAGAGGTAGAATAAAACCAAAATAGATCTTTTAGTGGAGTTCAAAGGATTGCCTCCCCCCCACCTTCTTTTCGAGCGTCTCCTTGTGGCTGATGTTTGTCCTGATAGCAGCTAAACTCACTAAGCTAACTTTATTTATTTAAATTTTTTTTAAAGATTTTATTTATTTATTTGACACACAGAGAGAGATAAGATCACAAGTAGGCAGAGAGGCAGGCAGAGAGAGAGGAGGAAGCAGGCTCCCCGCTGAGCAGGGAGCCCGATGTGGGGCTCATCCCAGGACCCTGAGATCATGACCTGAGCCGAAGGCAGAGGCTTTAACCCACGGAGCCACCCAGGCACCCACACTAAGCTAACTTTAATCGCTCATTAACTGCCAGGATTGAACACTTACCTGGACAGTCTGTATCTTCTCCAGCTTCACACATTCAACCTCTAGTGAGTGTTTATCATTTATAAAAAAAAAAAAAAAGGCAGAAAACATTTTTAGGCTCAATGGTTAAGAAATCACCACTCTCATTAGCCTAAGTCACCCTCAAACCCAGTCTCTGGCCTGCCAGTTCGGGTCTTCACTCAGCACACCCCACACAGATGCAAGAGAGTGGTGTGTATATCCAACAGCTAGACACAGATACAGGAGTCATAGAAGAAGCACTGACCTGTGCAAAGACCAAAGTTGATGGTTTTGGAGCCTGCCTCTCACTAATGACTGTCCACCTCCTGTCTCTGGCAGGAACACATCAATCAGCCAGCCAGCATGGGTCCCCATAATTTGCCATTTGTAAATAATTTAACAGACTCTTTTTTTTAACCACGGTGTTAACACATGTAATTAAAACCAAGTTTATAATCACACTCTTAAAGAGTACACAAAGATTACTACTGGGCTTTCAAAATGCCAGCCAACAAAAATCTGAATTAATTATCCACCTTCCTCTTTGCATGCAATATGTGGCTGGCCATGTACTTTCTCAACTATTCAACTAGTCTAATCTGAGTCAGGAAGCTCATTTCCCTCAAGTTGGAAATTTATAAGATGCCGTCCCTTTCTAACGTGGTCAGTTTGCATTGGGATTTCTACCAAAGTAGATCTCTTCTTTAATAATAAGTTCCCTAATTAGTTAATAATGGGAAAACATTTCATTCCACGGTAAGATACCAGCCTCTATAGCAAAACTGATGGGGGGCATCCATATGAACCATGCGCAGCCATCAGGGAGCAGGACATGTATTTGGGGCGTTCAGTGGCCCCTTTCCTTTGTCTCCACAAAGCCCAGCCCAGCACAGAAGTGAGCAAGCATGGATTCGGACGGTGGGTTTGACCAGCACTGGAGTGGTCTCCTGGTCTCCCCTCCCACCAGGTGAGCTTAGACATGTCACCCTGACTCCCTGAGCTGAACTTGTATCACCTGTAAAATGGGGATGACGGTATTATGTCCGTCACTGAGGAAAGTATGCCAAATGTGGGCATCCCAAAGCGAGTGTAGACTTGGGAAGAGCCACAGAAGTGGACTGACAGCCCAAAAGAACATTCTTCACCCACGCAAAGAGCTGCAAGTTCCTCTGTCTACTTACGTTCCAGTCTTCTGGTCGATGAAATGGAGGAATTATACATATCTCATGGGACCATTTTGAGGCTAATTTAAATAATGTGTGAAACATAATCCACACATACTTCATATTCAGTCAATGAGAATGCTACTTTGGTTTTTTAGTTCCGTGTGTGTGTGTATGCACCATGCCTCCATTCCTCCTACCTGTCTGTCATTTTATTATTTTACCCTCCTTTATACTGATGGCTTCAAAACTTTGAAATCGTACACAGGGAACACAACAGTAATGGCTCTAAGTTTGCTTCAGCAATCTATGGACTAGAGTTTTTTATAAAGAAGGAATCCCAAGAACAATGGCATCATGTTTTACAAGCCTGGCCAGTCTCCAAGGACTTTGCCTTCTTTTGGAAATGAACTTTCTCCTGACTGGAAATTTCTGGTGCTAAGATTAGCTGAGAGCCACCAAATACACTGGCTCTGCGAGGCGTCAGCAAATCACTGCTCTGAGCTTTCATTTCCCTCCTAGAAGGGGGATAAGCAGCCAGGGAAGATTCTTATGTCCGCTACCCACCGACAGACATCGGCATGGAGGGGAGTGTACACAAGGTAGCTGCCTGCTTAGAAGGAACAAAACACACATACAAGATCATCTGTTCACTTCACAGCTACTTAAAGTTTAAACAGAGTGATTTTTTTAAACTATGTAGATTGAGACTTTTCTCCTTTTTGAAAAATTGTACCTCAGGTAAACCTCAAAATTTGATTAAACATGACCCTTAATTCATGGTACATTTTCATGATCCATTTGTGTATTATTGAATTTTAAATTTATGTTTAAAATATACCAAACACTGACAGAACTACCACTCAAAACAGCTATTAAAATAGCTGTCACTGATTATTAAGGAAAATTTTGAAAACATATGGAGTAGAGGACACCAGAAAAAAGAGCGGGGTCTTTCAAAAGAATCCCTGGCATCACGGAGTGTGTGCATGGTTTTCAAAAAGCTTCCTATATTCAATATTAAGGCATCAATTAAAGTGAAATGTGTACAAACGATCATAAAGCATGTTTGTTTTGTGAGACAGATTGATGGTGAAATTGAAAAGAAATGTTCTTAAATATTTAAACACATTTTTCTGAAAACCTCTGGCCCAGAGACCAACTGTATTGGAATGATCTAAAGTACACATTAGAAGTGTACATTGACCCATTTTTATTTACTAAGTTCATTTTTTATTTTATTTTTGCTAAGTTTTTTTTTTAAGATTTTTTTTTTTTTTTTTTTTTTTTTTGTTAAGTTTTTTTTTTAAAATTTTTTTTTTTTTTTTTTTTTTTTTTTGACAGAGAGAGACACAGCGAGAGAGGGAACACAAGCAGGGGGAGTGGGAGAGGGAGAAAAATGATTCCGCCGAGCACGGAGCCTGACGTGGGGCTCCATCCCAGGAGACTTGGGATCATGACCCGAGCCGAAGGCAGACGCTTAATGACTGAGCCACCCAGGCGTCCTTTACTAAGTTTATTTTACTAAGTTTATTTTTACTAAGCCCTCAGGTGATTTTCACGTGATTTTATTCATTGTCAGTTATGAGAAGTACCCCTGAACACTTGAGGATCATCTATGTCAATTGTTGGACAAAGTGTGACCACACTAATGTCTAAAACTAAGCATATTTTAAGCAATGTGAAGGTCAGCTAATGGTTGTCTTTTAGATTTGTCTTCAAAATATCTGAAAGGTTATGCAATACGGTGAAAAATGATTAACACCTAGCAGGAGGACCAGGGTCTTCTTAAGTTTTCAACTGTTGAAATGCATTGCTTGATAAAAAAATAAAATATAAAATAAAATAAAATAAAATAAAAAAGTAAAATAAAATAAAATAAAATAAAATAAAAGTCCAGGGGCACCTGGGTGGCTCAGTTGGGTAAGCATCTGCCTTCAGTTCAGGTCTTGATCCCAGAGTTGGGCTCCCTGCTCAGTGAGGAGTCTGCTTCTTCCTCTGCCTCTCCCTCCTCTCTCTCTCTCTCTCTCTCTCTCTCTCTCTCTCTCGCTCTCTCTCAAATAAATAAATAATCTTTTAAAATAATAAATAAATGTCCATTCAAAATACGATTACATAAGTGTTTTCAAATGATGTTTTATTTTGCAATCTGGAGATATTTATGCCTTCTAAAAGAACATAATGTAACTTAGAGGCTTGCTTCATCTGACACATAATTTATCTGAATATTTACAGTTCATCATGAAAGGACACTCTCTTGAACTTTAGGGGATGAGCAATTTTTGGTGCTTTTAGAGACATCTTCACTGTAAGAGTAAATTCAATTTAAAAGATTACCAACATACTTTTCTTTCATAAAAGTATTTTTTAAAAAACAACAAATACACCACAAAACCTAAAGAAATGAAGCAGAGGAATCCTTTCTCATTGTGATTCTACCACAGAGGGCTTTCCAGGGGACAGGAGCTCCAAGAAGACACCTGCGGCTCATGTTACATTTCTGCCATTGACAAGCCACATGAAGCCATCTTTTTTTACTGAATGTACTTATAAAAGTCTCCACTTAGATGTTATAAAATGCATTTTTATACATTTGACTATTTTGCTTTCTATGTTTATTTTATAATTTTCTGGAAGAATGCTTTAATTTGGAAAAATATGTAAGCAACCTGAAATTCTTGATAGTAGTATATATATTTTAATTTCACGGGTAGAAGTTAGTGATTTATCAGGTACACATAGCACCCAGTGCTCATTACATCAAGTGCCTTCCTTAATACCCATCATACAATTACCCCTTCCCCCACCACCCTCCCCTCCAACAACCCTCAGTTTCATTCCTTTAGTTAAGAATCTCTTATAGTTTACCTCCCTCTCTATTTTTATCTTACTGTATGTTTTTCTTTCCTCCCTTATGTTCATCTATTTTGTTTCTTAAATTCCACATATGAGTGAAATCATATGGTATTTGTCTTTCTGTGACTAACTTATTTTGCTTAACGTAAGACCCTCTAGTTCCATCCACATTGTTGCAAATGGCAAGATTTCATTCTTTTTGATGGCTGAGTAATATTCCTCTATGTGTGTATGTGTGTGTGTGTGTGTGTATAAACACCACATCTTCTTTGTTCATTAAAAAAAGGATAAAGTAGCCATATTAAAAACACACACATAGGAAAATCTCTGCCTTTACATTTGGAATAATTTAAAATTCTTAACTTAGAGATATTTTATTTCACATAATGCTCTGAATATTCATTCATGTTGTTGCAAATTATAGGACTTCCTTCTTTTTGATAGTTGAATAATATTCATCCATATATTTGGCTATAGCTTCTTTATCCCAACTCATAGATAGAGAGCATCAGCTGGTGGTTGCGAGGGGCTGGGGGTGTGGGGGGTGAGGAAATCTTTGCAAAGTATACAAAGTTCCAGTTATAAGACAAATAAGTTCTGAGTATCTAATATACAGCATGGTGATTATAATGAACAATACCAGTTAATTACAACTATTATATACTTGAAAGTTGCTAAAGGAGTAGATCTTAAATGTCCTTACCAAACACAAACCAAAAAATTACAAATTATGTGATGAGATAGTGGTGTTAGCTAACCTATGGTGGTAATCATTTTGTAATATGAAAGGGTATGAAATTAACACATTATACACCTTAAACTTATACAGTGTTATATATCAATAATATCTCCAAAAAGCTGCCAAAAGAGAAGTGTTTGAAATTAAGTCTATACAATTATCCTTCTGAAGAATTAATCAAATAATGAATATAATTGTAAATGCCCTGTTATGAGATTAACTTCACGTTTGAGCATAATGGATAAACTTACATTTATCAAATGATTACTTTCCTAAAAATTTCAGGGATATGTATATTAAAAGCAAGATATGATGGTAGTGAAACAAATAGCTTACTTTTAAAAACTGTGATGGTACTAAAACATGTAAAAAGGGTGCCTGGGTGGTTCAGTGGGTTAAAGCCGCTGCCTTCGGCTCAGGTCATGATCCCAGGGTCCTGGGATCGAGGCCCACATCAGGCTCTCTGCTCGGCAGGGAGCCTGCTTCCTCCCTCTCCTCTCTCTGCCTGCCTCTCTGCCTACTTGTAATCTCTCTGTGTCAAATGAATAAATAAAATCTTTAAAAAAAAATGTAAAAAATTTTAAATGTTTTTAATTGTCTTATTAATTATTAATGGAGATATGTATTCATTATCATTAGAGTTGCAAACCAACTAGTTTGAGCAGCTGACATAGTCAAAAAGTTTTAATTTATAGCAATGGGCATTTTAAAGATATATCTTAATATAAAATATTCGATTGTATTATATACACTTACCAAAGTCCTATACATAAGGAACACTCCCACTGAATTCACACAGATGCATTACTGCTCATTCATGAGTAAATATCACCTGCCAAATGTTAATTGAGCACATACTCTCTGCAAAGATCTGGGCTAGGTTTTGGAAAGTAATGATGGCAACAGCTAACAAAAGGAATGAACACTGAGAAAGTAGACAGAGAAAAGACAGAGCTAGGTTGGTAATGTTCTATATACCTTACATATGTAACTCCCGTAATCCTCAAATATAAATATGAGGTAGGCAGTACCATTTCCTTTTTGCAGAAGATGAGAAAGAGATGCAACTTGCTCAGTTAATTTTTTTAAATTTTATTATTGAAGTATAGGTGACATACAATGTTATATTAATTTCAGGTGTAGAATGTGGTGATTCAGCAATTCTATACATTGCATAATGCTCATTACAATTCGTTAATATTTTTTAGAGACTTTTTTTATTTGACAGAGAGAGAGAGATCACAAGTAGGCAGAGAGGCAGGCAGAGAGAGAGGAGGAAGCAGACTCCCCGCTGAGCAGAGAGCCCGATGTGGGCCTCCATCCCAGCACCCTGAGATCATGACCTGAGCCGAAGGCAGAGGCTTTAACCCACTGAGCCACCCAGGTGCCCTGTTAATATTTTTTAGAGATTTTTTTTATTTATTTGAGAGAAAGAGAGAGCATGAGCAGGGGGAGGGCAGAGGGAAAGGGATAAGCAGATTCACTGCTGAGCAAGGAGCCTGAGGCGGGGGTCAATCCCAAAACCCTGGATTATGACCTGAACCAAAGGCAGATGCTCAACAGACAAAGCCCCCCAGGTGCCCCACAATTAGTTAATATTTTTAATATCACTTTGTGTTCTGATTGCTAAAAGACAACTTTTTCCCTGGGATCCAACCTTGTCCAATAACATTTAATAAATAAATGAAAAAATAGGAACAAATAGGTGTACTCAGAGGATTTGCAAAAATGAACAGCAAGGCAAGGTGGAATTAGGAAATATTTCAAGAGTGACATGCAGGTTTAAGAGAGATTTGAAGGAGAGGACAGGGGTGGATAGAGAGAATGTCTTTACAATAGGAACAAAGATTAATATGCATAAGTGATTCTGTTGAGCAGAAACCGTGGAATGGAGCAAGAGATTGCACCAGTTGACTAAAAGAAAGCACACAATTGTCCAGGGTTTGGTTGTCAGAGGTTTCAATTTAATGTAAGTGGCTACTGGGAGCCCTCCAGGGCCCGTCCAGAGCCAGTGATGATCATTGCAGGGCAGGAGACGGTAACTCTCCATGTTAGTGTAGAGTTGATGTGAACGGGTGGGCTAGGATCAGAGGCCAGTGCAGGGACAGGGGACGAGATGGGGGAAGCGCTGCCAATTTCTCAGCCAAGGAGACAGAGAGAAGCAGAATGACTGCAGTCAAGTCACCAGAACTACGCGTGGCTTGCACAGAAAGGATGTCTAGCTAAGAAATAGCAGGTCTGAGATGCTTCTCCTCAAGTTCAGGAATGAGGAAATTTAGGACATTAGTGATACCTTTAATCCATCAGATAACTTGAACAAGTGAACCTGAGACTTGCAAAATTAGAATGAACAAAATGGTGCGAGGGCCAGTTTTCTTTTCTCAGCTAAGGAGAGCCTGCTACTGTTTGGACATGTTGGCCCAACGTCCTGTTGCCCTAACGAGGCATCTCAGGACAGTCCCTCAAATTAGGTGATTTGAAATAAGGGGCCAACTGTGAGCTGGAAAGTACTCTGAAAAAGCATGGTAAACACAGAGATCTTCTAACCTGTATTCAAGATCCCTGTCCTGGTGCCATGCCCACGCCCATTACACGCAGAGTATAAACCCGCATGTGCCCTAAGGGGACAATCCATCCCTCTAAAACTTTTGCAAACCAGTGACATTAATATTTCACTGTCAAATCAGCCATTAGTTCATGAGCATACAATGTGAAATATTGTTTAAATGCATTACGCAAATCCCTTTCAAATGCAAACATATTAGAGAGGGGATTGGCAAAATGATACTAGTCTTCATCTGGAAATACTTGGTGATACGGAGTAACGGTGGTGGGCCAGCGCTGCCCCAGACTGATTTAGTATAAAGCTACAAAGATTAACACCATCAGGAGGAAGAAGAAACAAAGAGTTTATTGGATGGTACAGAGAACAAGAGGAAATGCAGAAATTCGGATGCCGATGCCATGTCATTTTGTGTGAGGAGGAATTATATTTCATAAATTAATGAGTTTGGGATTACTGCTATTTGGGAAAAATAAAGCTAGACTCAGCCAAACAAAATTCCAGTTTGATCTAGAGTTTAAAAGTAAAATATAAAGCTTTAACAGTTTAAGAAAAAAGGATGATTTTTTGTAATTATAATGTGTAAACATATAAAAGGACAAAAGCTGTAAGACTATAATTGATACATTTAATTTTATGAATCTTTAAAGTTACTGAATTAAAAAGGTATATGATGACTTCAGTTAAATGTCAGTTCGCAATCTAAATGAGGTAGCAACCACTCAGTTTCTTAATTTGTAGGAAGTGCATGCATCTCAGATAAAACAAACAACTCAGTAGAAAGAGCCAACTATCTGAATAGACTATAAAAAAATAACATGGGTCAAAAATAAATTCTTAATTTCATCAAAAAATAAATGTTAGTCAAAATGGGAATATTTCAGACTGTAAAAATATTAGCAAATGAACAAAAAATATTATACATCAAGCCCTTTCTATTCTCCACTATCAACTAATGGATCTCCCAACAATGCCAGGAGGTGGGTGAGTAAGTTTAGGGGCTATGATTCTCACTCAAGCAGGGCTGGCTCCAGAGTCTAACCTTGAAAAATATACTGTAAAAAGTTAAGTACCTTTCTGGTAATTGTGCTTGGACATAAATGAGTAGGAAGAACATCAAAATATGTTGGTGGGAGTGTAAACTTTTGGGGGCTATTTTGGTCATATTTATAAAATATTTGAAATTTAAATAATTCTATCCCAGTGTTTTTATTCCCAAGAAATTATTCTTCAATAACCACTGATATGAATTTCTAAGATGTATATGAAAGAAATTTTTTTTTGTAAGGGCAAAAAATAGGTCATCAGAACAACTTGCCAATTGGAAAACTGGTTGAACAACGAATTGTATAAATTCTCAAAAATTTTAATGAGATTATTGCATGAGAATCATAAAATCTTAATTTCAAAACAGATAGAAACAGTATAGGCCCAAAAATTCGTAGGTTTATTAGCTTACACATGCAAATAGAAATAAAATATGGTCTGTTCAAATCCAACAGTGTATGAGATAAATAAATTATGATCAAGTAGTGCTTATCCAGAAATGGAAAAATAGTTCAATAATAAATAAGTTATCAGTGCAACTTACCAGACTTAAGGGGAAAAGTCATATAATTATCTTGGTAGATTCAGAAAATGCACTTGATAATGTTCAGTATCTACCTATAATTTTGAAAAACCCTTAGCACATTAGGAATAAAATATAACTTAACTTGGCAGAAGTTGTGTTTCAAACACCTACAAAAAATAACACACTTAACGAATAAATTATTCACTCATTTCCTTTAAAAGGGTAATAAGACAAGCATGTGTATTCCATCATGACTGTTCAACAGAAAATAGAATAGCTAGTCAATATTGAAAACAAAAACAAAAACAAGCAATGTAATGATTTTTGGCGAAGAGACAAACACCCTTACTTGAGATGGTAGCCTTGTCTATTAATGCAGCATAAGCATCAGATAAAATATATAATTGATGAGAGCCCAACACACTTATTGAGCAAACGAATAAATTATAACAAGCAGTAAAATTTGTTTAAGTAAAATGATAGAAATGAAATAAGCATATACTGAAATACATAGTAATGAATGAATATATGCTAAAGCATAAAGGAGGATCCGAGTAAAAGATCAGGAAACATCAGAATAAATCAACGAGATAACATAGCATAAAAATATTTGTGCCCTCTAAGTTAATTTATAAATTCTATATTATCATATTTAAAATTTCAGCTGGGTTTTTTTAATCTTAAAATTTGTATGGGAAAATAAAGATCCAAAGATAGCTGTGAAATGTGGCAACTGTTAAAATATCAAGAATACCTCTCTGAATGGCAGTTTCGGGAGGACAGGGGGTTTTGTCTGTTTTGTTCACTGCTAAATCTCTCTCATCTGGAATCACACCTGGCACATCACAGACACCCCATAAGCACTTGCTGAATGAGTAGAAGGTGCAAACAGCAGGCTACTCGTGTAAAACTAGACAAACCCAGGGCAACGTCTTCAGGTCCCCTCCCTTCTTAGGAGCTTTGCACTGTTACTTTGCTGTGGCTCAATAAACCTTGCTTTGCTGCCCACCAAAAAAAAAAAAAAAAAGACAAACCCAACTTCATGGGGATTACAGACCAGAGGGTGACCACTCTTTACACAAGCAAATGATCATATAAGTGCAGTGAGTACTATCAAAAGGGAAGTACAGGGTGCAATGCGTTCTCAGAAAGGGGAAACAAACCTGCCCTGTCCCCTGGCCTGGGCGCTTGCAAACAGTGGACCAGGCATGGCGAATCAGTCTTTCCTGCCTCACATTTCAGAGTGGGAAAACCTGGATGGACACCATCGCATCAAACTTAGCCAGCGGTTACAGCTAAGGAAATGGTATTCCCAGCTAAATCACAAATCCGACTGTTTCCTTGAGACATAATCCTTAAAAAATTAAATGTGGTTTCAAAGAAAATCCATAGATGCCTTTCATTTCCAGGTTCCAAGATGCAGATGTAAGTAAGTAATCATCGGTAGTAATGAATGAGCAGATATTTCTTGATATCAAAAAATGTTTGGAATACTACATGTCTAACTTCCATCAGATTCTGCTACTTTTATTTATTTCTATTTTTAAAAGATTTTATTTCAGGGAGACAACACAAACAGGGGGAGAAGTAGAGGGAGAGGGAGAAGCAGGCTCCCCACTGAACAGGCAGCCAGACCATGGGGCTCAATCCCACGACCCTCAGATCATGACCTGAGCTGAAGGCAAACCTTCAACTAACCAAGCCCCCCAGGTGTCCCTTTGCTATGTTTACATGTACAATAATGTATAAAATAGTTTCAAAGATGGTTAGAGAATACTTTAGTGACATTATTCAAATGAATATTTTCAAAACTATTGATCCACACCTAAGAAAATTTTTTTTTAAAGATTTTATTTATTTATTTGACACACACAGAGAGATTACAAGTAGGCAGAGAGGCAGGCAGAGAGACAGGGAGAGGAGGAAGCAGGCTCCCTGCTGAGCAGAGAGCCCAATGCGGGCCTCGATCCCAGGATGCTGAGATCATGACCTGAGCAGAAAGCAGAGGCTTTAACCCACCGAGCCACCCAGGCGCCCAACACCTAAGAAAATTCTGTGATTAGATTCCAGTTAATGTAAAAATTATGTTGACTTTAAGGGGGAAAAAAGGAGAAACAAAGACATTTTTTCTATTAAAACATAGCCAGAAGTTACCTTTATTTTCTTAGGAAAAATATCTGTGGGGAGATAAAATAGTAAACCTGGAAGTCTGGGGACGCAGCGTCTCCTAGACACAAAAACTTCCCCAGATGATACCCTGAGGGATGCTTCCATTAACTGAGGACAGGACTCATCACCAGGCTTCCCAGCATCTGGCTAATAATCTCTAGAACAACCTATACTTTTTAAATTTTTTTATTATTCACGGTCATGAAAGTAATATTCCGGAGAAAGGGGGCAACCTTCTGCCTGTGGGAGAAGCTAAGTAGTTCAGCATTCTAGGCTTGGTTCAGTTACTTTGTGGGACGGGGAGGGGCGGTCTCAACACATCCGTGTATTTAGCCCAAGCTTTAAATATTAGGAAAAAATGCATTTCATTTCCCTGCCCCAAGAATCAAGGCACTATGAATCAATCACACTCTGCATGATTCCACCCAACCCATCTCCAATAAGCAGAGAGATTTAAGATCTTAGTTAGTCTTTGGGGTATTTCACTGAAGATCTTTTGCAGGTGCCTTTATTGAAAAGGACTTTATATGCTTTCAAGTTTATAGTAGCTTTTTCTCTATTTTCCCATCTACAAAATTAATTCCCACAGTAAGAGTATTACCTGGCAAAGGAGTTTTCGTATTTGGAGTGGAAGCTGAGTGCCCACATGAAAGATAAAATAAATAGTCAGCCTGGCTTATTATTACCAGGCTATATTTAGGAGGTATTGGTATTCTCATGCAGTTTCTTTACCACCATAGCTGGGATTTATGGCACTTAAAGCATTATCTAAATGAGCAGACCAAAAAAAATAAAGTGAAAGTCTCTCACATGACTAACTGTAAAATATCATAAAACAAATAAATTAATTCAATTGCATGCTCCAAATGACATTTTCAGAGCATCGCTTTTGGTTAATGTCTTTTTGAAAGAAGAATTGCCGGAGTCTGTGGAAAGGAGTGCATTTGGAAAACTATTCCTTGATAATTGTCACTGATATGTTTCCAATTTACAAAATGCTCTGCCTGCCTAGAAATGAAGAGTGCCCTTTGCTGTTCTGTGGGTGGCAGAAAATGTTTTATTTGGGCTATAATTTCTGAAAGAGTGAAAGTTTATCTGAACCATTGCTAATCACGGGGAAGGCAGACTGGGTGAAGCCGGTAGGAAACAGAGCACATAGATACGGGGGACTCCAAGAACGTTCCAATTTTCTGATCTCGCAGAATAATCTCACATTTCATATCCGCAGAAGACGAATTAGCAGTGTTTCGCTCCAGCTGCGGGAAAAGAGGAACACACTCTCAGATCAGATGTGTTTTCCAGGGTGGTGAACTCCCAACTGAGAGATTTTATCAGCAAATCTTACATGCTTTCCCTGCAGTGCATTTAAGGAAGAGAGAAGTAATGGGAAGAGAAATATTTAGGGCAATTGGCTGAGGCTGAAGGAGGGCCTGTGCCCATTCTCCTGGGTACAAACGTCTGCTATCTGAGCCTACAGAAAGGAAGGGATCAGGGTGGGAGAAAGAGGGGACCGTGTACGCTGTGTCTGGAGCGGGGGGTCTTCATACGCTGGGGGAGGTGGGCCATCTCCCTGGATGTCCTGGGAACCACTCTAGAGAATGATGCAGAAAGCAAATCCCAGCTCTCCCAAATTGTTAGTGTTGCCTGGGCACCTGCAGTCTTGGGATGTTGGGGTTACTAACGGGCAGGCAGGAATAATTCCTCTAGGGGAAACTGCCCATTTAAATCATCAGCACGAAGCACAAGGAAAGTGCCCAAATACTACCTCGTTATTTCAGCAGATGTTTATTGAGCCACTATTAAGTGTGTGGCACTGTTCTGGCTTTGTGACTGTCACAGTGAACAAAGCCTACTTCCCAGAACTTCTCTCTGAGAGGCAAGCGGTGGAGAATAAAGAACACAAGCTAGTCATCAAGACAGTGATAACTGCTCTCACCACTAAACAAGAAAAGAAATGTGATGGTGTGACTGGGGTCAGGAAAGGACAGGATGGATCAATATGATACAGGGCATTCAGGGAAGGCTTCTCCGAGGAGGTGATGTTGCACTGAGGCCTGAATGATGAGAACGAGCCGGTAGGCCCAGATGAAGGGGAACAGCATTCTGTGCAGAGAGAACAGAGAGGGCAAAGACACGTAGGCAGAGGCAGGGCTGACTTGTTGGAGAGACAGCAAGGGCAGTGAGTGGTGGGCAGTGGGTGGAGGGGAGTGGTGTAAAAACAGTCTTGCTCTGCCCATGGTGGCTGAGGCAGAGTCGATTCAGCAATAATCCAAACTAAGGCAAGGAGGTTGCTTTCTTTGGGGAGGAGCATAGCAGGAACATTGGGGGGTTCAAAGTCGGGCAGCAAAGCATCTGTTAGAGTATGAAAAGATCCAACTGGCTGTGATGTGGAAACTGAACTCTAACATGGAAAGAGTGGAAGTGGGGACACCCATTAGAAGCACTGATTCCCTGTTGCTGCTCTAACAGATTAACACAAGCTTAGAGGCTTAAAACAAGCACAAGTTTATAATCTTACTTCTGGAAGTCCAACATCCCAAACCAGCTTTACGGAGCTACATTCAAGGTGTCAGCAAGGCCACCTTCCTTCTGGAGACCCCAGTGGAGGATCTAGCCTTTTCCAGAATGGCACTGTGCTCATCCCTTGGCTTGTGACCCTGTCCCACATGTCTATTTCCCCCCACTGCTACTGTGCTCCTTCTGCTGCTTTTCATTCCAATAGCCCGTCTACCTCTTATAAGGACCTTCGTGATTACATCAGGACCACCTGATAATAATTTTATTATAATGTTATCCAAAAAAATAATGGATAGTAATTACTATCCATAATAACCTCCCCATCTCAAATCCTTAGCTTAATCAATCAGTGAAGTCCCTTTTGCTTCACAAAGCAGCATCCATAGGTTCATGAAGATCTTACAAGGAGAAGACTTTCCTTCACCTTCTATGACAGACAAGGCATCATGTAAGCTCTTCAGGACCTGAGAGACTGAGTGAATTAGAGGGATTGGGGAAATATATATTTTTGGAGCTGCCAAGGAATTGTTGATGGACTGGATATGCAGGGGTAAAGAAAAATAAGAATAAAGGCTAATGCATAGCAGCAGTTCCCAAAATGGGTTCCAGACTCTAACACCAACAAATTCAAAACAATTCTCAGTAGAAGACCATGGGGTCACTTGAGTTTTTCACTTCCATTTCTCATGAGGTTACAGCAGCATTCTCCAGAGGTCATTTGCCCTGAACTGACACCTTACCCCCATGGCCAAAGGAACGTATGATTATGTTTTAAATATCTAGTTATAATTTGTAATGTGGTAAATTTATAATATGAAAAACAGTTGGAGGCATAACGTACATACACAAAAGCTCTTTGAAGTCCTTAACATTTGTTTAAGTATATAAAGAACTCTTTAGATCAAGAAGTTTGAAAACTGTGGCATATTCCGAGGAAATGGGATTAACATTCATAAGGAAATAAGAAGGAAGAGGAGGAGGAGGAGGAGAAGAGGAAGAAGAAGAAGGAGAAGAAGAAGAAGAAGAAGAAGGAGAAGAAGAAGAAGAAGAAGAAGAAGAAGAAGAAGAAGAAGAAGAAGAAGAAGGAAAAGAAGAAGAAGGAGGAGGAGGAGAGAAGGAGAGGAAGAGGAGGGGGAGGAGGAGGAAGAGGAGGGAGAGGAGGGAGAGGGACAGGGAAGGAGAGGGAGGGGGAGGAGGAAGAGACGAGACATCTGCAATACATGCTGAAGTGAAGTCACGGTGACTGGCAGCTTTCCAGATGTACATATGGACACATAGTACATAGTACATATGGACACAGCGATCTAAACTCTGATCTGAAGGAAGCAGGAGACCAACTCTCCTTCCGAGAACCCAGCATTGTATAGGATATCTGGGGACACACGGTGACCCAGAGGAAAAAATAAGGTAACAGCAAAATCCATGTGAAAAACATTTTGCAAAAGATAATAAGAAGTTTGGAATCATCTCCAGATGCTCCGGTACACTGTGATTGATTACCACTGAATGAATGAATAAGTAAAGGAATTTGCTAGCTGTAGAGGAGACAACTTTAGGAACCCTTTAAGGACTAGGACTGGATCTCACTTGGGTTTGAATCAGCATGACCATGTTTGTGTAACCAAACCCAAGTCTGTCTGCTCAATGTGCAGCAAAGCCCATCAATGAGACCCCAGGTTTGCAGCAAAGGAAAGGGTTTATTCCAGAGGCAGCCAAATGGGGAGATAGGAGGGCAAGTGCCAATACCACCTCGCCATCGAGGGAGACACGTTTTCTATAATCGTAGGGGCTGAGGTTGCATACATATTGATGAAAGAGAGGAGAACCTTATGACTGTTCATGAGGAAAGATGAGGCATGCACACTGGGCAAACATATATGCAACATACATCCCTTGTTCAAATTGGAGTGGAAACTAAACACCAGAAGGAGGCAAAATTCAGCCTCTGCTGTCGGAAGGTTATTTTAGAACAAGGAGAAGGGGCTGTGGACATGCTCTGAGAGCTAGTATAAACTGGATGGGGTCTAGAGCTGGTCATCTGGGCTGGGTGAGGAACACAGGGCCTTGCTCGTTCCAAGGCCGCTCGCACAATGGTCGACCTTGAAGCCAGGCTTCTGTGGAGACAGCTAGTGGGCTTGTCAGTGGGGTCTGAAAAGACACAGTAGCTGATGAGGGGGAAACGTTTCTCTGAAAATCAAGCTTTAGAACTTTCTTCTGGTTTCAACCTCACTAACCCTATGGGGCACAGTTTCACTGGTAACCAAAATTTGTTTAAAATGTGTGTCACAATGTTTGTCTATGCTGTGAAAGAAGATGTATGCGGACTTCTAAAACACCACAAAAGCCACGTTTTATCTTCCAGCCAACGAATGATTATTTTTTCACCAGAGAATAAATAAAAAATTAAACCTAACCCCGCCCTAACTTGATCCTAATCATGCCTAGATAGAGATTTCCTATTTAACCATCGCCGTTCCCTTTCCATGAACATAACCCATAACCAGACACCTAAATAAATGTTTGTAGAATCTTGCCATAAATCAATGTTTTTATCAAGTTTCTGCTCGTCACTGTACTTTTTAAAAGCCAGTTTTATGTTGGAGTAATATCTGTGCAAGAGTGGCGGGGGGACACAATCCTTGTTTACACAACCTGGGAGCTGCCGTGTTTCCGAAGGGGAGGGACACCCCCCCCTTTAACGCCTGCTGGGTAATTACCCTCTCTCTATCAGAGGCAGGGCTTCTCAGAGCGGCTCTGGTCAAACGCCACACTAACTCTCCTTTTCTTTTCATGTAAAGGTCAACCGCGGCCTATCTGTTGCTCCCACTGAAGCATCTGACTGAAAGGGTCCCTGTGCTCACAGGCGCCTGGGGTTCTGAGGTAACTCCAGAAGGCACCCAAGAATCTCGTGCCTGTGCGCCCTGCTCTCCGAATGTAAGCAAGGCAAATCTGTCATCAGCCTGACGTGTAGTAAAGATGACCTCTGATTAAAATATCAAGTTGCGTAGGGTAAAGTGAAGATGAATGAAAGTCTGGATTTAAATTTCCTGGGGTAGTTTCAAAAGACACTCCCACGGACTGCATTTGGAGGTGAATTCATTAATTCACACATGTGTGCACTCCTTCAGCAAATGCTGATCAAGATCCTACTATGAGCAAGAAATGGTTCTAGGGGAAGAGAAGAGGGTCATAAACAAAGCAGGTAAGGAATAAAGGAGATAGAAATCAGTAACTGTGTAATGAATTATTTCATGATGCGTGCGACTAGGGCTATAAAAGACAAATACACGTGCCATCGGAGACGGAGACAGTGGAACGTTGCCCTGGGGGTGAGCCCGACCCCTCTGGGAAGCAACCCCCAGGTCCCTGAGCAGACGCCCTCCTGGCACAGCTCATTTCAGAGGGCTTCTCCATGGGCTTCACTCAGATTTTGGTTTTATGATTCAATATTTTGCCAGATTCTGTGCTATTTGGAAGATATTTAAAAATATTTATCCCTCTGCCTTTATGGAAGTAGATCTGTCCAAATAAAGACCTTGATGTATTAGCAAAAATAGAAGGCTATGCTCAAGGAAATAAACAGAACCAGTGAGCCGGGACAAGGTATCGTAAGAGGCAGAGCACAGAGGTGGGAGTGAAATGATACCACTTTCCCCCAACGGAATGTGCAGGGTCTGACACCTATTTGAGGATCTTTTCCCCAGGGGCTTTGGGTAGGCCTTGAAGGGTTCTATGCCAGTGCACGACAGAATCAGATTTGTATTTTGAAAAGACCATCTTGGGTGCAATGTGAAGATTTTGGAAAACGGTAGAAGTGTACTGATCAAACCTGGCCAGAAAACCTTGCAGAGCACCTGTTAGAGTGGATGCCCGCTCCCACCACTACACGGTGACAATGCAGCGAGGGGGAATGACACAATCTGATGATGTTCTGGAAATGCGGAATCTACAGGTGTCCTAAATATTTATCATTTATTTTCATATTATATTCTGGAGCTCAGAACAAAGGTTTTGCTATCAGAAGACTTTCCATTTTTTTAAAAGATGTATTTATTTATTTATTTGAAGGAGAGAGGGCACACAAGCAGGGGGAGGGGCAAAGGGAGAGGGAGAGACAGAATCTCAAGCACACTGCACTGAGTGTGGAGCCTGATGCAGGGCCCGGTCCCACTACCCTGAGGTCATGACCCGAGAGGAAACCAAGAGTCGGATGCTTAACCAACTGAACCACCCGGGGGCTCCCAACCTCTGTTCTTCTAGAACTAGGGCTTTTAATCATTTTTAACACTCTTCTAAGAAGAACTAACATTACTCTGTAATTTGAATTTTAGTGACTGGATTTCATAAGATTGTGCTTTTGCCTTCTTAAAGTTCAGTTAAAATCAAACTCCCAGAGGCAGCAAAAACAACGAAAGTGTTACATAAAATAATTTTGGCTAATTTAAGAAATTGATACATTTGAATCTCATCTTGGTATGCCATCATAACCAGTGTTCCAACATCTAAAAAACAAGATGTTTTCATCTTGCTTTTTTATACATAAAAGAGGATTGTCTGCTATTTCAATCCCTTTATATTTGTGCATGCTATTTGAATAATTTAAATTATACTTGAATGCTACCAATATATAGAAAATTAAATCCTACTAGCAAGAAAAACAGACTTAAACTACTAAATTTTTAAAGTGACTTTTAAATATCTGAGTGTAAAGTGCATCAAGCTATCATGATAAAGATATTATCTATATCTACCTTTCTATCCCAAATCTTCTGATATTTGGGCATATGGGTTTGGAAGGCTAAATCTCAGAAGCAGAAATTTTGGTTGATTTGGTTAAATACAAATTAAAAAGTCATATATCATAGGAGGCAACATAAATAAAGGGTAAGTGAATGACTAAGGAATACGAATATATGTAACATTACATGACTGGAAAAATATTTGCAGCTACAAAGACTAGAGTTACCTAAAATTTAAAAAGGCAAAAATATGGACAGAAATATCTAAAGTTTATAAACAAAATGATGACATCCAGCAATATGGAAAATGCCGATTAACTCAAACAAGTTCACACCCAAAATTCACAAAATTTATATTGGTATTATAATAATGTTTAAATGGGCAAAAATAACAGATAATGCAAATACTGATCAAAAAGGTTTTTTTTTTAAATTAGGGCACATCTATTGTACAAAATATTATGGAAACACCACTAAAGTTATTTATAATTTTTTCTTATTGTAAATACTTCTATGCAAACATTTCAGTGTACATGGCTTATTTTTGCTATGAATAAATTCCTGCAAATCTGTCTGGTAGGTCAATGATTATGCCCGTATTAAAAATACTAATTCAATGTTATAAATTGTTTTTTGGAAATAAATTTGCTAAATGACACTTCCACAAACTGTATTAGTGTATCACAACATAACATGTTTTTTCTTATTGATATGTCATAACTTATGCCAACATTTTTATTTTGAAAATATAAGTCTTATTTAGTTTCTTAAACTGAAATATTTGTTCATATGTCATTTTGCTTCTCTTGAATTGTTTTCCTATGATGAAGGTTCAGGAGTAAAATTACTGGGTCAAAGGTTAAGGATGCTGTGTCTCTTGCTACATATCACCATATTGTTGTCCAAAAGTCTTAGGACATTTCTTCTACCTCAACACTAACAGCATTGGTTGCCAATTTTTCTGTTTTACAAATCAGCTTACTTCTAAAAAAATATTTATAATAAAAATAACATCTAGAAAATTTGAAATATTAGAAAAATACAAGGAATAATCTTGCTATTTAGAGAAAACCACTCTACTATTTACATACTTCCGGGTGGTTTTGTATATGGACATGCGCTTGAATGTCTGCATCATTTTTCCTTAAAAGTGAGGATTGTCCAGCACCGATGATAATGAGCTCTTAAAACATGTAATGTATTGTAAATATTTTCACACTTATAAATGTTCTTCTATACTTGCAGCATAATAGCTCGTTAATATTCTACCTGTGTAAGTGTCACATATGTTACTTAACTGATTGTCTATTTCAGAAAAGGAGCAAACAGTTGTTGTGTGGCATCTTTTTACTGATAATCAAAACCAAAAGTCTTACAAAAGAGAAAAGAGTGAGAAAAACTTAGTGTACCAAATTAGTGATTTATTATGCAGCCAGTGGAGGCATAAATAGCAAGACATGCATCATTGAATGAAGAATTTATAATAGAATATTAAATGAAAAACTCACCTAAACTAATTGTTCATGCATTCTCACTTTATCTATTTGAAGATATGAATGCCTCTGTAATGATAAAAATCTACAAAAATAAGTATATATGTATTTTGCATTGCATAAATATGAAATTTGTGTTTTTATTTGTAAGATTTCTGCTATTTTAATTTTAAGTACTATCTAGTTTCAGAAGGTTTCACATTTATTTAATAGGATTCATTTTTAGGTGTAAATACTGAAGCACTACAGTTAAGGGATTTCTTCATGGCCTAAACCAAAGTAGAAAACTTAAGGCAAATATCTGAAAGGTATGGAAGTGCCTTTTAAAAAAATAAACAAACATCAAACTAAAAAAGCACAGCAAAGGAAAATCATCGGCAAAATGAAAGGCCTCCTACTGAAGGGGAGGACATATTTGCAAGCATATATATATATATGGCTAATATAAAAAATATATAAGAACTTGTATTATTTAATAGCAAAGAAAAGAAAAGAAAAATCCAAGTAAAAAATGAGCAGAGGATCTGAATTTTCCAAGAAGTCATACAGATGGTCAATATGTACAAG
This sequence comes from Ailurus styani, assembly GCA_002007465.1. Taxonomy (NCBI): domain Eukaryota; kingdom Metazoa; phylum Chordata; class Mammalia; order Carnivora; family Ailuridae; genus Ailurus; species Ailurus styani. The sequence continues at coordinate 398,763 of LNAC01000025.1, forward strand.
AAAAGATGCCCAACGTCACTAATCATTGGGGAAATGTAAAAGAAAACCATGATGAGATATTACTTAACTCCTGTTAGAATGGCTACTACTGAAACAACAATAAATAACAAGTGTTGGTGACGATGTGGAGAAAAGGGAACCCTTGTATTCTGTTGGTCGGAATGCAAATTGGAGTAATCACTATGGCAAAGCTATGGAAGTTCCTCAAAAAATTGCAGCATTATGGGTAAAGTAAAGAACATCATTAACCACCAAAACAACAACAACAACACATAGAACTATGATATAATACAGCGGTTACCCTTCCGGGTATTTATCCAGTGAAAAGGAAAACACTAAGTCCAAAAGATATATGCACCCCTGCGTTGATTGCAGTATTCGAAACATGGAACGGTCAAGGCATGCAAACATCCTAATTGTCCACCGACGGAAAAACTGATAAAGAAACTGTGGTATGCAATGGAATAGTATTCAGACATAAAAAAAGAAATCTTGCCAATTGGGGGCATTACATTTAGTGAAGTAAGTCAGACAAAGAAAGACAAATGCCCAATGGTCTCACTTATATGTGGAATTTAAAGCAAAAATAACAAAGAAGCTCACAGATACACAGAGCAGATTAGTGTTTGCCAGAGTGGGAGCTGAGGGGGAGGGAAATGGGTGAAAGGGACCAAAACTTACAAACTTCCAGTTACAAAAAAAATCAAGTCATTGAGATGTAAAGTACAACATGCTGACTATAGTTAATAATACTGTATTACATATTTGGAAGTTGCTAGGATACAGATTCAAAGGGACACATGCACCCCAATGTAGCAGTGTTATCAACAAAACGCCACATTATGGAAAGAGCCCAAATGTCCATCGACTGAAGATTGGATAAAGAAGATGTGGTGTACATATATATTTGTGGAGTACATATATCTATAATGGAATATTACTCAACCATCATGAAGAATAAAATCTTGCTGTTTACAATGATGTGAATGTAGCTGGAGTGTCTTATGCTAAGCAAAATAAGTCAGCCAGAGAAAGACAAATACTGTATGATCTCACTCACATGCAGAATTTAAGAAACAAAACAGATGAACATATGGGAAGGGGAAAAAAAGAGAGAGAGAGAGAGGGAAGCACACCCTAAGGGACTCTTAATTATAGAGAATAAACTGAGGGTTGCTGGAGGGAGGTGGATGCGGGTTGGGGTAAATAGGTGATGGGGATTAAGGAGGGCACTTGTGGTGAGCGCTGGTTGTTGTATGTAAGTGATGAACTCTAAATTCTACACCTGAAACCAATTTTACCATATATGTTAACTAACTAGAATTTAAATAAAAATTTGAATAAAAAAGAGAGTTGCTAAGAGAGTAGACTTTAAATGTCCTCATCACAAGAAAAATAATCATGACCATGTACGCTGATGGATATTAACTGGACTTACTATGATGAACACTTCAAAATAGACAAATATTGAATCATTACATTGCATCTAATACTAACATAATGTTATATGTGATATTTTGGTTTAACAAAGATAGTAAATAATTATCTAATAAATGTAGTATATTCTGCTCAAATATCTTTAAAATTATTCTCTAATAATATCTTCCACCTTTTTACAACCCCTATGTTACATGCCTTGAAATTGCATTATATTTGGTGTTTATTAAAAACTTTTTCTTAGGGAAATTTTAATTTTTACCGGTATTGTAGACTCTGGTTTAGTTCTAGAATACTTCAAATGATGAATACCTGAACTATATAGCTTCTGACTAGCTTCAGGCATGACTTTCGCATGCAGAATTTTGGAACCAGGAACCACAAGTAATTCAAAAAGTACAGTGATGTTCTACCTGTAAATGTGAAAGGAAGTCTGAGCATGCTAGAAATTCCTAAATCAGAAATCATATTCTTCATTTGAAAGCTATTACTATATTTCTGAAACCAATACCAAAAAAGTTGCCTTCTGTAGCAATTTATTATACATAAATATTGCATGGCTACAAATATATCTCTCTGCTTTATGGCCTCTAAACTGTTAAAAAACATTTTCAGGTTGAAAATCCAAGTTTTTTGTTCTTCAGTGGTTTTGAAATTATTTGGATAAAATCATTCAATTAAATTAATTAACAACAATTGTATAGCAATCAGAGTGCAATATTCACTAATTGAAATAAAATCTCCATTGTATTACATGCAGCCTCCCAACCTGAGTAGAATAACATATACTCTGAGATGCGACAAATAAGTGGAAGACGGTGTGAGTCAAAGTAACTTTCTTGATCCATCTCCTGAAAATTGCTATGACTTGAGACCAAGTCTGACCATGCAAAATGTGGAAATTATTTAAGAAGACACTTCCTTCTTCATGGTTATCATCTTCGGGATCAATTGGAGGCAGCTTAAAACTTCTACTCACCATGATAGCATTAATTATTATAACTGACATAAATATCAACCACATCATGGGCTACTTTGCCAACATATCCTAAGCAGTAGAGCACAAGCAGGTTGGGTAACAGTAAATAGTTCTTTGACATTCCAGCCCATTAAAACTATGTGCAATGGTAAATGGACATGTATTGGGACTTTTCTGAAGAAGTCATTGACAGCAATGATTGGTAGCTATGGAATATTTTAAATTAAATTTAACTATATATTCATTACTTACTACAAATTTTTCAGTTTAGATAAATAATTTAGGATGCATCCCTAAGAATTATGATGTAAACCTTGAACTGATAGTATGTTAAATTTCTGACCTATTTGATGAAGAAACATAATCAGCATCCAAATCTGCACCACACAGAGAGTGAAGTCAGGGAACTCTTCATTCCCCCGCATGTAAGCTCAAGGCAAGCCCACATTCTTACTTCAGTGGAACGTTCCATGTTCCCCTACCTAAGTACGTCTCCCTTAATTTTCTCTGTAGTCAGTCCATCTCCTAACGTGGAAAATAGAAGGTCAGAATTCATTTTTTATTTGACATAAGACATTATATTTCTTGAATCAGGTCTCCATAATTGAAAAATGAGAACGCCAAAGTGTCAGACTGCAGATTACATTTTTCCTTTTCAAGGGAAAACTCAATTTCTTTTTCATGAGATCTGAGAGTTGGAAAAAACTCAGATGCCATCTAATTGTGAAATTTGTGTTTAAATGTTCCTTGATAATAGCCATTCAGCCTACGTTTGTGCCTTCCAAGGCTGGGTACCTGCATCTCCTGGAGCACTTCACTGCACAGAATAGAGGTGTTGTTAGGGCTTTGGAGACTCATTTGGAATTGGAGGGTGGCTGGTAGGTCTTTCATTAGAATCTCAGGCTTCCATAAGAAAATACCTTGATGAGGATTAATTAATTATGTGGAAGAACTTTTGTTTCTTTTACATGTACTAGGTAAAAACAAATAAAGCCTATGGCTCAGCCCCTATCTACCATGGATTTGAAATTGCGTGAGTAGGTAATTTAGGTAGAATACATTTGCTAGAAAAGACAGTAAGGCATAAAGAAGCAGCACACGCTGCAGCCAGTACTGTGAATTTGCTAATGGGATAGACATTCCTAATCCCACCTCCCTTGCATCCATCCGCATATTACAGAAGCTCCAAAAGTCATGCTTGCTTATCATCCTTTGTAAAGGGAACTCATTCTGGGGATTCACGAAACACTTTGAAGTGTCTAATAAAATAAACCGAACTTAATGAGTCTTTTCTTCTCTTTTTGATTTGAATACGGAAGCAATGTTTAGAGCTGAGGCACCCATTTTGTGACCGTGATGAGGGGGGTATGGGAAAGTAGAGGAAGGAACAAAATGTGAACTCAGACTCTTGAAAGAAGATGGACGTGAAGCCCCTCTTAAGGCACTGCCTCTAAGTTTTCTGCTGCTTCCAAGGTTTCTGTTACTTCAGCCACATGAGCCCTGTCACACACACATCCCGATAATAATGTTTCCGATTTGTTAGACTCTGTGAAGGATCATTTGGGTTAATAAAATTAAATATCTGTGTGGTGCCCTATATACAAGCAATCAAACCAATGCCTGATGAGTATGAGATAGTTTCCCTGCTCTTTTTCATTATTTTATTTATTAAAGTATGATTTATATGAAGTAAAATGTGCAATTCTTATGTTCAGCTTTATGAGATACATATCCGCTAGCTGCATAAATGTGTAGAATTTTCCTATTGCTCCAAAAAAATCCTTTCATACTGTTATGCTGTTGCTTTTCAAAAACCTCTCCCCCTCCAAAGCAATCATTTATCTTATTTTCATCACAGACTTTTAAAAAGTTCATGTTAGAATTTTGCTATACTAGACAAAATGCCGCACACAGGAACGAATCATACAAGAGCAGTACGTTAGGTATGAAGAACCCATCTTTTCCTACCACCCTTTTAAGTTCTAGTCACATTGCCCAGAGTGTTAGTTTTACTGCTCCTGCTTGCGTTTCTCTGGTGGTTTCTTTCTTAACTGAAATAAACAGCTTGTATTAAATTTCCAATTGAATTAACATTCATTGTTTCACAATATGAACAATGAGTTACTAACTATATTACGTATTCATACTCTCTTATCATTGTTATTATATTACTGTAGTTTTATTCTTTTCTTTAATATTTAAATACTCTTCTTAAAACTTCATATTTTCCAATATTGATAATTGCAGGAACATCAGCATCCCTAATTTTTCTTTGGTTTTTCCTACTCTTTTCATTATTCTATCTTTTATAACCCATAATTTGCTTTCATGTGGTAAAAGGTAACATTTAGAGTTAGTCTTGGAACCATGGGAAAGTTTATGTTCTGTCCATAGATTAAATCTTAAAATTGAAAACCCAGAAACCAGGATTTATATGAATATGCTCATGCAAAATTTTCTGAATCCCAGGACACATATTAGGTTAGAATTACATTTCATCTCCTATACTAAACATTGAAAAATATTCCTAACGGAAAGGTCAATGTTTAAATTCATATTTTTGGATGTGTGTTGTTTCAATAAACATTTTTATTTCTTTATTTTCCCCTGGAGTTTCTAATTTCCTTTAGTTTTTCTTGCAACAGTTGCTCAAAGAATTATTAACACAGAATTGATATAACAGGGGATTGTCCAATATGGAATATAGGAATGGGATAAATAAGGTGTAATCACCATATCTAAGAATGATGGAACACCCAAAATGAGATTGCCTCCACCACGGCTAAGACCCAGACCACGTAGGGAGGATGCAATCATAGATAACTGATGCTGGACGAGTTCTCTAGGTGCTGCTCATGGGACCCTCCAGATCTCTCTCTGGAATCCTGGCAATCCATCCATAGAAGATGCTAAGCTGAGAAACTCACTGAAAACTGCCCTGAAGGTGGTGGGGGAGGTATCCAAGGGAAGTCATGAAGACATTGACATTACCCTGGAGAGGGTGTGCCAGGAGGTCACCAGAAAGTGCCCCACCTCAACACTCTACAGCAAAGCTACTGGAAGACCTATTCTGGGGACAGCTGGTCACAGGAGGTGTCTTGCTGGTAGCATGCTGCTATAGAGCTGTGCAGGACGATGCTGGGAGAAGCTGCCACAAGAAGACGCCAGGAGGTCTTGCTGGCTTCCTAGTGCCAGAGAAAACTCCGCACATACTGCAGGAGCCTGACATAGGAAACCCCAGAACCAGAAAGAGAAAAGCCTTCCTTCCTGCACTGTGCCTGCAGCATGTCTACTGACGAAGCTCAGCATCTGCAAGCTGGCAAGTGAAAAATCTTTAGAGAACTCAGCTCTGTCTTTGCAAAGCTGGCAACGAATAATGGATTCGGAGTTGAGAATTATTTTGATCATTGTCCCAACTAAGGAGAAGAAAGACTCACAGAAAAAGTTAGAAATTAAAGATAACATAAACGTAAGATGAAAAGGGGCCACTGAACAAGCAGGATAAAGACAAAGGAAATCCTCAATTCACACAGATGCAGGCGTGCACACACACACACGTGGGCACACACACGCACACACACGTGGGCACACACACAAACACATACACAAGCATATGTGTGCACCCATGTGCACGGATTTATACAGGAACATGACTGGACACACCATACTAAAATTTTTTAAGCATTAGGGATTTTTAACATACTTTATATTCTATAAAGATAAAATTAGAGATTACCTATCAATAGATGGCCATCAGATTTATACAGGAACATGATTGGACACACCATACTAAAAATTTTTAAGCATTAGGGATTTTAACATACTTTATATTCTATAAAGATAAAATTAGAGATTACCTATCAATAGATGGCCATCAGATTACCATCAGACTTCTCGTTATTAAGAATGGATGTAAATATAGAACAGGGAAATATCTTTAAAATGCACAAGAAAATAACGTTGCATCTGGACTCCTATCTATTTTAAACTATCATTCAAGTGTGACAGTGATATAACACTTTCAGGCATGTACAGATAAAGAGATTTTGAGGCGCCTGGGTGGCTCAGTGGGTTAAAGCCTCTGCCTTCTGCTCAGGTCATGATCTCAGCGTCCTGGGATCGAGTCCCGCATCGGGATCCCTGCTCAGCAGGGAGCCTGCTTCCTCCTTTCTCTCTGCCTGCCTCTCTGCCTACTTGTGATCTCTCTCTCTGTCTCTGTCAAATAAATAAATAAAATCTTTTAAAAAAAAGATAAAGAAATTTTGCTTTCTGTAGATTCTTTTAAAAAAATCTCTGGAGGATAAATTCTTGCAAGAAAAATAAATGAATCAGGAAGAATAAAGGAAGCACCAGTGATAGGAAAGAAAATAATAAAACAACTTATTAAGTCTAAAAGTTGAAAGTAAAAATTAATAAATTACAACCCTGATCATCTTGATTATCTTAGAAGAAGTAAGGAAGGACCCTAAAAAATGTTAAGCTATATCTATTGACTAACTCTAGATAATGTTAAAAATTTAAAAATTTAAGCAAATGCTAAAGTTTTCAGCGTAACTACTAAAAGATTTAAAAAAGATTTAAATAAATTGTATAATGGTAAATGCAAAAAATTGGACCCTAGAAAGCTTGACAACTCCAACAAATATGGGAAGAAAAGTAAACNGCAAATGCTAAAGTTTTCAGCGTAACTACTAAAAGATTTAAATAAATTGTATAATGGTAGATGCAAAAAATTGGACCCTAGAAAGCTTGACAACTCCAACAAATATGGGAAGAAAAGTAAACAACTAAAAAACGAGATAAAGAGAAAATATGGGGCGCCTGGGTGGCTCAGTGGGTTAAAGCCTCTGCCTTCAGCTCGGGTCATGATCTCAGGGTCCTGGGATCGAGCCCCGCATCAGGCTCCCTGCTCAGCGGGGAGCCAGCTTCCTCCTCTCTCTCTCTGCCTGCCTCTCTGCCTACTTGTGATCTTTCTCCCTCTCTCTGTCAAATAAATAAATAAAATCTTTGAAAAAAAAAGAGAAAATATGAAAACATATGGCAGGAATATCTACAAATATGTAAGTAAGAACAGTAAATGTGAATAAATTAAAGTCATTTGTTAAAGAAAGAATTCCAGAAAATCTTTTCAAATGAAACATACCAAAATCTCAATGACATAAGATTCTGTAAATAAAGGAATCATAGGCAAATTAGAGAAGGATCATAGGCAAATTAGAAGATTAACAATAGTAATAGACAATAAAATATAATTCAAAGTGAAAATTGTTTTAAAGTGAAGGAAATTTGCTGAACGGGACAATTCTTCAAGATGATTTATTTAACAGTCATGAATTTTCTGTACAGAAAATAAAGCTTTGATTAATGTCAAACAAAAACTGATAGAGATCAAGGATAAAATGAATTTCTTAGTTACAATATAAATTTATAACACAGATCTTTCAGAAATTAGCAGATCATGCAAGGGAAAAAGACAAATATAGAAGACATGTTATGATTGAGAAACCTTATACATATATTTGTAAGAATGCAGATAGAGGAGCAGAATCATTTATGGTTATTATTTTATAATACGTAACTGATAAATAATGTTTTAATTTTTTAAAATCTTTATTTGTTACACAAACATGTATTCTAAAATTTAGCAAAAAAAGCTGGAAAGAATAAGGTAAGCAAATACACACACACACACACACACACACACACAGCCTGTATCCATACACACATACAGCTTTTGACAAAATCAAGCAGTGTTTAGATGGTTCCATTTGTGCACTGGGCCTTTTTATGTCTCATACTAATTTATGTAAATATTTATTTGTAATGAAGTACCAGTATTAAAAAAGTCCCTATCTAATTTGTGTTTGTGTGTGTGTGTGTGTGTGTGTGTGTGTATGAGATGCCTAAGCATGATTTAAAAGCCGCCCTGTTACTTGAAGATGCAATCAAGTTTAAGCAGCGCCAGTAGAGTATTTGTTACCAAGTATAAGCACTGGTATAGACAGAATCGCTCTTCACTAAGAATTTCAAAATTTCGGTTCTCGCCATCGGTATGCCACTAAATTAAAAATGAAATCATGCGGTTTCCCTCCTTCAGTGTCTACTTCTGTAGATCTGGGATGACTAACTGGAAGAGTTGTCTTACTGAACTGGGGTTCCGATGCACTACCATATGTAAAAGCGCCTGGAAGATCATAAAGCGGTCCTGGTGACACTGGGCAGCCCTCGGGCCCTGAGACGCCGCCGCCAGCAGGTGCCAAGTTCTTGGCTAAGCCGTGAGAAAGAATCCAAGCATGAGTCAGAGCAAAGTATCGCAAAAGCAGCTTGCTTGCATTGGGAAGGTTCCCTCTCAAGGTGTGAGAGCAGGTGAGCTCAGGGGAGGGTTGCAGCCACTGGGCTTTGGGATTCCAGCTCTTAAGGAACTGTTGTTAGCAAACGGGGTGGAATATTCATTCCTTGAGGTGGGGACTTCCTGGAGGAGGGTTAGGCGGTGTTTCCTCCTTACGTGTTCAGGGGGTTCCTGTCAGGGCACTTTAGCGGGGAGATCTTAGGATGGAAAGGTAGTGCAATGAAGGCACCCTGTGAACTTGGCCCTACTTTGTGGGCCATCTCGAGCCTGTCTGGTTTGATCTGGTTGTGTCTTGGAGTGCAGCCAGGACCGGCCTCTGACTCGTCTTTGCCGGCCTCCAGGCATCCTGTTCCAACCTAACTAACTGCCTCCCCTCACACAGCTTTATTGCACTGCTACCAACTAATCCGATTTTATGGCCTAATTTGAACAAGGGAATTGCCTTCGAAAGAATTCTCCCCTAAATTGTTCACACATTTTAACACAAAGAAAACAAAGAGATAGAATGAATATTTTTTCTAATCAATTTATAATTAAATTACAGATAAACTTAACATGATATGTTAATGAAACAGTAAATAGCTGAAATTGCCGGTACGTAATCAGTTAAGACTTTTCCAGATGGAAATTTTTCCATATGTGTGTGAGAGAATAGAACCTTCTAAAAAAGAGAATGGCAGCCTGGATTTCGTTAGTGCCTTAGACCTGAGCGTTTGCATGCAGATTCCTGGAATTGGCTCAGCGTTTCAAATTGCTTGTTCCAATCCGCGATGGTGTAAGTCTCTAGCAGGACCAGCAGGGATGCAGGCACACATCTCAGTCTGTGACCTGGGAGAGCTCCTCCTCCCTTCCCAAGGCCCTGCTGCTTTCTGCAGAATTACCTGCACACCCCCCATTCAGGTGACAAGACCCGTCATCACTCACTGCAAACATAGTTTGATATTTCCAGCTTGGGTCTTCGTTGATATAAACATACCACCACCATGCATTCTTTAGAAGCCCAATGAAGGAAAGTGTTCTGAGGCTTCTGAACTGAGGTTAAACTATATATAGATAGATAGATTGCCTCCCCCCACCCCCAATTATTGCCCAGAGGCACCGAGATGCTGGGAGGTAGCAGAGCTGGCCTGCACCTCATTATAGCAGATCAGCTTTCGGTTTCTCCTGAGACTAAGTTCTGGGCAAGTTGCTGTCCCACTTGGATTTATGTCCATGTTCTCCATAGGACAAGTATAGTTTATGATCACATACAAACATACATTGAAACTATAATGGAACAGTGTCATGACACATAAAAAATTACAATGTCTTAATAATCAGCGAAGTACAAATGGCTTTTAATGTATATTTTCTCGTGCATGTTCTAGACTGCAAAATTCCAATTACAACGTCCCTTTAAAATTTGGTGCAAAGTTGGCCTTACTTTTTCTGAGTTTTATCATATTTTCTATATATTAGAAAACTCATCTTTTTACTTGTATGATCTTGATATCTGTGTCCACTTCAAATAGGCCTCCTATTAATCTACTAACCTATGCATCTCATCTTAGATGCATCAATTGGCCATAAATGTTTTTTGAAAAAGAAAATCATTTTTCATGGTGTGATATAAGAAGCAACTATAACAAACTGGAAAGACACTTTGAAGTTGTTTCTGCCTTCAATAGTCAGGGCTTTTTATAAAACTTTACCTCCCATGGGGAGCAGGGAAGACTGGCCATATCAGTAGCCAGATGCATCATAAAATTTTGATATGTATACAGCTCCAGTGACATCATGAGAAAATCTCCTTATGATAGAATAAGCAGAACCCCTGCTTATTCATGCGTTCTCTGAGCCAGGATTTCTGCAAAATCCTTTATGTGCAATATATATATACATATATACACACATACACATATATATCTCCTTTGATCTGAAAGTAGGTGGAAAGAGCACTTTACACTTGATAGTCTTGAGACAGAGTGAGGTTAATGCATTTATCCAAAGGGACACTAGTATAAGTCATGGAGTTGAGATTCAAATCTTTGCTTAGAATCTCTACATAGTTCATGCCTTAAATAAGAACAAATAACGTTGGCTATGTAAATGATAGTGGAGACTCCAAAATTTGTACACTGAAATTTCAGTTATCTATCACCTCTAAACTGGAGGTGGGGTTCATGGGGCTTGAAGTGGTGTGAGAGATATGTCTCTGTGACATGTAAGAGAGGAAGCAGCACAAAGGTGTCACAACTGAGGGCAACTCAAATTGTGTTTGTCTTGGTCACTTCTAGTTAGGAGACTGTGACTCTGTCTTGTGGAATCATGATGGTGTATCTCTCTATAAATTATGCCGCCTACTCATGTTATGAAAATGTGGTCCTCTTTTATAATCACCTCGATCACAGATTCTGATTATGTATAATACATGATTCCAACTTTACATGCACGAAAAAATGTTTGTATCTCCAGCTTAAGTGTTTATTAAAATGTAGGCAATCTTTGAGATGTAGAGTAAATTCTGTTCTAATTTTGTTTATGGTTTCCATTTCAGTGTTATCACAAAGACATGTGAAGTAGGTGAACCTAATTCACAGTTCGCATGGAGGCACTAGAGGGCATGTTAACAGGACACGTAATACAAAATCCCTGCACTGTTTGAGCTCATAATGTGCAGTTCCCTGTACTAATGTACATTTTCCCCCAGAATTCGCTACCCGAATGGAAAAGCCACAATGATAAATGTGCGTGCACAGATTAGGGGAACTTCCAGGCAAAAGAAAGCCTTGGTGGGAAGATATACAGTGAATTACAATCATGTCTCTGCTTTTGTTTTGATAAAAACACAGCTTGTCCTCCCAATGTCTAGACATGTGCATCATCAATAATGTCTTTTTCACACTGTTAAAAGAAAATATTTTCTAAAATAGTGAAATAGTCTCTTATGAACACGGAAGAGTGAACAAGTCTGGCAAACTCCATGCTTCAAAACAAAAAAAGTAAATAAAATAAAGGCTGAGAATTCATGAGGATTCCATGCATATATCACCATAGTTCATGCAGGGCACTTTTAAGCGTGAAAAAAAATTTAATGAATTATGTGAGTGTTGTGGATTCTGGAAAGCCTCAAGATGTAACACATGTAATAACTAGAAAAACACTTTTGCTGTGGAATGGTGGCCATAATCAGCATGGATATCATTTGAGACCAGATTGATTCAATGGAAAACACTGATCATTGTCAAAGATTTGATGAAGGGAACAGAAAAGGAGATGATTTGGTAAAAGAACTGTATTTCAAGCAAATCTAGAGTGTGTGAAGAAATTTTGAACCTGTGCAAAATGGATAATTTGAAGGTCATTTGTAATGAATTTGCAGTCATCTCCCTCAGTGAATTGCAGTAATCAATTGACAAAATGATTTTCCTGCACAGCCAAGTCTTAATGTGAATAAAATTGGGTGTTTTTGTAAACAAATGCTATCTAGTACCTTCTTTTCAAAACACAAAAACAAAGACCTAGGACATGAAGCATTCTATAACAGAATATGTTTAGGTAGTAATGATGGGAAGATGTATAAGTCGAACAGTTTCTTGGACCATTGATCCCAAAATCCAAAGCCTGTGATTGGTCTTGGTGTTTCCCACATCTACCTGCCGCCCGTGGAACCAGGGGATCACCAATGACTGCTAGCCTTTGTACATGTTTGCCGACACAGTTGTCTGCTGTGGTACTCGGAAGAAGATCACACTCTTTTTATGACAGATGTATAGAAAATATTTGACACAAAGAAAATGAACATCAATTTTGAAAAAAAAAAGATGTTTAACAGTAAATAGAATATGGGATTAACTATATCTCACTTTTTTCCTGACTCCCAAACTTCTGAGGGAGTAAAGGACAAAAAGCAAACAGTCTTGTAAGCCTTGGTTTCTTGAAGTGAACAGGGAAAATTTTGAGCATTGTATAGCAAAGAATTTACTTACAAGTAGTTCTTTAAACTTAGTGTCTTTTTTTTAAGATTTTATTTATTTATTTCACAGAGAGAGAGAGAGATCACAAGTAGGCAGAGAGGCAGGCAGAGAGAGAGAGGAGGAAGCAGGCTCCCCGCTGAGCAGAGAGCCCGATGCGGGACTCGATCCCAGGACCCTGAGATCATGACCTGAGCCAAAGGCAGAAGCTTTAACCCACTGAGCCACCCAGGCCATGTAAACTTAGTGTCTTATCATTGTTCAAAAATAGGAAAAAGGAGGAACACAAATACTCATGGGGTAATTATTACTCTAAATCCTTTATATTTTATTTTTTAAGACAAATTTTTTGATTAGCAATTATACAGATGTCAGAGAATTTTAGTCATATTAGAGAAAAAAAACACGGGGTATTTATGAGAAAGGAATAAATTGCTTTTCTCATTGAAATTAACCTATTGTAGACTTCTACTATCTAAAAAGTCATTATACAACAGATATTTGGGAATAGACTGGATTCAGATAAGAGACTTCATTATATTCCATTTTAATAACGTAAAATCATTTCAACAACCACTCACCCAGGTTTTCAAAAACAATCTTTGATCATATGGAAATCAGGAATAGTTACGTGGGAAAGAGAAGTTGAAAAATTTATTTAATTTCAGGTTTCTTATGGTTTCTATAGAAGCAGTTAATAAGACAGAGAAATATGAAGTGACTGATCCAAGTCCACACATTTAATAAGGACCAGGATGGAAATGGAATTTAGATTAGTTGATCCTTGCTCTAGTACCTATCACGATCAGTTCCTGGGGACATCTTATCTAATTGAAAAGGAAGTACATGAGAACAAATAACGGATAGTGCTGCTCTTCATAATTGTAGAGAAGACCTGTTGAAGTCAATGCCTCTGGAAGTCCTTGATATCTGTAGTGTGCTTATACGTTATATTTTGAGAGGAGCCAGATAAGACGTAGACATTAACATTTTCAGTTGTCAACCTAAGATAATGAGGTTTCCCTAATTTCACAATTTAGTGCCCACTTGAGACCTAGGGAGACATTGAGACAATGCGTCTGTCAGCAGCAAGATCAGAAAAGTGTGCTTTTCACAATATACATGTAAATGAGACAATGCCTCCTTAGCTATTCAGTTACATTTATTTGGGGGGAATTTGCAGGTTTCTAGGACAGACAGTTTAATGAAGTTTTCACAGACAAGCGATAACATAGAACCATTAGTTTAACATTAAAGATTTTGAAGATATTTGCCAATTACTTAGGATAATGATTTTCTTTTATTCCAAAATAGTTACTTTGAACCTGTGCTCCTTTTGGGACAACTATTGGTATCTGGTTTCTTATTAGAAGCCTATCACTTTCTCTGATCTCTCTGACATGTTTTGTGCCATTTACATCACGTTTGAAATAGATGTATACAAATCTATGTCCTTAGTCAGTGATTTACTGAATTGACTTCTTTAGATTACATAGCTCTATGGCAGCACCATTTTAGGATAAAAAATTATTAGAAAAGTAGTGCATGGACATTTATAGTATTAAAAAAAAACCAGAAATGCGAAGTAAAAAAAAAACAAAACAAAACCAGAAACGTGTCCCCCTTCCCATTAATCCCACATCACAGTGGTAATTCCAAGCCAATACTTCATGTCAATTTTTCTAAACTTCATGTCATCTGGTCTATTCAACATTTTGTGCATAAATGAGACAGCTATGGTCCTGCAACCTGCCTTTTATTGCTGTTGTTTTCGGAGGGAGGCTGGTAGTATACACAGGTTTTGGACTCTTTTGACATGTATTAGTGTATGTTTACATAGAACTCTTACATTTTCTTTAGAGATCATTGTGCCACATTTTGACTTACTTTTCCTCCAGGTGCATTTCCTTTCCTAGTGACATCTGGGCTTTGGTCACTTTCATTTTGTTGTTCTCTATGTAATTTCAATATAGAAAATCTTTAAATTCTACTTGAGTAGCTGTAAGGCTACAACTATGTCAATACATAAAATTGCATAGCCACATATATTCCTACTCCTAGTTTTCAGTGTAATCATCACAGGAGGTTTACCTGAATACCACCTCACAATGGTTTTACAAGATGATTCAAAAGAAAGACGTCTGATCTGAAATCCAGAGGACTCAAATTCTTAGCCCTGTTATTAAATTCTCTTTGTGAGCTTAGGCCTTGATTACTGCATGTGTAAATTAAGGGTATTGGGCTAGATGATCCCTAAAATTATATTATTCTATGATTGTGTTTCACTCAGCTACTCATTAATTTTCTCTTTTTTTGCAGATGGGTCTCTGTAGTGGCAGATTGCATATAATTTTCTTTACTAAGACACTCTGATTGTTGAGCAAGGATATAATATTATGTATTCAAATTGGTACACTTATTGAAAAATACTTTTATAGTAGAGATTTAGATTCATTAACTTTAAATTCAGAATGCTCTATTTTTGTAGCAACCTAAGATGTTTGGTTTATAGAGTATCCTCTGAATAAACCTAACTTCCTGGAAGTAGGGTTAGCAAAGCTTGTCAAAAATAGCATTTAATCTCGTCAGACTCAAAGCCTGTCATGCCATTGTCTGTGATCCTCTGTGATCATTTGGTATCATGGCTGGGACTTCATTTCCATCCGTGCTCTGGTTACTCCCTGTTAACACGAAAATTCACTTTGTAAGTTGTACTTACCTTTACTGATTTGGAAAGGTGCTATATTATAGAAATTTATCTTACATCAATAGACATTACTCAATCACTCATTATTCATCTATACACCACAGGTGTTTTTCAGTGAATTAAGTAGTGAGGTACAAAAAGATAAATTCTCAATTGTTTTATTACTTATAGAAAGAATTCTAGGTCTCCCTTCGAAATACGACAGAATCTGAATTAATTAAAAAAGGAAAAGCATGAGTTTTGGGTCTCTTTGAGGGTCTCCTTTGGAATAGAGCAGAGACAACTTTATCTGCTATTGTTATTCCTTATCCAATTATCTACTTTGCCAGCTGGTAATTCCCAGTAGTCAAGAATCAGTGCACTACATCTATTCCAGATATCGTGCCAGCTGCTCCCAGAATAGAATGCATGATATATTAGCTAAGAAATGTTGTGTAAAACATGAATGATAAACACAACAGCTTAGGAAAAGTGTTGGTACTGGTTTGATCAGAACAATATTAATTTTTAAATAAAAGTAATGCAATCTAGCAAACTCAAATCAAATTTGTCCTATGTGATAGACCCTTTGGTAAGCAATGAAGTTGGGGAAAAAAATGAATAGAACATTATTCAGCCACAAAAGAGATTATAGTCAAGTAGGCAGAATAAATCTTGTACACACAGAAATATGAGATAGTATGTTGTAATTCTATATAAAAGGCACTTATGGAAATGCTTGCTAACAGACAAAGGTGAAGCCTTTGGATGTCACATTGTGTCAGATGCCTGTAATTTAAACTATTATGTAGGAAAGTGGTAGATATGTTTCGAATAATCCTAGTGAAGAAGAAACTTAAATGCCCCTCCTGCTCAGCTTATTATATATTTGGTGCAATGTCTCTGGCAGCACAGCATCAGAACAGATGCTGTCTTTGAAAATCAGTAAACTGAATAAAATATTAGGAAACAACTTTTTCCTAGAAAATTATCATTGATAATTACCAACTGTAATTGCACTGCCCCCCCAAACTGTGAAAATAAGTGATAACGTGGGATGCTCTATATTGAGTTGTTTCACCATACTATTAAAATGCAGAGTGTTTTATAGCACAAAAAGGAGGGAAAGAAATAAAAATAAACATTGTCAAAGGATAAAACCATCAATAGTACAAGACCCAGAAATAATAATAAAAAATATTAAAACCATCAGGCAGAGAAAATGACTATGCTTAACTTTTTTAAAAAAAACCTAATAGAAAAACTGAACAACATTCATGAAAAAGAGATTTTTAAAAAGACAGGAAATAAAATGGAAAAGCCATAAATAAAATACTACATAAAACAATATCCAAGACAACAGATCTTTCTGTCAACTTAGTAGCAGATGAGAAATCGCTAAATAATGGTTCAGATCAATTCAAAGACAGGTCAATAAATATTCCCCAAAGTGAAAACAAAGAAAGATGTGGTGAAATTTAAACGAAGAAGAAGGAGAAAAGGAATAAGACAGCAGCAAAGAGTTCTGAGAAAATCACAGAGTCTAAAATACGTATAATTAGATCACGCAAAAGGAAGAAAGGTAGAATGGGGCATGTGTGGTAAGTGGAGAGATAATAGGAGAGTTTTCTAAAGTTAATGAAAGACAACAAACCATAAATCCAAGAACCTCAGAAACCCCAAACCAATGCATACAGGGGGAAATTTCAAAAAAAGAAAAGCCTAGGCATTATAACCAAACTTTGGAAACCAAAGGAGGAGGGAAAATAATGATAAATGCACCTGGAGAGAAAGAAATCCTGACATATAAGAACACCTGGGTCACTCAGTGGGTTAAGTGACTGACTTCTGATTTCAGCTCAGGTCATGGTCTCAGGATCGTGAGATCGAGATTGCAGGGACTCCACACTCAGTGGAGAGTCTGCTTGAGGATTCTCTCTGTCCCTCTCCCTCTGCCCCTCCACTCAAATAAAAAAATAAATAAATCTTTTTTTTTTAAGAAAAACAAAAGATAATCCTGACATACAGAGGAACAAAAAGTAAAAAAAAAAAAAAAAAGAAAAAAAGAAAGAATCCAGCACAGTATACAAACTTAGACTATAATCAGAGCAGTGGAGCTAAAATTTTTAAAGCACTTCAAGAATAAAACTAGCAACCAGTAATTCTTTGCTCAGTGAGACTATCCTTTATATTATTTACAGAGATGATTCTACAAAGCATAGAAATAGACACATAAAAAATTGTTCAGCACAATTATTCCTTAAGGAGATATAAATCAAAATCACAAAGAGATGTTACTACTTACTTACTAGAAGGGCTAAATTACATTAAAAAAAAATAAAAACAAACCGTTTACTCTTCGTATAATGCCTAGTGATGGGAAGGTTGCAAAATGACTGGAACTCTTCTGTATTTCTCATGGAAATGCAAAATGCCAAAGCCATTTGGAAAACATGTCATGAGTGTTCTTACTCTCAGATATTTATCCAAGAGAAATAGAAATACAAAAAAAAGTCTACGAAAAAAGTAAATAAAACCCTGTACACAAGTGTTCATAGAAGCTACATCCATAAATGCTAAAAACAACACAAATGTCCACGAATCCATGAGTAAACAAGCTGTGGTACATCCACACAATGGAATAAAATAACATTAAAAAACAACAAATTACTGAAACATACACACACACAAAGAATGTATCTTTAAAGCATTTTAGAGTCACAGAAAAACTACAGAGTATATGATTTCACTTACACGACAGTCAGAAGAAAGCAAGCTATGGAACGAAGTTAGATGGTTTTCAGGAGCTGGGTGTTGGAGGGGCAGGAGGGGGCTTCAAGGAGTGTGGTGGGGGTGAATAATGGTCCCCAAATACGCCCACTCCCTAATCCCCACAACTATGAATGATAACTTGTGGAGCTAAAGTGACTTTGCAAATGTCGTTCAATTAAAGATCTTGAGTTGAGGAGATTATCCAGGATCATCAGGATGGGCTCCAAATAATCACAAGGTGCTTTAAGGAAGATGCAAGAGTATCTGTAGTCAGAGGGAAAAGGCAGTGGGATGAAGGATGCAGACACTGGAGTGCTGAGCCACGAGCCAGGCAGCACACAGGTGCCAGGCGTCTCTGGAAGTTGATGAAGTACGGAAGCTCTTCTCTCTTGGAGAAACAACGACTCTGCTGACACCTTGATTTTGCCTCTGAAGACTCATTTCTGACTTCCTATCTCCAGGCCTGTAAGAGAATAAATGTGTGTCATTTGAAGCCACTAAGTTTATGGTAATCTGTCACATCAGCCATCGAAATCGATACAAGCAGCCATGAGGCATGTTTTGAGTAGAGCACAATCTATATGTTGATTGTGATGGGATAAGATGATGGAAAACATTTGTGAATACTTGTTAAACTGAGCACCTAAAAAAGGAGAGTTTTGCTTTATGAAATAACACCATAATATATCTAACTTCAAAAAGACAGATCATGTCAATTATAATTATATGGCAGCTAAAGTGTCTGTATTAATATTGAACTAAGTAGACATCTGAACAAGGGATATTATGGGGAACAGAGGGCTGTTTTCAGTTATAAAGTGGCCAATTTATATAAAAGATATAAAAATCCTAATGTATATAAACCTTAAAAAAATGCTTTAGCAGTACATGATATGAAGCAAAATCTAAAAGACCTGATAAGAGAAATAAGTAAATTCACAATAAATTTGAGGCTTTCAACACATGTTAATAGTTAATAAAACAAGTAGGTAAAGAAATCAGGGAGTATATACAGTCTTCAGAGAAAATTATCAACAAACCTGACTTAATTTATATATGTAAAATTTCCCATGCAACATATAAAAGTGTAACCATTTTTTAAGGGCACATGGAACATTCACCAATGTAGTCTATATGCTGTGCAATAAGACATGTAAGAGCATTCACATTTTACCAAAAATATTCTCTGACCACAACAGAATTGAATTAGGTCATCAATAACAAGGATATTCGGAAAATCCTCAAATATTTGAAAATTATATTTAAAAATAACAACCCTTCCAAATAGGTCATGAGTCAAAAAGAAATGATAAGAAAAATTAGAACATCTTAGAAATGAATGAAAATATAATACACCATACCAAACCCTTGGGATAGAGCTGAAGATGTGCTTTCAGGTTAATTTTCTGATTTACATGCTACATAAGAATGAAAAAAAAAAAACTTAAAAGCAATGATCTAATCTTCCACATTTAGAAACTAGGAAGATCAGCAAATTAAACCTAAAGTAGAGGCTTAGTTAAAACAAAAATAACAACAGAAAATACTGAAACGGTACATGGACTATTAACAGTAAATCGATGAAAACAAAAATGGACCAATATAGAAATAAAACTCTAAGCAAGAATGATCAAGGGTAGGGCACCTGGATGTCTCAGTTTGTTAAGCTCCTGCCTTTGGCTCAGGTCATGACCCACGGTCTTGGGATTGAGCCTCGCATTGGGCTCCCTGTTCAGTGGGAAGTCTGCTTTTCCCTCTTTCTGCTGCTCTCTCTCACTCTGAAATAAATATATAAAATCTTTAAAAAAAAAAGAATGATCAAGAGTAAAAATGAGAAAAAAATTACCAATAGTAGGAATAAGAAATAAATAGAATAATTTATTCATTAATAGAATAATAAGAATTAACTAATAGAATAACCAGAGAATATTATAGCCATTAATGGAATAATGAAAGAATATTTTTAAAAACCTTGTGTAATAAATTCGAAGACTCAGTGAAATAGACAAATATCTTAAGAATTGTTTGAGAAAAACTCAAGAAGAGAAAAATTAAATATCCTTATATTTATTTACAAACATTAAAATGAACATCAAAAATCTTTCTATAAGGAGAAGTACAGGTCCTTATGGCTTCCCTGAGATTTCTATCAAATACTTAAAGTTCTACAAAAATCTTTGAGAAAATAGAGGACTTACTGCACCAATGTTTAACATCAGTATTACTCTAAAATGAAAACAACAGTGTTTTCTCTAAAACTATAAATATACAGAAACACTGCAAAAGGAAAACTACAGACCCATATTTTCATAAATACAGATATTAAAATAATTAATAAGATACAAATTGATTTATGCTATACATTAAAATGGTATTATATCATGACAAAGTTCAGTTGAGACACAAAATGCAATGTTGGATTAATAATACTCAGAAATCAATATAATTCACCACACCAACCCAATAAAAGAAAAATCATAAAATCATCTCAAATTGTGTGGAAAAGAACATTTGATTAATCCAATGTCTATTCATATTTCAATGTTTTAGTTAACTAGGAGTAGTAAGGAACTTCTACTACCTTGGAATAGCATTGCTACCAATAAGCAAAGAAGCAAACAAATAAAACTCCCTACACTGGACGTTATAGTCTGAATGCTACCCACTAGGACAAAGGTAAGAATGACTGCTTTCATCACTTCTATTTGACTGTGCTCCAGAAATTCTAGACAATAAAATAAGGCAAGGGAAACAAAAAGGAATCATAATTGTAATGAAGAAAAGTATCTTTATTTATAGATGATGTAATCTTGTATATAAGAAATTTTAGGAACCTACGAAAAAGATTATTAGAATCAGTCAATTTAGGACTGTAAAATGCAAGGTATATATTCAATACTTGAATGTATTTCTATAAATTAACAATAAACACTTTAAAAATAAGAATTTAAAAATACAATTTAAAATAGCTACAAAAACATGAAATATTCAGGGAAGGTTTTAATGATATAAATGGCCTGCCTATACACTGAAAACTGAACTTAACTCCTGGGAGAAATTGGAAAGCCCTAAATAAATGTGAATATATACCATGTTCAGGGATCTGAAACTCTCCATGTTTTTAAGGAGTTTTAATTTCTTTTGTTCAGTGCAATCTCAATCACAACTCCATAATATTTGTGGAAATTACCAAACCTTTCCTAAAAGTTATATGGAAGGTAAAATACCTAGAATATATAAAGCATTAAAAAATACTAATGAAGTTGAAGAATTTACATTGCTGGAATTTTAGTCTTTATATAAAACTCCTATAATCAAGACCTTGTAAACACACATGGGGTGATAAAAAAGAATAGTCTAGAAATATACCCACGTACACATGCTCAGTAGATCTTTTGAGAACTTTTTTAGAGTACTTTTAAGTTCACAGAAAAATTGAGAGGAAGGCATTAGAGATTTCCCATATATACCTCTACCCTCAGACAGGGTCCGCCACCATCAACATCCCCGACAGAGTGATACATTTGTGACAGCTGATGAACCTACAGTGACACATCATTATTGCTCAAAGCCCATAGTTTAAATTAGTGTTCACTCTTGTTGCTGTACATTTTATGGGCCTGGATAAATGTATGATATGCCTTCATCATTATGGTCGCATACAGAGTATTTTCATTGCCCTAAAAATCATCTGTGCTGTGCCTATTCCTCCATCCTTTGACTCCTCCCACCCCACCAGTTCCTGATAATCGCTGATCTTTTTACTCTCCATGGTTTTGCCTTTTTCTGACTGTCCCATAGCTGGACTAATACAGTATGTAGCTTACAGACTGGCTTCTTTCACTTAGTAATATGCAAGCTTCCTCCGTGTTTTTTCATGGCTTGATAACTCAGTTATTTTTAGCGCTAAATAATATTCCATTGTCAGAATGTACCACACTTTATTTATCCAGTCACCTTAACAGATTTTTGAACAAAGTGTCACCCTAATTCAATGGATCAGTGTAGTCTTTTCAACAAACAGTGTTGTATCACTGGAAATCTTTATGGGAAAAAATCAAAAACTCTATTTCTTTAGTAAGCTTAGATAACCCAGACAGCTCTAAATATAAAGATAGTAGAATCTGTATTGCAGAGCTGTTTGAGGAGTAGGATAAATAGGGATGGTTGAAATAAAACAAAAGCCACCTGAAATCTAGATTCTATCCTTGATACCTCAAAGGAAGCTGAATAGACAACTAAAATTTACCTCTTGCACTAAAATTAAATATTCAACCTCAAAATCCTGCTCCCAAATTTAATGACTATTTAGCAAAACAATATGGATTAGAAGATAGAATTTTGGTAAGCTCTCTTAACTGAATTTCCCCTCATCCATGACTATTCCAGCCATTGGTATTGTCCTGCTACAACTCTTCCATATCTGGACTCTATTCAGGGGAGGCAAACTACCACTTAAAAGTCTTCATTTCTAACTTCCTGATCTTCACCACCTCCTTCTGGACATGAGCTGAACACCATAGTTCTGGGACGGACTGAAGAGGACCAAGAAGAGAAGGGCAGTCTCCAGACATCGTATTGGTGTCCTTGGTAAGCTTGCATTGGCCATTTTAAGAGGCCTTTGGTTCTCATCATTCAATATTACCTTTAAAAGAACTTTCAGGTTTTTGTTTTGAAGCCAAGATACCCACTATCAAGATTTTTCCTCTAAGTTAAAAATCTACACTCTTCGGATATAGTTTTTTGACCAGTTATTTTAACTATGCATATGTATACATTAATATATGCACATAGGTATATAACTGCATATATATACACATATATACATATACATTTAAATATGGTACATAGGTCCTTATATGGCATGATGCTGAATGGCTTAGTAAAATTAAGATAAACCATATCAGCTCCAGTAGGAGGCTGTATAAGTCATATAAATGATCCATGCCCAAAACACTAAATTGTGTGGTAGTTATTGTGGGATTCCCATAGTGGATTTTATATTACAAATAATAATAGTATTTCTCCTTGCCTGGCTTCTGAAAAATGTGGGCAGTTTCCTTCGCTTGTTATGGAACATTCCAAAGATCCTAAAATTTTCTAGTGATATAACTTGGAATGAGCTGAAACTCATCTGTGTTCCATTATATGCATATTAGACAAATACAGAAAGGAGATCTTGCTTTGGTTTTAATTTTGTTATGAAATTTAAATAGTTGTCTCTAACACTGCCCAAAGAGGTGTTAATTGCTATGAGATAAAACTTTTAACTAGTTTCACCCTTGCTTTGCTCCTTGCTCCAAACTCTTGTTCTATTACTTCAGATTGAGTCTGGATCTCAAGTCATCATTCCTCAGATTCGCTGGAGAGAATCAGCCAGTTGGCTTTCTGGGAGCATCAGTGTCACAGTCACAGCTGAAGCCAGGAAAAGAGTGGGCAAGAAGAGATCGCCCATGGGCTGAGGACGGAAGCCGCTCAAGGAAGTAAA
The DNA here is from genome assembly GCA_002007465.1 of Ailurus styani. Taxonomy (NCBI): domain Eukaryota; kingdom Metazoa; phylum Chordata; class Mammalia; order Carnivora; family Ailuridae; genus Ailurus; species Ailurus styani. Next base: position 422,427 of record LNAC01000025.1, read on the forward strand.
GCTGAACCATGGTCCCCGAGGAGACAGTGTCCTCCTCTCTCCACGGACTCTCCATTCCGTCCTCGGATAATGTATGACATGACTGGCAGCTGCCTAGATTCAACTACTGCTGAAAAACCGCCCTGCCACAAGGTAAAGCACATACGATAGAATGTGTTGTTTGCAGTTGGTATTTGACATTTTCCTCCTCTTATTCTATGTGTCAGATTGAGTCATTCTCTGGTACTTTGCAAGTAGAGTAACCAAGACTGATAGATCTTACCTGCCTGTAGGGTTGACATCATGTCATATTAATACTGGCTCCTACCACCACTTGAACAACTACGTGTGTTCCCAGAAAGTTTTATATATACACAATTTTATACTTTGGAGTCAGGTTTATTTTAAAATACCAATCCAATGTCCCTTGCTTCAAGTAAATTGTTCTGCGTATTCTTGAGTACTAAGCCTGATTTGAGGGGGGGGGGGTTATTTTTCAGCTACATTTTCTTAATCTTAAGAATCTAGAATTGCACTGTCCAATATGGTATCCACTATCTACCTATGATATTTAAATTTAAATTGGTTAAATTAAATAGGTTAAATTGGGTGGCTCGGTTGGTTAAGCATCTGCCTTTGGCTCAGGTCATGATCTTGGGGTCCTGGGATCGAGCCCCACATTGGGAGTATCTGCTCACCAGGGAGTCTGCTTCTCCCTCTCCCTCTGCGTGCTCTCTCTCTCTCTCTCTAACAAATAAATAGTCTTAAAATTAAAAATAGTTAAATTTAAATAAATTTTAAGATCCAGTTTCTCTAATCAAAACTAAAAGGCAACCTACTAAATGGGAGAAGATATTTGCAAATGGCATGGCCAATAAATGGTTAGTGTTCAAAATATATAAAGAGCTTATAAAACTCAACACCCCAAAACCAAATTATCCAATTAAAAAGTGGCAGAAGATATAAATAGACATTTTTCCAAAGAAGACATACAGATGGCCAACAGACACATGAAAAGATGTTCAGCATCATTAATGATCAGGGAAATTCAAATCAAAGCCACACTGAGATATCATCTCACACCTGTCAGAATGGCTAAAATCAACATCACAAGGAACAACAGGTATTGGGAAGATATGGAGAAAAGGGAATCCTCCTGCACTGTTGGTGGGAATGCAAACTAGAGCAGCCACTCTGGAAAACAGTATGGAGGTTCCTCAAACTTTAAAAATGGAACTACTCTACAATCCAGCAATCGTACTATTAGGTATTTTTCCAAAGAATACAAAAATACTAACTCAAAGGGATATATACACCCTGATGTTTAGAGCACCATTGTCTACAATAGCCAAACTGTGGAAGTAGTCCAAGCGTCCATCAACTGATGAATGGATAAAGATGTGTTATGTAAATATAATGGAATATTACACAGCCATAAAAGAATGAAATCTTGCCATTTGCAAGAACATGGATGGAACTAGAGTATATTATGCTAAGCGAAACAAGTCAGAGAAAGACAAATGCCATATGATTTCACTCATATGTGGAATTTAAGAAACAAAACAAAGAAGCAAAGAAAAGGAAAGAGTGAGGCAAACCAGAAAACAGACTCTTGACTACAAAGAATACATAGATGGTTACCAGAGGTAGGCAGATGGATGAAATAAATGGTAGGAATGAAGGAGCACACTTATGAGGTGCACCAAGTTTTGTACAGAAGTAATGAATCACTATATTGTATACCTGAAAATAATACTATACTATATGTTAACTGACTTGAATTTAAATAAAAACTTTTTAAAAATTCAGTTTGTCAGTTGTACTAGCCACCTGTGTATAGTGGCTACTTTGTTGAATATAGTATTTATATCACCACAAAAAGTTCAATTGGATAGCACAGGTCTAGAATCTTAAGAGGTAAGATTTCATGGATCCAATTCCCATCTTATTATTTATTTTAATTGTACATTAGTTGTACTGAACTCTTGCCATTGGGGATCTAGTTCTCCTTATCTTAGCCATATCATCTGCATAATGCAATGAGAAGGTTTGGATGCAGAAGAACCAAGTCAAGTCAATATCTCCCTTCTGAAAATGTCTCTTGAGCTGTCTGAGCTTCACTTTTCTCTAAGGAATTAATGTTATCTGTACTGCCCACCTCACAGGAGTCTTAGAAGACCTCACATGTGCTGAGTTCTAAGTAAAAAAGATGAGTGGTGAGGAAGATAAAGTTAGAAACAGGTAGACGTGACTCACACCTACAGGGCTAGCTGGAGTACTGATCCCCGGGGCCATTCTTCAGAAGTACAATATCACCTCCCAACTGGAACCAGCAAGCTCTTTTTGGCTTGTTATAGAATCTCATCCTCAAGATATCTCATCCTTTTCACTGAACAGATAGCTTCAAGCAGAAGAAATATGGCATGGTCCTCTTCAGTGATTCATCTGTTCGAAGTAGACCCCAAGCAATACCTAAATACAAGGAGAAGAACCATCAAAAACAGAGTGTTGGAGCCATGGTCAAGTGGACAACTCAAAGCAGGTCTCCTAGTTTGGGGTTAATCAGCAGGTATCAGTCAGAAGTCCAGGCACATTAATATTCAGAGCAAAAATGTCCTGGATAGGACAGGAGACTACATTTCTGGAGACGCGCAGTTCAAAACGTTTCTCAGGCACATCAGTGAGTTGTTTCCAAACTGCAAAATGGGTGTATACCCTACCAAGTGTGAATTTGGACCTGATCAAATCTTACCAGATTTGGTCCGTTTGCTCAAAAACAAGGCTGGCCTTAAGATATAAGAGAATAAGGAGAGTAGATCTCTGTCTATAGACTGGGGAAAGCATAGGTAGCAAAGATAATATGCATACCCAGAGAAACACTAAAGATATATACTGCTACTCAACGTTGTTTTTTAAATTTCAACCCAAGTATGATCTGAGGAGCTCTGTTGCCTTCGTGAGCACAGAACTCCAGAGCACAGACCAGGGTCAATGCCTAGGTGTGACTCCCAGCTCTGGCTACTTCCCCACTATAACTTCAGGTAAGTCTTCTTTTCTTCCAGTGACTCAATTCACTCGGCAGTACAATGACGAAGATAATTACAGTTCCTATACTATAGGATTGTGAAGAATTCAAGTTCTATTGAAAATGTTTAGAAGAGTATATGGTTTGGTTCTGTGGACTGCATTTTCCCCCTAAAATACAGGGTTATCTATTCACTCATTCATTTGTTGAGCGTTCACCATGCACAGGGCATTGCATGAGACACTGACTCTATCTTGTTAATGAAAACAGACAGAAGACATACACTCATGCAGCTTAGATTCTAGCAAGGAAAATAGGACTTTTACAGATCTGTGAAACGTGTGGGCTCTTTAAGTCAAAAGCAATTATAGTCTATCTTGCTAAATTTTTACCACAGGAACAAACAAACAAACAAGACTAGCAAGAACCTTTTTTCCAAATAGATAATCATGCAGAGTCATGTTGAATTATTTTCTTTTCCTTTGGTTGTTCTTTTACAAGTTGTTCCTTTATTCTTCCTCTTTCACCAGTTTTTTCTGCTTTAGAGATGAGAGTTCACACAAGTTCAGGAGAAAATGGAGTGGCAAAAAATCTCAGTAATATCATGGACAAATAACACGGATATTGACCTGTACCTGTCATTTTTCTTCAGCACATCAAATTGTAGATGTATAAATATCCTATAATGTTTAAATTTCTTTTTTTAAATCAAGAACAGAACATATTTAAGTTATTGCTATCAAATGATTAATTCATTACAAATATTGCTGTGTAAGTATTAAGTTCATTGGAAGAATGGGGAGGGGATCCAAGCAAAGGGAAGAGTCACCCGTAAGGCCTCGCATGGGACACAGAGCTCATGGCAAATCTGGGATTTGTTTAGATACAGTAAGCTCTGGTGTCACTGAGGCTGAGCAGGTTTTCAAAAATGGACCCAGGTCCACGTAGGTGAGACAATTTGGAAAACTGTGTTTTTATCGAAGAACTTATCCCATTCTTGTGGGTAACTGAGAAATCTTGGTCTAAAAAGCAGAGGTCATGTGACAACCCAGTAGATAAAGGAAATAGAAAGGCAAGTCAGAACTGGTATTAGAATGTGACACTTAACACTATGCCAGGAAGCTTGGACTTCTTTCCAAAAGCAGTAGGGTGCCGTAGAAGATTTTTAAGAAGACAAATGACACAAAGAAACCTATAGTTTAGAAAGAACCTATAGTTTAGAAAGAACGTTGAGAATGGAGTGGAATTTGCAGGCTCCACTGGGATGATATCGAAGCAGCTCCGATAAAAGTCATTCAGGGCTTAGGTTAGCATCGTGGCAATGGAAGTGGACAGAGGGAGCCTCTCTCTGTTGGGCTGTGACAGACTGGCTTTAGCTGACTTAAACCAGAGGGGAGTACGTTTAAAAATGTTGAACAGTATATAATTGAAGTGACATTACATTTTGTTTATTAGTGTGAAACTCTTTAGTGGTCTACACAAGAAAGGCATTGAAATGTATGTGCATTGATTATAAGAAATTTCTTTTTGTTCAAAGAAAAATCCCTAGGGAATTTTTTCCTAAAATAACTTCCCAGAAAAATTAACTGTATTTGTAGATTTTTGCATTCACACACAAACATGTATCCATATACATAATCTCAGTCAAAAATCTTTTAGATTTCTAAATAAAGATATAACAGGACTTTCTAGGGTCTATTAATCTGCCAGTGTGTTCTATGCATAGTCCCCTAAAAAAAGAGAAGATTTATGTTTTCTAAATATATTTCGAACCCCAAAACCCCTTGTATCACAATGATCTGTAACACAGACCTTGTGACACTTCGGTAGCACTTATTCAGGATAAAAAACATTTTTTTGTGTGTATGTAAACTACTATCATTGTTGAAACATTTCACAGAAATGTTCAACGAGTCATTTATGAATAGTCAATTTAATAAATATGTATTTGATACCTATTCCCCGATTATTTTCATTATTTTATTAGCTGTGGATTTATTAGCTTTGGGTACAGCAGTAAGAAAACAAACTAGCAATATGACAAATCTCTGAGAAATTTAGTTGGCTGTTAATCCGCCACTGTTTCTATTCTTCAAGCTCAAATTGGATTTGGATCATTATCATTAAGGTGATTCTCAATCAGTAAAGCAAAGAAAAGTATTTTTTCAAAACATCTAAAACAGAAGATATTGGAATTTGGGTTGGAGAATGGAGGGCTTTCTAATGATAAAAATTATGGAATAATATATGAAAAAAGGAATACACAATATATAATAGTTTTAAAATTCTGAATGTTAAAAACATTTGCCAGCTGAAAACATGAATAACTGAAAAGTATTTTCAGGAAATTAAACAGTGAAATGATCCGCTCCCTAACACGTAATATTTATATAGAGGAAGTTGCATGAGTCTAAGGAAGAGTCACATCGGAAAACAACCGAATGACACAACGCAAGAAGAAATACAGATAAATGTGATCGAGGTTCAGTCTTACTCCTTAATGAATATGTAAAACAAAACAGTAAGGGTCCGGGAAATGCACAGTATTGGAGAAGCATAATTTGACAGTATATTTCAAGAATTAGGAAATTGTGCTATGCTCTGATGCAGTCATCTTGTCACATGAGGATTTGCTACCTGATCCTGGGCCATTGTCCTTTCTCTTTTTTTGGACTAGCAATGGTGCAAACTGCAGGTGGCCAGCACCCAGAGACTGCACTTCCCAGTCTTGGAAGTGTTGTGCCCATTGGATGGACATGGACATGGCCTATGAGAGTTAGGGGCACATTCTTAGGGAAAGGAGATCTGTGTCTTCCTTCCCTCTTTTTTTTTTTTTAAGATTTTATTTATTTATTTGACAGAGAGAGAGAGATCACAAGTAGGCAGAGAGTCAGGCAGAGAGAGAGGAGGAAGCAGGCTCCCCGCTGAGCAGAGAGCCCGATGTGGGGCTCGATCCCAGGACCCTGAGATCATGACCTGAGCCGAAGGCAGAGGCTTTAACCCACTGAGCCACCCAGGCGCCCCTTTCTTCCCTCTTTCAATGTGGTGTGATGACAAATGCAGCAGCCAGCTTGGACACGGAGAAGAAAGCCCGGCTGGCAGAACAGAACCCCGTGGTCTCAGCTGCTGGTGTCTGCAGTCTCACATGAGGAATAAACTTGCATGTTGTTTGAGCCCCTAGACACGAGCTTAGTCAGCATCCTCATACGACGTTACAGAAGGTTATATTGTCAGGGAAAAATAATTCTACTCTTTATAAATTAAAATAAAAAATATTGACAATAGCATTAATGTAATAGCTCAAGTTTTGCGGGAAACAGTGAAGTAATAAGAGAATATTTTAAAATTACATTGTTTCCATAGAATAAATATTAAACAGTTGAGATTTTTAATTTTGAAAATTAATAACGTAGATAAAAGCTCAACATGATATTAGGTGAAAAATCCAAATAAAACTATGCATGTAGTATGATGTGTATTTTCTAAAATAATGATACATACACATTACAAACAATTTATAGGATTGGAAGCCAACACATTAAAATATTAAGAGAGATTGGGCTGGGTGATAGGACTGTGGGGACCCTTGATCTTCCTGTTCCAGTTCATTCTTGTCTTTTCTATAGTTTTTTTTAGTGAATTTGTATTTGTTTAGTCAGTGATGTAATTCTTATGCCCTTTTCCTATAACTTGTAGGTAACAAAATGCAGAAGAAAAATAATATGCGTAAGAGCTGGCCCCAGGGCACCTGCCAAGAGAGAGAGAGATTTCCCCTTTCAGTGAAACAGCCGGAAGGGCCAGGCTCTGGATGGGCTTGGGGTGAGGGTAGAGACCCCAAACCTGCTGGTCGTGAGACACGTGTGCAGTCTCTTGAAAGTCTTCAAATGTAATCCCTGGTTCTTCTACTCTTTTTTTTTTTTTTTTTAACGTTATTTCCCTCTCCCTCTTAGGTTAGACGGTTCTGCCCTGCCTGGTAACCCCATCCCATCAGGCAAGGGGGTAGAAATCCGGGAGCCCGTGCGGTTCATTTTCCGGCGGACAAGCTGAGCTGGGGCCATGAGCCGCAGATGCCAAGGATGGGCTGTGGGCTCGGCTCCTGGGGGTGCGGGCCGCCGGCCGGGCGGAGGGGGCAGCCCACCCGCAGGGCCTGGGCAGGGAAGGGGCCTCGGAGCCTGGGCCGCAGGGACGCGGAGCTGCTTTGATTGCAGCTGCCAAGCCCCGGGCAGGTTTCAAATGGAGGGGCCTGATGTCTCCTTCAAACGGAAAGTCGGTTTTCATTACACAATCATGCAGCCAAGGAGACTCTCCAGAAGAAAGTGGCATCCCGGCAGCCACCCTGGGCAGGATCCTGGAAATGAGTCCGGGACACGGTCCTAAAATGGATCTTACAAAGAAATAAGGAAGGGTAATTTGCTTACTCTGCTTTTATGAATATTATGCAACTTTCTAACCCCCCCCCCAATGTTTCAAGTTTGGATAAAATGCTTGTTCTACATGAAATGTTCAGGGTAAGAGAGAGTTAATGAATATAATCAGGGAGAGCCAGGCTGCTGACAACTTTTATTACTTACGGGCCAGTTAAGTCAGTGAAAGAATTTCTGAGAAAACCCCATGTAATGCAGCATTCATTACAAAATTACCTAAAAATAGAGTTTCTTAGATTAAAAATGGGACCGTGTCAATGACATTTGGCTGTATGCAGAGAAAAATAAAGACTAAAAGTAGAGTAAAAGAGAAAGCGTTATTTTCCCTAAGCAGTTACTGTGACAGAAACAGCTTAAGAGCCAGATCCGAAGAGTCCACGTGAATCTGGTCAGCTTGCTCCTCATTGCTGCATTGGAGGATGCGTATTTTTAAAATTAATATCCATAAGTTCAGATATTGATAATTCTGCTGGGCATTGCAAGAGCTTTTTGGCCTCTGGCACAGAGTATCAGCGTCTGTGGATCTGTTGTGAAGTGTGTCACGAGCGATTTGTCGTTATAAACACAGATACTTGGGAATGACTGATGTAAGCTCTTACACGTTGGAGGAGATTCAGGTTTTCAGATGATCCCACAGACAGTCCGAAGAGCTTCCTCAGCGGGAGGAAATGGGTGGAGTCCGCACCACGGGGACCTGGAATTGCCTGGAGGATGTGGCCTGCGTCTGGGAGGCCTCCTCACAGGGCAACGATGGAAGATTAGAAGCTGTTTCTGCCCTTGATCGATTTACCTGGATGCTGATTCTTTCCACATTATTTTCACTGCCCTTCTCTGTAGTGACAGTACGGGAAAGCTCTCTGTCATGGGAAACTCTTACCCATTTAATCTCACCCATTTAATATCAGTCGAGGGCACCTGGAGGGTCCCTGAAGGAAAGTCTCTCGTTGCTGACAACCACAGGACACACAAAGATTTACTGAATGTCTAGAGTGTGTTATCTAATCTGCTAGGCCCTGAATAGACATCATTTTTCGTCAAAGAAATGACTTTTGGCCACTTGAATCCCTTGTTTTGTCATGCAGACTAACATAAACAAACAAACAACAAAGGGAACAACAACAAACAGACAAAAACAAACAAAAAAATAACCCAAACCGTGTATTTTCAGAAATTCTGTTAAGTGTTAGAAAGGAACACCATGGGCCTGGACACTGCTGAGTGGTTTGGGCGGCTTTTCTGGGAGGGACACTTCCTCAGCGGAGATGTGGTTAGCAAGTGAATACACAACTCTGGAATAATCAACATGTAAAGATAATGGAAAGTCCTGTGGGCCAATGGAACCACCAAGAGATGAAGCATAAAGATAGGAGAGAAACGGTCCATGAGTAAAACTCTGTGAAATGTCATCACGTCAAGGATTCCTGTGGAAGAATAAGAATCAGAAGCCAAGGATGAGGAAAGAACCCCAAGAGAGGTAAGAGGAGAAACAGAGGATTGTTAACTTCATGAGCACCAAGATAAGATTGGGGTGGCAGGGGAGAAGGAGAACTCAGCTTAGTCCTTCGGGGGGACAGAGTAAAGCCAGTCAAAAAGTACCCACTGGATTTGGCCTCACGGATGAGGTGGTGATCCCGGCAAAACTCTGTGTGGGGTGGGTGGGTGTGCATGCATGTGCATTGCATGTTATGTGTGAGCATGTGTGTACATGTGTGTGTGAGCATGTGTGTGCTCTGTATGTGGTTTAGGATGAAGGAGTGATGATTGAGTGGAGGAAGTATATACAGGAAGCCATTGGTGGATATTTGGCTGTGAAAGTGAACAGAAAAATGGGTGATGGTTGTACTTGGGTTCGGGCAGAAGGAAAATAATTTGTTTTAGATGGGATATGCCATAACATTTTTGCATGATGAGAATGATGATCCTGCAGAGATGTAGAAACTGGTGATGTCAGCAGTACAGGGGTGATTGAAGGTGGCAAGAGGTTGGGGAGGTGAGGAAGGGGCACAGGTGAATGGTTTGATCTCTCCAAGCAGGAGCGATGCTCCATTCAGGAAGCAACAGAAAGGGACAGCAGGTATATGCAGGTGGCAGTGTCAGTTTTGGGGTGGTCTTCCCTCTGGTGGCTGCTATTTCACTGTTGGGCATGTTGGGTTGTGTTGACTTTAAGCTTTGTGGCTTGAGGATATGGGGAAAGGGATTAGTTGAAATCTGTGGGGGCACAAAATAATCCGAACATATTAAAAGTTTGCTAAGTAGAGCTGAGTACCCATTTAAGAAGGCAAATCATAAATTACAGCCCCGTTAATGTGCATAAATGTGCAATCTTCTCTGCAATGCCATAGATTTTCAGAAAGTCAATGTTTGGTCTTATTAAGAGTAGAGAAATTTTTTTTTTAAAAGTCACTGTAGAAATCTTGTGATTCATGAAAAATTAAAGTCCATATTTTGCAGATGAAGAATAAAATAGAGATTTTATGAGACCTGTGTTGAGGATAGCACATCTACCGAGTGGCAGAAATGAAGCTGGAACATGCTGGTACTTCTGCTCATTAGGGGGTGGTGTGGGAGGGTCTTCCTGGAAAGGTCTTCTCTGCAGTGAAGGAGACAGAGCATATCCTTCAAACTATGTTGCTGATGGAACATAAACATTAGAAATTGGATAGAGACACAAAGAGGGGAGAAAATGGAAAAAGTTTTCTCATTTTCTCATAAAATAATGAACAGGTCACAATGATTACTCCCTAAAGTGACCGAAGTAAGGGCAAGCAAAGGTCCTTATAGACTGGACTAGCACTTAGCTGAATGTCTGATACTTTTCTCCCTGACAGGTCTCATGTAAATTCATCTTTCTCCCCGTAAATTGAGCTCAAATAGCAAGAGCTGGAATAGCAGTGGGGGGCACGGTTTGATAGTTTCTTTCCACTGGGTGAACAGAAGAGATGCCTAGAGATTTGATGCACCATGTCTATTCTAAGCAATGTCTGGAGCTAAGTTCTACCCAGCTTTTTACACTTCTAAATTATACTTGAAGAGAAGGGAGGGCCAGTCTGTTGCTTTGAGATAGACCTCAAAGTACCTGATTAAGAATGGCCGCAGGGTCGGATTTGACCCCCTGACTAATCCGCAGGAACCAGGGGATGAATAATTATTTGTACTGTGCTGTGAACTGAGCAGAAATTCTTCAGGTTGTGCAGACGTTGAATCCGCTGCACGTGGACCTTCCCAGTTCTTTCTACTGAAGTGCCTTGCTCTCATCTCAAGAGTGAATTCACAACCAAATGACCTGTTCCCTCCATGCCTCCCACGTGGAGGTGCTCTTTCCAGATGACACACTCAATGTCATCAGGGACACCTGTCTCAAAGCCTCCGGACGCACGACCTTCAGATGCCAGCAGTACTAGCCAGCACATCAGTCTCACACAAGTTATGCCTTCTGTGTCTCTGTTCTGCACAGTCACCACTTTGTTTTCGTGCCTGTTGTCACATTTGTAATTCGTGTCTCCCAACAATCCAGATTTTCCCACATTAGCCTGTATTCCAACAATGGCATTCTTTTTCTCACACTCAGATTTCCTCATGGTACGCCTGTCTCTCAAAAACCTTCAGGGTTGCCTCAACTGTCCACAGGGGAGTCTTGTCACATCTTCTTAGACAACAGTGACGGGCCTCATAAACACAGCATATGCCATCCCGGGAAACCCCACAAAATTTGCAAAAAGTTCAGCAGCTCCCACTTGAAGAATAAAGGGAAGAATACAAGTTAGAAAATAGAGAGGATCAACGCAATCATTTTGGACCTTCTGTTCCATGTTAACAATCAAAATGTCTGACAGAACTCAGTTTTCATAAGTTAGTGGAATTATCTCACTGTGATTGTGATGAAAATTACTATATCCACGAGCCTTAATTGTACCACACCAGAGCCAAAGAAATACCCTGCATAATATTATACTTGAAATTTTATGCTCATAGTCTTAATTTATGGAATGTTAAAATCACGCTGAGCGAAATCTCAGGCATAAGAGTAAAACAAACACAGAAACCTTAGGCAGTGTATTAATACACATTGGCAATATTCTTTCCGCAGCTAAGCACAGAGTTTGCTGTGATTAATATTTATGATACTAAATAATGAAAAATGGTATTTCCTTTTATTTTTCCTATGCACTATAATTTTAAAATGATATCACTCTAATAATTCTTTCTCTGTTCGTCGACATTCTATGGGGATGTGTTAATTGTCTTCAGATCTGAACCTCACATGGGTTTCTTGACTGTGTCAAGTTTGCCACTGCTGGCATCTATATGTGTGCAATGCCAAATTTGTTCCTTATAGAAAATATGGCAGAGAATTAAAATAAGACTTCCTGAATAACTACAAGCAAGAGATATCCAAAATTGTAGTTTTGGAGTAGACTCTTTAAAATAACTAGGAGAAGAGGAGATTTGAAATATTTAACAGCCACTTGTCATTGGTTCAAACCAAATTAAATATTTCAAGTGTAGAATACCAATGATCACTTCCTCACAGCTTAGAAACACACCAGAAGAGGCCTCACTAGTGTAAGATGGTTTGCATAACACATTTAGGAAGCATCACACTCTTTATAGAAAGTTCTAAAGGGAAGTGGTGTGATGCAGATGGAAATGAATCATCTAATTGATAGTAAATTATAGAAAAAAGATGTCAGAAAGGATGGCTGAAAATCTAAATTTATCATGTTCTTCAAGTCATTACTTTAAGTCACTGATTCTGCTCCACATCTAATGAATGGAGGAAGCATCAACATTGCCTTGGAATATTGAAGTCCTGTACTTAAATTGNCAAAAACAAAAAAAAAAAAAAAAAAAAAAAGCAGGTTATTGTTTTATTGACTATTGTTTCTCCTGAAAGTAAGCGTTGCTATATGGAAGTAGGAATCAAAGTGTACCATGAAAGAGTACCTCCATCAACACTCAGCTTTGGACAAATTTAGATTAAGTTACACATTATCACTGGAGCTTCCAAGTCAAGCAGTCCGTGGAATGTATAAAAGAATATTCCTAAAATATTTACTGTCTAATATTCCCCTGGGAGGTCTCAGAGATTAACAATTCCTGGCTATCAGTGGAAGGTATAGATCATTACATGTATGGAAAGGGTAATGTTGGCATCATAACCAAATAAACACATATTTGAAGATTTTTTTAAGTGAGTCCTCAAAAAAAAAAAAAACCAACTTGTAGACGTATTGTGAATCATTGATTTTAAAGCTTTCAAGATGGACAAAAATTGCCCTGTTTTATCTGCTTCAGAATTAATCAGGTTAAGTAAAAGAAGTCAATCTGAAAAGGCTGCATAGTTTATTTGCCCGACTATAGGACAACTCTGGGAAAGACGTAACTGTGGAAAGTGCGAAAAGATCAGTGTTTGACAGGGGTAATAGGGGAGAGACGGGTGAATACGTAAGCACAGAGAATGATATGATAATGGTGGATACATGTTATTTTATATTTGTCTGGACCCACAGAAGGTAAAACACCAGAGGGAACCCTAATGTCAGTTATGGACTTTGGATGATAATGATGTCTTTGTAACAAATTATAACCCTCAGGTGGGAGGTGTTGATGATAGAGGAGGCTGTGCATTTCTGAGGGTAGGGGTATGTGGGAAATCCCTGTACCTTCCTCTCAATTTTGCTGGGAAATCCATGCAAAGAAATGACATGGGGTCATGGTGCTGCCGCTGCTGTCCAAGATGTCTGCAGCTGTTCCCCTGGCCGGGTGCTCCCTGACGTCATGACTCAAAGACTCCATGGCTCTCGATGGTCCTTCTATCCCCATCACCAAGGAAAATGTTCTGTATTTTGCAAAAACACTTACCAGACTATGTATGGTATGATCTTGATTGATTGATGTATTGTATAATCGTGATTGATTGATGTATTGTATAACCGTGATTGATTGATGTATTGTATGACCGTGATTGCAGAGTTCATATATGTTCTCAATAATGCCTAGCTTGCTCTTACACTTTTAGAAGCAACTCTTTTACATTTCTTGGCTTTTCAAATTTTCACCACACCCTCTTCTCATGCATTCCTTGACTTAAAATCATTTAAACACACAGAAAACAAAAGATCTCTTCATCTTTAAACCAACAAACCTAACACATATCCATCACCCTTTTCTTGGAAAAGTGAAGGAATTCTTTCTTCCCTTATTGAAGCTGATGTTTGCATGTGTGCCCCAGATTCCATCCCCTTCACCTGCCTAGTGACCTTCTTTCTTCTGTTCTGTGCTCTGTCCCGTGCATCACCAATCTCTTCTCAAGATTATTCCTTCCGGCACACATACAAGATCCAGTTTTTCCATCTTAAAAAATTAAATAAAACCAATTCTTTTTTGATCTTACATCTGTCAACCTGCTTACCTCCTTCTTACAGCTGAACAATTCGGAATGTTTGTATATGCTGTTCTATATACACTATGCTACAGCCCATCCATTCAGGTTTTTTCTCCTTGTTCTGTTTCCCATTGTCAAATGCTGGGTCTCCCGACTATTACCAAAACAACCTGCTGATGAAACAAATCTTTGTTTATTTCCAACCATGGGAAGGAAGAAAACTGCCTCCACAGGCTTACCAGCATCTCAGAGGGTGACAACAAGTTTAGGATATCGACTGACACTTTGCCTTGTGGTGTGGATGGATCTTTCAATGTGGACAGTTTGTTAGGACCAAGTAAGCGTCCCGATATAAAAGATTGGTGAGCGTAGTAAGGCAAAGTTCAGGGATAAGGAGTTCAGAGAATCCTAGGGTGTAATTCATTCCATGCTTTGTTGAAACATTGATGATCTTTCAAAAAGTTCACAGAATAACTGGTGAGAAGAATTCCAACTTTGCTCTTCCTTGGTAAAGTTTCCTGGAATAGCAGAACTAAGTTGTTGTAAGCAGTGGAATATTAAAGTCATGTTAATGTATGCAGTTAACTACGTAGAAGGCTTAAATTCTCACCACAGTTGCCTTCGTGAAGGTCATCATTTGTCCTTTGTATTACCAAGTGGATACTTTCTCTCTTTGTCATTTCAACATATCAACATTTTAAATTCAGTTAAGTGTTGTCTCACTGAAACCCTTTTAGCTTTGGGCTTTCATGGTGGCAGAGTCTCCTTATTGTCTTTGGAACCCATTCCCTGTTCTCTCTCTATTTTTTTTTTTCTGGATTCTTCTTCATCTGACCTCTAATGTTGAAGTTCTGAGCCCAGCCAGGGACAACTTATCTTTCCTCTATGCATCTTTTCCCTGAGTGATCTTATCTGTTTCAGTAACTTTAAATAGAATTCACACAACGACGTCACTAGAACTGATGTCCATCGATCAGGAAGAATAACTAAGTTTCAGTGCCATCTTAGAGGTTCTCTGGATTTAATATGTTCAAAGGAGAATTTTGAAGCTTATGCAAATCTTTTCCTTCCCCATGTTTTCTTATCTCTGTAAATTTTATTGCAATATACTCAGTGGCACCAACCACTACATCACACAGCTCCAGGGAATGCCACACCCACTGTATTCTACTAGTGTGAGCAGTAAATGGCATCTTGCGGCCTTCAGCACCTCCTCTGGTCGACCAGGTGCCCTGACACACTTCAGCTTATGTGTCTGTGTCTAAGTTTATTGCTAAATTTTGTAAAAGATGAATCTAGCTTTGCAGTCTTAATTTTTTCACTCCTCATTTTCGTCTAAGCTACTTTGGTCAGGTTAACATTCTTATCACTCTACTGAAAATATATGGAAGATCCTGGCAAAAAACATCAGTGACATTATTCTCGGTAAATCTAGTACATATGTCTTATTTATTCTTCTATTTAATGATCTTGAATTATTCAGTGATATTGAACACTCATTACTTTTTTTAATTTGCTCTTCCATTTTTTCTTAAACACTAACCTCTCTGGGTTTTTAATCCAAAGTGGGCTAGATTTTGACCTAAATGTTGGTCTTCCACAAGGCTCTCTCTTTCTCCCTTTCTTTCTTTCTTTTTTTTAAGATCCCATTATTTTATAGGGGCTTAAGTTCATGGAAAAATTGAAGGAAATGTACAGATATTTCCTTTTTATCCCTTACCCCCACACATACATGGCCTCCCCCATTATCAGCACCTCCACAAGATGGGACACTTGCTATGAATGATAAACCCGCATTGACACCGTATCATCACTTAGAGTCCACAGTTTACATTAGGGTACACTCTAGGTGTTGTACATTCAATGGGTTTGGACAAATAGATAATGCCACAACATCCACTATTACAGTGTCATATAGAGTCATTTCACTGCCTTTAAACTGCCTCTCACAACCCCTGCAACCACGATCTCTTTATTTTCTCCATAATTGCGCCTTTTTCCAGAATATCATGTAGTTGGAATCATACAGTATATAGCCTTCACTGATTGGCTTCTTTCACTTAGCAATACACATTTAAGGGTCTTATATGTCTTTTCATGGCTTAATAACTCATTTCTTTTTAGTACAGAATAATGTTGCATTGTCTGTTGGATGATGGTACATTTATCCATTCACCTACTGAAGGACATCTTGGTTGCTTCCAAGATTTGGTAATTATGGCTCTTTTCTTTTTCTAATTCTCCACCACTTCTTCTGATATATTATTCTCTTCCTCTGCTTCTACCAACACTGTCATTCTCTCAAATCTCCATCTTAGATGTGAGAGCATTAAACACATCATTTCAACTTCTTGCTGAATGAATTGTCTAATAAAAACAAAGACATTTCAAACTCAAAATATTCCAAACAAAATATCTTACTTTCTTTACACCCTAAGCCACGTCTTTTTCCTGCTGAGTATATCCTGTATGGGGCGTCACCTTACGCCCTGTCACCCAGTCTGGGAAGGTGATTGCCAACATCAATCATTCCATGTTCTTTTTCAGCCATCGTGTTTGAATAGCCATCACATCCTATAAAAATATTGTAGATTATCCCCAAATATTTCCTTCTTCTCTGATAAATTAGCAACTTTAGTTATTAACTGTCTCACACTTCACCTGGATGATCTCAGTCACTTTTAAGTAGACTCTCTGCTCTTAGTCATTGCTTGTTCTGACCAATCTTCTATGCTACTCACTTCTTTGTTTTATAAAACACAAATTTCCCCATGAAATACCCCAATTTAAATATGTTTGATGATTCCCAGCATGAGATTCTTCACTATCTCCTTGCAATTTTCTTCCAAAGACTTATTTCTGACCACTCCTTCCCTGGACATACTCTCATCTACGTCATGCTGTGGGTCATCACCTGAACTTGGCCTAAAAATTAATGCCTCCTGGGGCGCCTGGGTGGCTCAGTGGGTTAAAGCCTCTGCCTTCAGCTCAGGTCATGATCTCAGGGTCCTGGGATCGAGGCCCGCATCGGGCTCCCTGCTCGGTGGGGGAGCCTGCTTCCTCCTCTCTCTCTGCCTACTTGTGATCTCTCTCTCTCTCTCTCTCTCTCTCTCTCTCTCTGTCAAATAAATAAATAAATATATCTTTAAAAAAAGTAATGCTTCCCTATTTTGCTCATTCTTTTCTTTCCTTCTTCAATACCCTTTACTCCTTACTTTTTTGGTAAACCCCTACTCATTGTTTTCGTTTCTTTTTTTTTTTTTAAGATTTATTTATTTATTTATTTGACAGAGAGAGAGATCAGATCACAAGTAGGCAGAGAGGCAGGGGGAAGGGGGAAGCAGGCTCCCTGCTGAGCAGAGAGCCCGATGTGGGGCTTGATCCCAGGACCCTGATATCATGACCTGAGCCGAAGGCAGAGGCTTTAACCCACTGAGCCCCCCAGGCCCCCCCAGCCCCTCCACATTGTTAACAGCTCCACTAACAAAGGTCCTTCAGGAGCTTTCCCTAACTCATCTAGGCTTTCTCTTTCTTACTGCTCCCTTGTAACTTTTCCTCTATGATTGTGCCCATTTCATTATGTTATGAGTATTTATTGGCACATCTCGGTCAGCTATTGACTGTGAGCTCCTACGTTCATTAATTGGTTGGGTAATTTTCTCACAGGATATAATGGTGCTCAATAAATGTATCATAAGTAAATGAATGTTAAAATAAGTGGGTAATAATTGAAAAGTTAACGTTCAGAGATACACATAACAGAACATCTCAAAGTCAGGCTGAGTACTTTTAAAATATTATTATAGGCAATAGTGAGTCATTGGTCACCTTTGAATAAAAAAATAGTCATTGTTGTACCAATTATTATAGTATATGATTAATGGACTGGAAGAGAGAGATTTGCAGAACAGAAAGCCTCCTTGATGTATGTAAAAGCAAAACATTTTAATTCTGGAAAGAATACAAAAGAGAAAACAGATTGTCTTGAGAAAAATACTTGTAAACACACTCCCTTCAGTGGCTGAGTGACTGATGACTCACCCAACTGTCTTTTATGGTTTTATGTCCAGAATGTGCTACCCCTGTGCTCAGCACAATGGAATAAATGAACGGTGGACTGCCTAGATCCCATCCAGGTGCATACTCCTGTCTAGAGTTTGCCTACTCCTGTGTTCAGCACAGTGGAATAAATAGAGAGAGAATGGGCACTGTGATGGTTACTTTCATGTGTCAGCTTCACTAGACTAAGGGCTGCCCAGATGGCTGGTAAAATATAATTTCTGGGTGTGTCTGCGAGGGTGTTTCAGGAAAAGATTAGCATTAAATTGGTAGATGAAGTCAAGCAGATCAGCCTCCCCAAGTGGGTGGTCATCATTCAATCTGCTTAGAGCCTGAATTTAAAAGAGAGAGAGAGAGAGAGAGAGAGAGAGAGAAAGAGGGAGGAGAGAGGAAGGTCAAATTCGTTCTCTCTGCTTCAGCTGAAACATCAACCTTCTGCCCCGAAAAAACACTGGTGCCTTAGGACTCAGCCTGGAACTTATACTTTGGCTCCCTTGGTCTCAGGCCTCTGGGCTTGGACTGGAACTATACCACCCACCTTCTTGGGCCCCCAGCTTCAGTCTGCAGACAGTGGGACTTCTCAGCCTGTGTACTGTATGAGCCAAACCCTCATAACAAATTGCTTTCTCTCTCTCTCAGCTGATGGGATTGGTTCTGTTTCTCTGGAGAACCTTGAGTAATACAGGAACAATGTTAGAAGTGATATTAGAGCACACACACACAAAAACATGTAAACTTGATTATGGGTTCAGGTTTGATAGCTGAATAGCAGCTCATTCATTTTATTCAATGATTGCTTGCTCACATTTCAAAAGCAAAACATTAAATGCAAACCAGAGATAAACACTCTCAAATATGTGTTTTATGATAATTCAAATGAAAGTCTAAAGAATAACTTTCGGTGTGTATATTTCTGTTAGGAAAGTCATCAGGGAAATGTGCTCAACTCATAAGAGATTCCCGTTTGGTACATCTGGATCCCTCAAAAGAACTCATCCACGAAATTCAGAATCTGTCTAAAAAGATGCTGATTCTGTACTCTTCTTTTAAAATGTGTAGCACTTCTTTTCTTGGAGCCCCACTAAATTTTTCTAAATTCCCTTTAGCTTTATAAGTGATTGAGCATGATGTTTATGAAGGCAGGTGTGTGTCCAATAGCTACATATTCTTAAAATCACACTGTTCACATGTAATACTTATATTAAAGCATTGGCTTCATCGGCATGTGCAGCTTTTATATCCTATACAATTTATCCAGTACCTCGATTTCCGTATGCTTTAGAGGAATGAAGCCGTAGGTCTAAACTGAAAAGCACAAGTGAAAATGATGTCATTAAAATTAAATAGGGAAGAATATGCCATAAGACAACTCTCAGTGGATTTTCTGAAGACCTGTATAGGTTTTCAGTATAGAGATAGATAACTGGACAGAAGGAAGGAATAAGAATAATAAAAAACTTTTAGCACATTTAAATTTTGAGGAGACATAATTCTAATACCTAGAGACTGCATAACTTTCTTCAGCCTCCATCTGTTTCCTGCCTGATGGGTTTGTATTCAAAAGGTTTACTCGGCACCATTTCCTCCCAGCATCAGCGCTGTGCATATGAGTGATAAGACAAGGCCTTGAAATTCAGCTGGAATGCTCTGATCTCCTCTCGATCAGAGTGAAAAACGCATGCTGAGAGGAAGACTGGGGATGGATTAACCAGCCTATCCACTGATGGAACTTCACAACTCAACGGAACCATCTTGAATGATGATAGAAACCAAGTGGGAAGTGGGCAGGAACAGAAACCAGAATGCAATGGCCCTCCTCCAGCCTTATTGGATTATTGACTTTGTTGGCCATCCTAGTTTATTTTGGGAATGTGTCTTAAACCCATGATCGCACGGGAGAGACTGGGACTGTAATTTCTTGTATGTAATGAAAAAGAAATGTAGAAATTTTATGAATCTATCCTATGGAATGGCGCTGACTCCAATACAAGTATCGAGAAGACTTGTCTCATGAACTTTATTTGAACTTCACAGAGTGTGGAATTAATTTACATTTCATTCTAGACTGGTAATTCCCTCAGCACAATATAAGGTGGTTCCAAAATGAGCAAGCTATGTATATCCTTGGGCTACTGCAAGATCCCACGAGCACCAATCCCAAAATCCCAATCTGATAGGTCAAACCTGAATTGCTTAGTCAATAGGAACTTGCTCTGTTCCTTTGAAGAAAGATCATGCTGCAGACAGCAATATTTCAGAACCAGTTGCTAATACTTCCCATTATGATGACAGAGTTCACTTGTGACCCCAAAATAACAAAAACAGCAATAGGTTAGAATATGTACTAATTCATCATCCAACAATGGCTTCATTAAGTAAAAGAAATTGGAGTTGGCACTAAAGTAGTAATATCACTATTATTCACACACCACTTACAACCCCTACTACCTAAAGTCTTAGTGGTTACAAGGGAACTGCTAGGTCCCTAATCTCATTTGGTGAGTTCCTTCTTAAGAATTTGCTGAGCTCAAATATTTCTTACAGCTTTTTGCATGTCCTCAGCATTTTTTAGGCTCACCATTTTGTTTAACTCCAAGGATTCTCCGATGTCCTAAGTCACATGATGTCCTAACTCACAGACGACCGTAAATGATATGATAGAGCATTGACTGTCATTTCCTGGGGGCAAGAACAAGGACAGTTAATAAATTATAATTTAGGCAAAGTCCCTGACAAGGTATGTTTCCACGTACCTCCATCTCTAAACACCCTGGAATTCCTCATCCTTAACCTTGCTTTTAAGAATTCTCTCATGTCTTTTCAAGCAACTTGACTTGGCTCATTTGTGTAAGTAGCCTTGTCTTTTTACAAATGGTCCCTATTCAGAGGGTTTGCACTCTCCAATACGGAAGTGGAAATTGTATTGCGCCCTGAGAAACAGCCGTATCAACATTCCACTAAAAGTAACAGTTGCAATTCTGCTGAATTCAATTTAATCGTGAGCATCTGTTTCAAGTGCCCAACAGGTAACATTTTAGCCACCAGAAATGTTGCTTGTGGGACCATATGTAAAAAAAAAAACAAAAAACTGATCAATATTGTGATAACATTTTGTACAGCATGTTTTCTTTTCCAAAGATAGGCTACTAAATAATGTGGTCATAACCCTCCTCTCACAGACAGAGTTTATGTATTCCCTTTGAATTGGGGCTTAAAACTTATCTAAACTGATAGAAAATGGCAGAAGTGATGACGTGTGATTCCTGAGGCTATGTCAGAAAAGGTGATGCGACAGCTGCTATGAGGTTCAGAATTCTCATTTCGGTGCCTTGAATCAAATGGTAGGTAGTCTGACTTTTCTGAAGCCACCCAACAGCAAGGCAACTCGAGCATGCTCATGGGCCATTTGGAAAAGTCCTCAGACTTCCTGAAGAGAGAAAGAAAGAGATGCCTGACCAGCTTCCACCTACTGTCTGACTGTAACCACATAAAGGACCCCAAATCACCATGGATAGGAAGTGGGGTGAGGAAACCCCCCAGTTACTTCCACAGACAAAGAAAGAAGATTCAGAAGAAGAAATAAGGCTCAGAGAGTCAATCCCAGAGAGTAGTACTAGACCCTGATCAACTGTAAAATAAATAGAAGGTAACTTCGGGCCCCAACGCAAGCCACTGGCCACCCAGCAGAGCTTGAGGTCTTCTTTGTGGCCTTTCTCTTTAAGAGAAGGGAGGAACAGGATCATCTCTAGAGTGAGCGTCCACTCAACCATGGGAGCAAGATCCAGGATAATATGACTTATTTGACCGCCTGGACAATCAAAGCCCAATTAGGGAAAACTATTAAAATTTTACTATCTGTCTTACATAATGAGCATGTATTAATTGTAAAATGAACTAGAAAAAAAAAAGATTAAAAATATAAAATAATCTTATTTTAATTCTACTACTAAAAAGAGTCCCTTGTCGGTACCTGGATGGTGTTCTCCACGGAGTTTCTGACTCTTGGTTTCTGCTGAGTCTGATCTCTGGGTCCTGAGATTGAGACCCATGACAGGCTCCAGAGTCCGCTTAAAACTCTCTCTTCCTCTTCCTCTGCCCCTCCCCACTGTGCTCTCCTGCTCTCTCTCTTTCTCTAAGATAAATAAGTGAATCTTTAACAAAGTAACAGTTACTTGTAAATATAAAGAGTCTCAGTTGCTGACACCATAACCCACTATAGATAGTTAAAGCAAAACTCTTTGTAAATAAGACATACTTCGACGGGCCAAGAAATAATTGCTTTTGATTTATTATTTTTATAGGTAGAGAAATTCCAGAGGTGCCTACATGACACTGCTTTCTAAATGTTTCTTACCACATAGGTCAAGGAACCAAGATGTAGTTTCCACCAGTCGTTTACTCTATTTATTTATGTATATATTTAGTATAACCACAGATGCCTTAAATAGTAAGTTTTGGAGAGTCCTCCAAACTTTGTGTTTTTTGAGATTGTTTTATCTGTTCTAGGCCATCGCATTTCTATATAGGATTAATTTATCAGTTTCTGGGGGAAAAAAAGCCTGGGAATTCAATAGGAACTGCAATGAATTGTAGTTAAATTTAAGAAAGAACTGTTATTTAATAGTATCATGTCTTCTGATCCATGGACATGAATGCCATTTTGTTTATTAGATGGTTTTTCATTTCTTTCAACCATGTTTTGTAGCCTTCAGTGCACAAGTATGAACTTCTTTGGTTACATTTATCCAAGTATTTGATTCTTTTTAATGCTACTGTACATTGAATTGCTTTGCTAAGTTTACTTTCATGCTGTTCATTGCTAATGTATAAAAATATAATTGATTTTTATAAGTATATCTCGAGTCCTGTAACACCACTGAAATTATTTACTAATACCAAGAGCCACAACTTTTCAGAGCTCTCTGTGGACATCTCAGCCCACACATCCCTCTTTTGATTTTTTCATCGGGCTTCTGCTTGTCCCAGCTGGTGTCACAGCCCTCGATCTCCTAACGGTAAACAATTGCTGCTGATTGCTTTCTCCAAAGCCCTCTGGATAAGGCTTTTCCTGAAAAAAAGAGTTCTGAGTCAATTCAGTAACCATAGGGGGTTTTTTTTTCCAAGAAGCTCTGAGATACGTCAAACTGTAAAAATGTTCTGTAGATAGGAGTTTTTCAGGAGCTGCAAACCCAGTCTGTGACCTCCAGTGGCTGCCGGGCTGCTGGTTTTCAAGGTTGGCTACAGTGGAAGAAAGAGGGATGGGAACAGATTGAGATAAAGTGTTGTGGACTGTTTTTCTTATAGAAGTTCGGCCAGTTTTCTTGAATAAATGTTCATTTTGTTGCAAAGCTTTAATGAATTTCCAGTTTAAAAATGTTAGTTTAGACTCTCGTTGCCAGTGTTCTCTTGCTTTTACGAAGGAAAACACTCTTCGGGGTCCTCACTCCACCATTCTGGAAGTTCTCCCAAGAGGCTCTTTCTATTTTTAAAGGAAAAGTATTTATTACTAATTGAAACACTGCATGCATCATATATTAAACTCTAATTTTTTTACTTAACAGGATATCATGGAATATTATTAAAACTATTTTCCATGTCTATAAACATACATCCAGATAATACATTTACACACTTCTTCCTCTGAGTGGATGTTCAACTGGACCCCAATCATGTTTCGGCCTGTTTATAATCACTGAACTTGCTTTCTCTTACAAGAGTTGATCGCCAATTAAAAAAAAAAACATTTAAAATAAGGCATAGAAAATAGTCAGTGAATCATAGCAGTATAGAGCAAGGGCTACTGTATTCGTTTGGGGTAGGGATTGAGAGATGTTAAGATTTTCTTAGGGAAAAAAAGGTAATTGAAGCAGAATTCTGAAGAATGAGCAGGAATGATCTCGGCAGTTTATAGGAAGACTATCTTTTAGTCAGGATCCAAAGGCCTATGTGTGAAAGAATGAGTATCACTAGAAAGTAGAAAGCAGGGGAAGCAACTAGAAATGAGGCTGGAGTGGTAGGAGAGGCAAGAAGAAGTCTGAAATGATGGGAACGCATGTAGATCGAGAGCAGTAACTGGTTGCAGAGAGCAGAAATTGGGCAGCCCTGCATCCAGAAAAATGAAAAAGGAGCCATTTGCAGTGATGGTAACAGAAAATGACATTGGCCTTGGGGATAGAGAGGAACAGACAGATCCAGAAATAGACTGGTAGGACTTGGTGATGAGCAGATGGACAGTTGAGGACACAAAGAAGTCCAAACTGAGTCCCAGGTGTTTGGTTTGCCAAAACTGAGTTGAAGATCATTTCAACCACTGGGAAGCAGAGTTATTTTTTAGCGAAAGATGATATGTATGTTTTCTGACCTATGTATTTTGTGGTACGTGTGAGATATCCAATTTCAGATACTCGGTGAGGATTTTGACACGTGAATTGGGATCTCAGAAAAGACATCTGGGCTAGTAACAAAGATTTAAGAATCATCAGCAGAAAATTGGTCCCTGAAATGGTGGACTAGGAGGAGGTGAGTCATGGATCATGAAAGAGAGAAAACACTGAGATTTAAACCATGGTTTAGACGGCCCACCCAGGGCAAGAAGCCTGCAGGGGAAATGGAAAGTGTGGCCACAGATGAGTGACACAGACCAGGACAGTGAGGCATCACAACAGCCGAGGAGGCCAGAGGGGGGCTAGTGTACTGCAGGCCGCTGACGACCATCAGACCAGGACTGATAGTGTCCTTTGGATTTCACGACAGGTCATTGGTGATTTGCTGAGAACACTTTAGATGGAACTGTGGGAACGGAAGATAAATTTCAGTGGGAGTGGGTTTGGGAGACGTGGAGAGAGAACCACCATAGACAAATCTCTCAAGCAGCTTGTCTCTGGAGAGGAGAGAGGGCTACAGACGGCTAACCCGGGGAGCAACCAGCCTCAGGCCAATGGAAGTCACTTTATTTCTGTCTTCCTGCTTTGTGTTTCCTTTTGGATATGTATTGTTTGGGGTTTATTGTTTTAAAGTATGGAGGGAATTGAGCACCTTTAAAAGTCTGTAGGTAGGGGCTATTAGAGAAAGAGAGAGAACATAAGCATTGGAAATACTGAGAGATATCAGTTGACCCAAGGATGGAAGAGACCATGGGTAAGAGGCTGAAACCCGTTGTCCTTCACATTAGCTGATCCACTGTTGGATATCAGAAATAGAGAAGATAATGGATAAAAACCATCCATATCCCCCTTCATCGTCAACCAAAACTAACTTAAAGTCAGTTGTTCAACTTACCAAATATCTGGGTTTTCTGTAATTCAGAGTTTCCAGAACTTCTGGTGATATGAAGCTTTTTTTTTCATTCTTTTTTTTTTAAGATTTATTTATTTATTTTAGAGAGAGGGAGGAAATGTGTGTGCACACAAGTAGGGAGAGGGACAGGAGGATAAGGAGAGAGGTGAATCTCAAGCAGAATCCCCACTGAGCGGAGCCCAATATAGGGCTCGATCTCATGACCCATGAGATCATGACCTGAGCCTAAACACGAGTCAGACACTTAACCAGCTGAGCCACCCCCGTGCCCCATGAGGCCTTTCTTCCTAAATGATGTCTGTTAGGGGCACCTGGGTGGCTCAGTCGGTGAAGCATCTGCCTTCAGTTCAGGTCATGACCCCAGGGTCCTGGGATCGAGCCTGCTGAGCAGGGAGCCTGGTTCTCCCTCTGCCTACTGCTCCCCCTCTCTCTCTGACAAAATAAATAAAAATTTTAAAAAATTATTTAAAAAAAAGGTATCTGTTGTGAGTAACCCAGTGCTTTGTTGTCCCTCCTGGGTATCTTTTTTGGTCAGGACACAGTCAGAACCAGAGGCCAGCAGATTCCTGATGTAAATTTAAAGTTTCATTAGGATCTAATTCTCTACCTCAGGACTTAACCCTTGAGGATTAGGAGAAGCATGTGTCTGTCATTTTCCTTGTATTCATAGAGAGTCTGGCTCATTTTATGATGCCAATACCTTAACATGTAATCAATTCATACCTTTCTGAGTTCTACCTGCTCTTCAAGACTTACCTGGTCACACACCATGGGTCTTTATCACGTACAGTTATCAAAGGCACCAATCCACGGGCGGCTCCATCAATCGGTCCTGCGGGAATATATTTTGTGGAATGACTATAACCCAGCCCAGGAAGTTATATTCTGCTTGTCTCCTCCTACCTCCTTCTGAGCGGAGCGATCTGTGACTCTTTCCCTTGGTCAGATCTCGATCTAAGCTCCACAGTGAAGTGAGAAGTTAGCCCTGTGAGAAGCTTCAATTAGCACCATTCCCAGCACATCACAGGATGAAAGCCACAGTCAGCGAGGGGCCCCCACTATCAGGAGTCTGGAGAGACGGCCTCACCCGGGGAAGATTCTCTGTGGGCTGCAGTCTCACAGACCACCGTGGCATCCTGGATGGAAGACATTCTACTGTGCCTGCAGAGGACAAAGAAGACAGGAAAGAGGAACTGAGAGAGCATCAGAGGACAGACGCATACTGAAGCTGCTTAACAGCCCAATGAGAGAACATTTTTTTTTATGCTTTAGGAAGAAAGCTGAGACTTACAAAGTAACTTTCTTGTATTGCTTAAATGGGGTGTCAGGAAAGGCTTGCAAATGTTTGTAGCAGTGTCAGAATAAACAGTGAATGAATAGCAAACACACCAAAAACAGGACCAAATTTCTCAAAATGATGTGGCGGCTCTGCCTATTCCTGTAATCCTTAGACCTTACGGAAGATTGCTGAGGAAAACAAGTGACAGTCTTAGGATCTCCCTTTGAAGTCACTCAGCATAGGAGATAATTATGATAATGCACACAACAGCTTTTTCTTCTGCCAACGTTCCTTTTCATCAATCTCTCTGTTGTTTTCCCCAACAACATGATGGGTAGTAATATGAGGCCCCATTCTCTCTCTCTCTCTTTTTAATACCATTAATGCTCACTGAACCACATTTAATTAAGGGAATGTATATTGATACGCATAGCATAATCAGGTCAGGGACTGGAGCTGAAATTGATTGAGGACAGCTCTTTCACACTTATTTCAATTTATGAATGCTCAGATGCAGACAGATAGTGAAAAGGATTTAATTTCCGTTTGTGTTGTTTGCGCATTCTTTATAATGTAAGCATTAATTGAACATGCTCAGTGTCAGTGCAGAGCAATCAAGCATATCCATTTTTCATAAATGAAGGTCACAGGTCAATCTTGAGCAAGTTCCAAGCAATCTAGTTATAGAAATGTATTTATATTTGATTAGCTATAATATGAAAGACTAGAGATCTGGAAAATGAACACGAGGAAAGCCATGCACTTTCAGCTATGGAATGGTACCTTCTGGAAAGGGAACACCAGAGTTTTGTTACTTTTTGCCTTGGAATGTTTTGGGGCTCTTTGTGAGTTTCTGAGATGCCCTTCGGTTTGCTCATTGATGCCGCTCATCACGAAGGATGCGTTCAGCCTTCTGAGTTTGGGGGAAGGAATTGTGAGCTGAAGGTTGCTTTGGTGAAGAGGGGTTGTTGATTTAAACCCACAAAGCAGGGCTGTCTGGGTGGCTCTGTTGATTAAGTGTCTGCCTTTGGCTTAGGTCATGATCCCAGGGTCCTGGGATTGAGCCCTGCCTCGAGCCTGCTTCTCCCTCTCCCTCTGCCTGCCGTTCCCCCTGTGTCTGCTCATGCTCTCTCTCTCTCTCTCTGTCAAATAAGTAAATAAAATCTTTAAAAAATAAATAAATAAAAAATAAGCCCACAAAGCATTCTGTCCATCCTGTCCACAAATACTTAGTAAGGGCTTACTCTTCACCAAGCACTGTGTTAGGCATCTGTATGTAAACTGGATAAAGTATTTTCCAGATGAGTATGTGGCTATTTTTCAAATTATGAAGATGTCGGCTTTTCATTGAAAATAATATATTTATAATAGCCTATTCTCATTATGTATTTTCCCAATTTGATATAAATACCCCTATATTTTACAATATATATATATTTGCAATTAGAATATTCTGCTAATTTCTGAGATTTTATCCTAAAATTTCAACTTAAAATTAATTCAGATATTTCTTAAAACACAACCCAAACTTCTCACATCTTGATCTAAAAATTCTGTAATAAACGAATCACACTTGTTGCTCCACTATAAAAAGTGCACTATTTCTCACATCTAGAATAACATTCTCAATATATTAAGTTCAGAGTAATATGAAAAGGAAGTGGGGAAGCTTTCTGAAACTCATCTTTTCCTCTGAGAGTAAGCATTTTACCAACGTAAGCAACCTTACCTATTTGTATCTTCATCAGCAAATGTCATTTCGCTCATTGCCTCAGAGACATTAAAATACTCACTCTGTCTTGCACCTTCTCATTTCATCCCTCGAATTTCCAAGAGTTTAATGTCCAAGGGTGTTGTGAAATCATTTTATATTTTATCCTTAAACAGTGTGAGGTAAGTTAACTAGGCAATAGAACACTAAAATTTGCATGTGATTTCAAATTTTTGTTCTTAAAGACATTGTTAATAAGTTAAATGGAGTAATCTCATCATGAGAGCTATTCTGTGTCACTTCCAATATTTGTATCTTGACTGAGCCAGGGAAGACAATAGGAAAAACATTCAGAAACATTAGGATCAGACAAATATTTAAAATGTTACCTGTTTGTTTGATTAGAGAAGTCAATGAAAGGAAAATCGAAGATGGGAATCACAAATACAAGAAGAAATAATGGGGGGGGGAGGAAAGCACAAAAATGTAACTTACTCTTGTAAAACCTATATTCTAGGTTGATTCTCTTACCTTGATTTGTGAAAATTAAATGAACAACTCTATGCCTTGAAAAACAACTACCCCTAAAAGGGGACCCAGTAGGAAAATATAAAGATCTCTGGAAAATTTTCACTGAAGAGTGTATTTGTGGGAAAAAGTCTTTTTTTGCCCCATTCCTTAAGCTAAAACATAACTATAATGAGAGCAAGCAGTGCGTGGTGCAGTTGATTGAGAATCTGACTTTTGATTTTGGCTCAGGTCGTGACCTCGAGGTCATGAGATCAAGCCCTCTGTCTGGCCCTGCGCTCAGCACAAAGTCTGCTTGGGACTCCCTCCCCCTCTCCCTCTCCCCCTCCTGCTTGTGCTTTCTCTCTCTCTCTAAAATAAATAAATAATATATATACACATATATACATATATATACATAAATAAATACATACATATATACATAAATAAGTCTGTCTTTCAAAATAGGGCAAACACTTTCAAATTCTTTAAAAGCAAAAACCATTAGAAGAAGGAGTCTAGTACCTTCATCAGAGAAAGACACTGAAGGCTGTCCAGTCTTTCCCTGTGTGTCCCATCCCCTCAGACAAACATCAAATATTTTTATATTTCGTGATATGAATGATGTGGTATTTCCTGACCTCCTTTTCTCGTGTGGATTTCTTTAATACATTAGTCTTTGCTCCAGGTCTTGAGATTTCAAGGAGACAAATGATGCAGCAGGTACTGTGGGAAATATGAATACAGTTATTGTTAAGAGGTCAGGAAAAAAGCCCTAGACACTGGAAAAAGAGATGACCTGAATGACCAGGCTCCAAGAGGGACCAAATGCATGTTGGATGTGTTCCCTCAGACCAGGATTCTCACTCTGAGAAAGAGGAGATTTTTAACAGGACAGATTTCAGGGGAACCGTAGTGACAAATTCTAATTGAAAGGTCCTTCATGGTGAATAATATGCATTACGCCTCTAAACCTTTAGAAAGAAAAAGAATGTGGATAGTGTTTCTTGGGAAATGGAGTTAGGGGAAGGAAACTGCATGAGGGAAATGGACAAGAATGGACCCAAGAGGCATTAGTAAAGGCTTACTCGTAGAAAAGAGTCCATACAGACTGTTTTGATCTGGAAGAAGGATGTGTCTTCTCACATGAGGGTGTGTAAAGTAATTTCAGAGGTGTAGGACTCCGATTCCAGAGTCTGGCAGAGAAGCAATCGTTTCTCAGAATGAAAGGAAAACAAAAGATACGTTAAATGAAAAATGATACACGCAAGTAGAGGTATACATACCAGTAACAGGTGGCACAGTTAAAAATTACATTTGCTGTTGTTGTTGTTTTTCCTTAGGGTGGCAAAATAAGCAGGAAAAAAACACAGAACAGACTTAGCACTTTTCTGGGGTGGGTAACGTACAACTAAGTTGACACCTGGGAAACATACTAGACATTTCTTTCTACATGTTGAAACAATTGATCAATAGGAAGTATTTGCCTTTCCAAGCCATGAAATGACTAGAATTCGCTTATCCTTCCTTTGCTTTCTAGACATTAGTTTCCTAGAGAAAAAAGTGATTATCAAAACCAGAATTCTACTTTCCTGACATATATGACCTATATTTTCATTCATTTTGAATGACTTTATGTAGCTACTTCCTTTGGAACAAAAGATAGCTGATCTTCCTAGGCATAGCTTAAATTCATATTTCTCTCCAGAATATATACTAACAAAGCGTGTAACTTTGTTTTCAGAATACATGAGATAACCCACTTGAAAAGATTTTCAGATAGGTTTGCCAGGTTTTGTTCAAACAAAAGAAAAGAGAATGTAAAAATTTATCTCTCAGCCTAACTCATGTTTCTATCTTCTAATCTACTAAATTGAGGGTTTGCAAAAACTGTGGTCGATGGTCTAAATCTGCCCCTGGCTTGCACTTCCAAATAAAGTTTTACTGCAACACTGCCATGCCCATTTATATACTCATTGCTTTTGCTCTACAATGACAGAATTGAATGATTATGAGAGTGGTCACATGGCCTTCAAATCCAAGAATATTTCTATCTGGCTCTTTAGAGAAAACGTTTGCTGCTCTCTGTACTAAATGCAAAGATTTTATGCCAGATTGATTTAAAAGGTACGGAATTTACAATTTTTCTTTTCACTCTGTAATTCCATCATTAAACTGCAATGAGGACTAATTTTGGGTGAAGTTCTCTGCCAGTACATGATACATATATTCTTATGTGTGTCTCCAAACTTTTCTGTGAGGGAGATATTTTTAATCTTCACTTTATTTAAGATAAAATAGATTCGGATAATTTAGGAAGATTTTCCTGTCACACAGCTAATAGCAGAGAAGGAACATTTTCCAAATATATTCTGGTATTTTCAGTGAATCAATCCTCAGCTCATAGGAAAATTGGCTCTCAGAAGTCAAATTCCTTGCATACTGTTTTATTTGTTTCTCATTTTTCTTTGTTGTTTAGTGATATCCTTTAGCGCTTTATTATGAATACTATTCATTGGGAATATTACGTCTATTTTTCGACGGACAGTAGCTCTTATTTTAATTTCTATTCTGCCTATAGAAACTATTCGTGTGCAATTTAAAATCAATTGTACACGCTTTCTTGTTTCCAGTGTGGGTGTAAATAAAGTTTATGTAGTTATCTTTCCAGGGTTTTACCCATCAACTCCTTCCTGTAGATGGGAATGAATAATTCTGAGCATCGCTGATTTCGTAACAATGCCTCATTGTTTTCAAATGATATGGTTTTATGAAAGAAGAACTGTGAAGAACAACCGTCACTGAGTGCCTACTATGTACAAAGCTCCTCGCTGAGGACTCAGGATGAACAACGCTCTCCCTAGCGAGGGCACAGCCTGAAAAGGGGACAGAAAAATAAACAGATCACTTCTGCACCATGTGGTGACGTGCTCTGATTAAACTAAACTAGGTACAAAGGCCAATGGGACCACAAAGATTAGGTCAGGGGTGGTGGGGTCAGGGAAGGCTTCTTGGATGAGAGAATAGCTAAATTCATTCAGGAAGAATAAGGAAGAGTTCTCAAGGCAAACAAGGCACATGGCCGTGGTGGAGCGAAGGTCCAGGGGCTCAGGACAGAGCAGCACAATGGATGCAGGATCTATAATCGGTTTGGTACCGGTGGGACCTAAAGGTGAACCAGGGAGTCTCAAAAGGTGAGGCTGGAACAGAGGCCAAGGTAAATCATGACATCGCCTATGTTGTAAGGAGGGCTTAGAGTTCACCATGCAAGTAATTGATGTTCTTTTTTTTTTCTTTTAAAGATTTTATTTATTTGTTTGACAGAGAGAGAGAGAGACAGTGAGAGAGGGAACACCAGCAGAGGGAGTGGGAGAGGGAGAAGCAGGCTTCCCGCAGAGCAGGGAGCCTGATGCGGGGCTCGATCCCAGGACCCTGGGATCATGACCTGAGCCAAAGGCAGACGCTTAATGACTGAGCCCCCCAGGCGCCCAGTAATTGATGTTCATAGCAAATTAAAAGCAGGCGAATGCACAACCATATTTTCATTTGATTGTGCATGAAGGGTATCTATGAAGAAGGAAAGAAGAGAAGAACACAGATTAGGACGTCATCAGTAGAATTACAAGAATGATTATTTGAGACGAAACTAAGGAGAGTGATAATGGGGATGAGGAGAGGAGAATTATTTGGAGAAATAAACAGTCACAGAATATTATATCTGATTGAATATACATAGTGCAGAGTAAGTGCAAAGGAAAACGATTATCTTTGGGTTTAACGTTGTGGATATTGAGGATATTGATGCTATCAAATCAATAAAGAATAGATTAGAAGAATCTGGTAAAAAAGAGATAATGAAAAGACCCATTTTGAATATACTGAGTTTGACATGCTTACAAGTCTATTTCAGTGTGTTGCCCTGTGGGCATTTAGATGTGCGACCTGAGACTCAGGGGTATGGACTGATGAGACGGAGAAAGGATGAAGACAAAAGAGAGAGAACAGGTTGTGAGCCGATGTCCTAGCATGGGCTTAGTCAGATCCTGGGGGAATGGAGGGGCAAGAACCATCACTTTACGGGGGTGGACAGTGTGGGCGGATGCGGATGCCTTCAGAACGAGCGGTGGGATGCGGGGGAGATCCGGTCTGGCCACCTCCATTCTCTCGGTGGTGGAGGAGGGGGTCATCAGGGGGTTACAAGGTGAGTTCAGAGCAAGTGTTGAGGGTTTGGACCAATCCCTGTGCCTAGGTGTGTAGGAGCCTGACAAAGAGAGGGAAAAGTGTTTCCAAAGGGCAAGAATGGAATTCCTTGCAAGGCTTAACAAATAGTTTTAAATATTTTCTTCTCAAAGACAGAAAGTTTACTTTCATTCTTATGGACAGATATTTTGAAATAGTCATCAAGGAGGTCTTCTGAATTTGCTTGTGTCACGTGCCGTTTCCAAGACAGGTGGTTAGGACCGTATTTCCCAAACCATAGTCATCCTTTTCATCACCTACATGATTTTTTTACCGTCTCAGTGAGGAATGTGTACTGTCATTGATGGATTTTTTTCCTGAATGAATTCATTTCCTTAATGGAGAATTATTTCAAAGGGAAACTTTGCAACACAAACTGAAAGGGAAAGCCTATCTCACGTTGCTGTAAGCAGACATTAAGCATAAAATATACCAAATAAAAACAAAATGGAAACTATTAAACGCTTCCTAATTTCCACTCCCAGTGAAAGCCTGAATCTGTGCCCCTATGCTGCGTTAAGACTAATCGTGTGCGTACCAGGTGATCTTCGGAACGAAATGCACCAGCAGGACATTTTTCTCTTTGACATAATCAGGAGTCATAGGGAATTCAAAAGAGAGGGAGCTTTCTCAACGTGACTGGCTGCTGTTCAATGCATTGAGTGCAATCCCCCGGAAGTCATCTAGCAGCACACTTGATACTTTTCCTGCAATTTTAAAATCAGAGCTACGGAACGCTGCATGATTTCCTTGGGAAACAGAAGACACAGCGGAAGTGCAGAGAGGATAACAGGGTGACAGATGATGTCGTGCTGGCTTGGGGCTGTAGACACAGTGCTAGGAGTTAGGTCTTCGGTTCAGAGCAAAGCGGTAACAGGTGTGTCCTCCCCACACCCCTCACCAGATGCATAAACAAGATGAGGGCCCAGCATGCCGAGGGTGGGAAGAAGAAATCTCAAGGGGGATAGAAATGTGTATACCATGAACCCCTGAGAAATGGTCCAGCATCTTGGAGGCCCTGCCCAATCTCAGCCTGATGGAAAGGAGGATACTGAAGTGGCCCCATACCAGGTCACAAATTCTAGGCCCCATCATAAGGGATCTGAACTCATGGCAAGACACCTGAGTAGAAATGGCTTTGCTGGTAAGAGGGGCCAGCATTCCTGGATTCAGCCCCTGGTCTGGAGGTGTGTTTTTGTTTAAGCAGCAGGGCTTTAGAAATCTTTAATTTGAACACCTTGGGGGTCTTGAGTTCACTCTGTCTTCAGTTCACTCTGTCCCCGGCACCCCCATCACCACCATGCACCCCTACTTTCTCACACACTCCCGGACCTGTTGTGCTCCTGAAGATCGCTGGGCCTGTGACCCATGGCTAAGCAGACAGGCCTGAATAGGCCACCGGGTGTGCCTCCCACATGCCTGAGAGACAGAAATGATTCCCTTGGTCTGCAGAACGTACGTGAAATCACACAGGTAAGGACTGAACCACCAAGTAGAATGCACACTGGAAATGAAGTTTCATCCTGGAACAACATAACCCCTAGCCACTCCTTTCCCACAACTTGAGGTTGGCCAGGTGAGTTGGGAGGAAGAACATGACCAGTAACTAATTGCAGAGCAGAAGTAAAGGCCTGTTTTTAAAGATTTGGCTGATTGACATAGACTGAAAGACAGGGCCGGTCCTACACCCAGACTCCCGAGAGCGAGGCCAAGGCAGATATTGTCTTGTCACTGTGGGGTTGTTTTATTCAATTAAAAATTCATTCTTGAGAACCAGATGCTGATGGGGACAGAGCCTGCTGGCAGCTGCCAAGGTGCCTGAGTCAACAGAGGCTGGGAATAAGACCCAGCCAGCACATGAGGAGAGCTGTACCAGCTTCTGACCCTGACCTGGGACCACAGGTTTTTGTCTGTCTCATCCACCATCCCCAGTGCCTGGTACATGCAGGACATTGGGTAGAACTCCAATATATGTTTGGTCTGAACAGAAAGAATAGCCAAATATGAGGGAAAAAATAGACTACATGGTATATTAAACATGATACTGTTAACCAAAAATGTAGGGTGGAGATAACAAAAGTTCTATTTAAACCCTAGAAGAAACCCAGTTTTACTAAAATATGACCCTCTCCTGAGACCTATCCGGACCACCCCCTTATTTGAAACCACAATCTCCCTCATCCTCCTGTGTTGTTGCTGATCCCCAGCACCCTGATCGCCTGCTCTCCTCATTCACACCTACCTTTCCACTTTCTTATGGTCTTGTCTATTCCCACTACGACGCCGCCTGTACTTGGAGAGTGTTAACAGCAAGGAGAGGCTTGGAAACAAGCATTTCAAACATCTCAGCAGCTTTCAACTCATGTCCCTTTTCCTGCTGGACGGAACAAGGAGCCCTGGCTCACTGAAGTCACCAGAGATCCAAGATCATGGAGACTCAACCCTGACCACACTACCTTGACTTCTGATGCCATGGGCATGAGATCACAGTGACGGGATCACGGAGAACAGTGGGGTGAGAAGTGTGGTCCACGCAGAAGGACGGGCAGTAAGTGTTTCTGAATCATCCGACAGTCCCCTCCACCGCTGACTTGATGTCCCTCCTGCACGCACTCACCCCTAGCACATGTAACAACAACTAGCATGAGATGGGGTCTCAAACATCATTTCTGTCCCAATTTCTAATTCCTATGACCATCGGTGCCAAAGCAAATAGCTTCCCTGCACTCTGGGGGCAGCGCGTGGGCATGGTATCATTCATGTAGGCAAAGCCGCCATAAAAAAAAATGATCTCATGAGACGTTTCACTGTGTTGGATAATACACGTCCCAGGCTTCATCCCCCAAGGTGAAAAAAATAATAAAACAACTTTTTTGTTAAGATCTAAATTATTTTGATACTAGTTCTGATCTTGTAAATGGACTGGAAGTCTTCTTCTTTCCCCAGGATCCTCCTCCCCTAAATCCCAAGGATTACGTGTACTTGTTCATGAAATCTTCGCTGAGTACCAGCGGACCTCGGTCAGGGAAGCAGCAGCTATGCTGGGCTGCCGCGATGGCTGAGCCCCGCCCACCGCATGAGCAGCCCCCTCACCGCTGCCCCGCTGGCTGAGGGCCTGTCAGCATGGTGTCTTCCTCAGACAGGGTCTGGCCAGCTGCTGGCTTCTGCTCACCATGCATCCTGCTCTTCAGCCAACACCTCGGCAGTGATGTCATCTCCCCCAGCTCAGGGGGAGAGCATTTTCCTTCCAAGTTCAAGTTCAGCAGCAGTCATGTTCACGCATGGGAGTCAGTTCCACAGTTTCAGTGCTGCGTGGGATACTTGTAGCCGGCTTGCACACAGGACACACACACACACCCCCGCCACACACACACCAACACATACACAGACCCGAGAGGCGCTGTCCAGCATCAACGGGGCGGCAAGTACAATGAACCAGTGTCCCTTCCCCAAAAAGCATCATGGATCTCTTTTCCTCTTACTTTGGGTGTTTTTTCTCCAGGTTCTCTGGGGCTCCTTTCCTGTCATGTGGCTTCAATTCCTACTACCCACCCTCAGACATGTCCCAGGAAAATTTAATCACAAGGGGAAGATGAGTGTCCTATTTACTCTGCTCCCACCAAGTCTATTGCTCTCTGGTAATCATAGGAAAAGAGATAGAAATGGGGTCCTGGAGGTCCGCTTCTGCACTGACAGTTCATAAGCCTCGGGTCTCTGACAAGTTAAAACACTCTTACGTCCTCGCTGTCAAAAGGACTATGCAGTTCCATCTTCTACCTTCAAAACTGTGAAGGTCCAGGCTCTATGGACACCCTATTACATTTTTAGCATATTTTTACCTCCTGAATCCACTTATGACAGGTCATGCCAACCATGTGTAGTCTGTGGGGAGTCATAGAAGATGATTTGAAAAGATCTGTATTTGGGGATGAAATAAAACCAGATAGTGATTTAGATATCCAGGTACAGACGTAGCTGACTGACTGGAGAAAACGCACTTCCTCTTTTATTAGAGGAAAGAGGCAGATGAGAATATGTTTGGTCCCCTCTTTGTGCCACCCAGCCGCTCCAGCATTCACGGGTTCATGCAGAGGGGGGCCTTGAAAAACATGGTTCAAGTGCTGCTCCTCTTTTCCAGCTATTTGTTCATGATCTTATGAAAAGTCTTCTTTGAATGTGGCATTTCTATGCAAGAAGATGGGTCTTCCGCAGCATCACTGTGCGGTTGCAAAGAAGAAAATGAAAACATGGATGATGATATTAGACGGAACGGAAAGAGCATTTTCAGGGTCCTATAATAAGATGTTCTGAAGATACTGGTAGTTCAAAAGGAATGAAAAGAATGATTAGATGTGCAATGCATGGGGCATCTTTATATGATAGCAGATAGCTCATCTTTCCCTCCATCTGTTTTTCAATGAGATGTGGGCACCAGTTGCAGTGACTTCAACTGAATTCTAAATGAGGACTAAGTTAATTAACGAAAGCCTTTGAAACTGTCTGAAAACTATTATTTTCTTGCAATTGTTCCTTGCCAAAAAGATACAGAAGGAATTAGATAGTGAGACTATGATAAAGGATGTGCCATCTGAATTTTCTCCTTAGAGCCCAGACTGCTTCTGAGAGGGTGGGCGGGTGACCTGTTGTTTCCCTCACCTCCTAGAGTGAGCAGGAGGCTTCATTCTTTTTAAAGACTGGATTTAAGGCCCAGTTCTCCATATGTTTGAATTATTGTCAGGCAGTGTGGAAATACTTTATTTTCATTTAATTTTCCAATGTAGAATCATTTATATAGAGTTGTAGGAACTAGGACTTTGATCTGTGTGTCCTAAGTCTTTAAATCTAGGACAGTGAACACAGTGACTGCCCAAAGTCTACGGACCAAAGCTAGTTACCGAGGTGACGGGATGGTGAACATCTTAGGACTCACAGCACAGTTTAACAACCTCAGTTTCTTTTAACAATAAAAAGATTTTTTTTATTATTAAAGTAAAATCATTTTTAAGTATTTTTTAAATTTAGATCATTCTCAGCATTTAAGAAAATCTGCTCCTTAGTCTGTTTCTTATGCTTACTTCAAGGGTATTTGATTTACATAAACAAAATTCAGATGGCCATTTAGAGAATAATACAGTTTAAAGGGAAAAATAATCTGAAACCTGAAACTACAAAACTTCTAGAAGAACCACAGGAAAATATTCTTTGACTTAGGTAACAGAGTTTTAAATGTGACTCCAGAAGCACAAAGCATATTAAAAATGTATATTAATTGTTCTTTATCAAAATTGCAAATGTTCATCCTATAAAAGAAACCGTCAAGAGAATGAATAGACAAACCTCAGACTGAGAAAACGTATTTACAAATCACATCTCTGACCTAGGACTTGTATGTAAAATATATAAGAACTCTCAAAACTCAACAATAGATAAACAAAGAACCCGATTAAAAAACTAAGTAGGGGGCGCCTGGGTGGCTCAGTGGGTTAAAGCCTCTGCCTTCGGCTCAGGTCATGATCTCAGGGTCCTGGGATCGAGGCCCGCATCGGGCTCCCTGCTCAGCGGGGAGCCTGCTTCCTCCTCTCTCTCTGCCTGCCTCTCTGCCTACTTGTGATCTCTCTCTGTCAAATAAATAAATTAAAAAAATTTAAAAAATTAAAAAAAAAACAAACTAAGTAGGTACTTCACCAAAGGTGTACTGATGGTAAATAATCATGTAAAAAGAGAATCCACATCATTAGCACTAAAGAAATGCAAATTAAAATTAAAATAAGATATCACCTAACATCTATTAGAATATGTATATAAAATCCCTCCCAATACCAAATACTGGGGAGGCTGCAGAACAATGGTAACAGGAATCTGTGGTCCTCAGCATATAAGACATCACTGTGTGATTTTTATAAGTTTGTATACCTAAAGGAAACTTACTATAAATATTTTAAGTAAAGAAAAATTTGTTTTACTAATAACTGATATGCAAGGGATTGACCTATATAAAATTCAAGGAGTAAGGTCAAAGCTAATGAAAAAACAAAGCAGAACAAAACAAAACCACAAAACAAACAACAACAACAAAAAAAAAACCAGACCAAAACCTTCAAAATAACAGCATCTCTAATGTAAGAAGAGCGGCCGGGGAAAATGTCTTCTGATGCTCAAGAATAGGATGTTTCATTCTGTTACAGGTCTTGCATATATTCAAACTCTCACTTAGGTTAGATGAATATCAGGTTGTAGAGCAAGGACTGATAAGTATTCATGTTTTTACATACATGGCCATTAAAATAAAGTTTGTATTGTGAAAACCAGATAAAATATGTACATCTCTTTCAACAATATCAGTTTACATGCTTTCCTTAACTTTATGAACCAAATCTTTTTGTAAGAGAGCTGCATCACGGGCGCCTGGGTGGCTCAGTGGGTTAAAGCCTCTGCCTTCGGCTCAGGTCATGATCTCAGGGTCCTGGGATCGAGGCCCGCATCGGGCTCCCTGCTCATCAGGGAGCCTGCTTCCTCTTCTCTCTCTGCCTGCCTCTCTGCCTACTTGTGATATCTCTGTGTGTGTGTCAAATAAATAAATAAAATCTTTAAAAAAAAA
Organism: Ailurus styani; assembly: GCA_002007465.1. NCBI lineage: Eukaryota > Metazoa > Chordata > Mammalia > Carnivora > Ailuridae > Ailurus > Ailurus styani. The sequence goes on from LNAC01000025.1 coordinate 461,929, forward strand.
AAAAGAGAGAGCTGCATCACTAACATAACACAAGTTCATGTGCTTTGTCAAATATGATAAATGGCTGTTAGAAGTCATCCTGACCCAATGGGGTATTGTTGTTGAGACCTCTGTGTTTAATGAGATATCATGTAACATTGAATTGACTAAATTGTTTTAATTCACGTCTTTCACAAGAACTTACTTTGCCATCTAAAAGACTAAGGACATTTCCAGAAATAAAACGTTTCCAAGCATATATATAAAGGAAATTAAGTTGATGTCCAATTATTTTGCTTTAAATATGCAGCATTTAAAGATAGCTTTAATTAAAACATCTTCATTGTTTCTCACATCCACAGACACATAAAAGTAAAAGCAAATAATTATTTTAACAAGCTGAAACAATTAAATTTTTGGTTTTATAAACAGAAATTCTTCAGTTATTTCCTAAAATTCTGTGTTTTCTTTCCTTTTAAATAAGTTTGTAAGTACAGGTGGAAGATAAAGGAAAGCACTTACTCTAACAGAAGTTAAATTAAAAAGCTGAAAAAAATAGCTTAACTCTTGAAAATCCAAGTAATATTATTGATCTTCCCATACTATTATTATTTTTTAAGATTTTTTTTATTTGACAGAGAGAGACACAGCAAGAGAGGGAACACCAACAGGGGGAGAGGGAGAAGCCAGCTTCCTGGTAAGCAAGGAACCCAATGCGGGGCTCCATCCCAGGACCCTGGGATCATGACCCGAGGCCAAGGCAGCCACCCAGGTGCCCTGATCTTCATGTATTATTTTAAAGTACCAGTGAATGCTTTTATAAATTATGTTTCTAATGGTATGTTAACAGAACAAAATAAGGAAGATAGTAATTAAAAAATAGTATATTTACAAATAAACTTTACCTGACATCAGGTTATGTATGAACACATAAAGAGTTAGTGTCCTGGGCGCCTGGGTGGCTCAGTGGGTTAATGCCTCTGCTTTCGGCTCAGGTCATGATCTCGGGGTCCTGGGATCGAGGCCCGCATCGGGCTCCCTGCTCAGCGGGGAGCCTGNAAAACGGCATGTTATTTTTTGAAGGTCTTCACATCCTTTTTCAAAATCAGGACAAAAGTTACAAGTTGGCTTTGTAACTTCCAGATCCCTCTGTTTCTGAGTGTTAAGAAACGGCAAACCCAGAGTGTCAGCTGCAGGCGGCTGGCTGCTGTCCCTGCAGGGCCCCTCCACTCAGATGCAAGAGGCTCAGAGCCTCAACACCTGTGCTGGGACACCTGCGCTCTAACCCCTGCACCCTGTGGCGCTGGGCGGACTCCACTGCCGACCGGACAGGGTTGGCGCCCCTCCAAGGCCAGCCAAGAGCCAGGCCACACCTGTGGGGCTGGAAAGGTGACTTTCTGTTTCAAGGGCTCTAGATGATGAGGAAGACTTTCACCCAAGGGAAATTTGAACTACAGGAAAGAATGAAGAGCCATGGAAATGCTCCCACTGCAAGGGACTTCGAGCCCCAGCATCCTGAAGCAAGGAGCCCACCTGACACCCAAATCTTAGATTCCGAGTGATAGAAAATCTAGCAGAGACCATCTGAAGTAAATCAAGTACTCAAAAATAACATCACCTGTCAGGCAACAAATTGCCTTGAAAGACATACTCAACATGAAGACACATCAGACAAACCCGGATGAAGGGACATTCTACAGAATAACTGTCCTGTTATCACCGAAAGTGGTCGTGAAGGTCTAGGAAAGACTGAGGGAATGGTCTAGGCTGAAGGAAACTAGAGAATGATGAAAACCAAAAGCAAGGTGTGACCCTGGGTTGGGTTCCTTGCAAGGACGTTGTTGGGACAACTGGGGAAACTTGAATGAGGTCTGTGGATTGGGTTGTAGTAAAGCATCATTGTCCATGTCCTCATTTTATCATTGTGTGTACTTATGTAGGAGAATGTTGTTTGTGAGAAATACACACAGTAAAGTATTTGCATGGTCGACAGGGCATACTGCTGGCAACATACCCTTCAATGGCTCAGGACAAAAAAGTTCTTTGTGTTAGTCGTGCAATTTTTCTGGAAGTTAAAATTATTTCAAAATAAATGAAAGAAAAAAGAAATGGCAAATCTAATGGTAAATACATTTTGAAAATTTGTTCTTATATTTATTATAAATGCCATCATAAAACCCCATGTATCTTTCTCATGTCATACGAGAGAATGTCTATACCTCCCTTGAACCTAACATCAGTTCACTTCATTTCCTCTTTTTTAAATATGCAAAAATATGCAAAAATTTTCTGTATTTATTTTTAATTTAGTTTCCAAATGAATCTTTCCATTATAGACATTGATTTTTGTAGTATCTTTCTGAAGTAAACATTTTTTTTTCATATAGGGCACTAACAATAAAAATTGTCATTGGAGCTTATGCCTACAACTTTTCAGAACCAATGAAGACACTTAGATGGAACATAATATATTATATCTATTTACTCTGAGCTTTGTTTTCATGAGAAGCTGTAGCTTCGATATAGGATACACGTGCTACAGAGCATCAGGGTTTAATTCAACATAACAACTAGAAGATACCATGGTAATATGCTGACGTGAAAGGACAGTTACAATTTTAACAAAAAGAAAAAAGCAAGAACAGGAAAAAGGTCAAAAGAACAGATATAAAAGCTAATAATCCCAAGTTTGGAATAACAAAATCTAAGGAAGTTTGAAAAATTTGCTAATATCCAACTCAAGAGGAATTTAACTTGAGGCATGTTTGACAAAACAGTTCTTTTTTTTTTTTTTTTAATTTTATTTTTATTATTTGCCCAAGGGGTACAGGTCTGTGAATCATCAGGCTTACATCTTTCACAGCATTCACCAAAGCACAAACCCTCCCCAATGTCCATAACCCATCCACCCTATCCCTACCCTCCCACCCCCCAGTAACCCTCAGTTTGTTTTGTGAGATTAGGAGTCTCTTATGGTTTGTGTCCTTCCCCATCCCATCTTGTTTCATTATTTTTCCCTCCCTACCCNACCCTCAGTGACAAAACAGTTCTTATGCCAGATTTACTCTGAAGGGGCTAATAAGGTGGAACTGTGTCAAAAGCCATCATTTTTAATATGAGGCAATTTCCTTAGAGTAGTTGTCATTTAGGCATCATTGTACTTATCACTATCAAGGTGGTGTTGCATGATTCTGCTTTCACTTAAGATGTAGAAAACAGCAGTAAAAACTTGCTCCCATGTAGACAACAAGTAGCAACCAGATCAACCATAAATGTATAACTTGTTTGTAAGCCCATCAGAGAGTTCAAGCCACAAAGCAATCAGGTAAATTGAATTCTAATACATGCCAAGTCCTCAGAGGGCAGAGGAACATAAGTATTGTTTTGTCTTTGGTGGAGCATGGGAGGAAGAGGAAGCAAACATCATATCAGGCAAGAAAACATTCTTCAATTTTAACGAATCTTAAAAGGCAGAGTGTGTGCCTGTGTGACAGTTTGGAAACTGTGGGGTCCCCTGACCCCAAAGAAGGCAGCAACCACTTGCCAGCTATTTTCCACAGCCACCACCAGATACTTGAAGACGAGATACCCATCCTCTAGTGCATGTGCATACAGATGGTGACCCGCCACTGAGCGGGCAGGCACAAAACTGTTCACTGGTGAACCTTTCTTTCGTATGAAGCAAATACAAGCTGCTGTTGGGTGAGCCGGGGAATGCTCCCGCCTCACAGTCTCAGGAAAAGGTCAGCAGCTGCTGGGGAGGATGGAAATCTGTACTCCTCTTCCCCGCTGTTACACAAAGTAAAATCTCCCTGCTACCCAGGGAAGGAAAGCAAGCCCACTAATGGATACAGTTCTGCATTGACACAAAAGAGAGTTTGGCTGATATTGCAGAGAGACAAAAACTCACTTGTGCTTAAGAACCCACACTGGCACAAAGCAGAGTTTCATGACCTTGTGGAGGAAGGAGGGAGATAAGGAGAAGCCCCATTTCTGAAGCTCTGATGCTCAAGGCCTGGCAATGACCAAAGATGGACAGTAGCATGACTCCACTAAAACAAAAACAAAAGACCAGAAAATAAACAAACAAACAAAAACATTCTTCATCGGAAGCCTTGCACTGAGTAATAAGCAACAATGGTCTTCTGTGGGAAAATATTCATGAACAGATGGGGACTTTCAGCATTGAGAGAGGGGAGCTATTAAAGATGTCAAGTAAATATGGTAGGGAAAATAATGCCAGAGATATAAAAAAAAATCCTTTGACAGCCATGCCAAAAACCAGATACAGTGAGCAAAAAATGATTAAGTTAGGGACAGGCCAATAGAAATTTTCCAAATTGAAACAGAGAGAAAGAAGAAAGTAGAAAAATAACCTAGCAGCTCTGTCTGAAGGTCTAATGTGCATTTAGTTGGGATTTTAAAACAAGAAGAGGGACAGAATGAGAGAAGAAATATTTGAGGACAGAAAGGCCATGAAATTTACAAAATTAATGAAAGGAAACAAACCACAAAATCAAAATCTCAAAGAACACCTAGCAGGATTTAAAAAAATACTAAGCTTTTCAAAATTAAAGCACTAGAAGAAGATGATCAGAGAAATGTTGAAGCCATGCCGAGATACAAGGAAAAAAAAAACAAAACTGTAGACACAGAGAGAAAAAGAGAAAATAATAGCAGACTTGTCACCAAAAACTATGCAAATCAGAAGACAATAGAGCTACACATTTATGGTTCTGAATGAAAAACCTGAAAAGCTACAATTTTCCCCATATTTTGTTAAAATATCTCAAAAGTTAGGGCAAAGCTATCTCAGAAAACCCAAAGTTGAATAACATCATTGTTAGCAGATCTAAACTCTAAGAAAAATTTAACATAATTCTTCAGAAAGAAAAAATATGGTAAAGATAGAAATTTGGAAAAACAGAAAGGAAGAAAGAGCTGCAGAAATAATAAACATGTGGCTAAATATAAAAGACATTCTCTCCTATTCATAATCTCTTTAAAAGAAAAGTGAATGTCTAGAAAACATAGCAGCAGGCATTGTAGTGCTACATTATTTAGATATAAGATATCTGACTAAAAAATAAAACTAAGGAAATGTTTATAAGAAGAGGTATACTACTATGTGAATATAGACAGTGATAAGTTAAAGATGTATATTGTAGACCAGAGAGAGCAACCACCGAAAAATAGTAATGAAACAAAACAGTATATGAATAAACCAATAGTTTAGATAAAAATGAATCCTAGAAATATATTCAATTATTTCAAAAAAAGGCAGAAAAAGAGTACGAAAGAAATAAATATATTTAGAATACATAGAAAACAAATTACAAGATGGTTGATTTAAATTTCCGACCATTATGAAGCACTATATTAATATTAAAAGTCTGAAGTGTCCAACTAAAAGGCAAATAGAAGCAATATCCAACTATATTTGTCTATAAGAAATTCACTTAAGATAGAAAGACATACATAAATTAAAAGTAATAAAATAGAAACAGATGTATCATCCAAATCTTAAGCAAAAGAAAAATTTGAGAGGCTCTATTAGTATCAGACGAGATAAATGTCAGAACAAGTAATATTACCAAGGATGAAGAGGGACATCCCATGATGGTATAGAGAAAATCCATGAAGTAAACATAACAATCCTAACTTTGAATGCAGCAAATAATAAAGATTGAAGAAAAAGCTAGTGGCATTAAAGGGAGAAATAGAAAAACCCACAATTATAGATGAAGAATTCAGTTCTTCCTCAACAACTGAGAGAGGGATGAAGGAATGGGCATGCCACATGTACTCTAGAAGTTAGAAGGAAAATAAAAAAAACTGTTATGAACAGTTTTTTGCCAATCAACTTGATAATTTTGATTAAATGAATAGTTTTTGAAAAATATAAATTGTCAAACAATATTCAGAAAGAAATAGAACACTTTCGGAGTGCCTGGGTGCCTCAGTCAGTTAAGCATCCAATTCTTGATCTAAGCTCGGTCTTGATCTCAGGGTCATGAGGTCATGAGGTCAAGCTTTTGGTTGACCTTCACACTGGGCATGGAGCCTACTTAAAAAAAAGAAAAAGAAAAAGGAATAGAACACTTTCTATCTTGTACAGAAAATTGACCTCTTAGTTAATACCTTTCTGACAAGGATCTTGGCAAAAATGACTTCCCTGAAATATTTTACCAAATATTTAAGGAATAATACCAATTCTACACAAAACTCTCCCAAAAGGTTTCTTATGCATTTTATGGGACCTTCATTACTCATTCGTTACAACAAAACAAGATAAAATGTTTGCAAAAAAAGGAAAATATTGATTAATATGCTTCATGAACTTAAAAAAAAAAAACTTAACACAATATTAGGAAATAAAATAAAACAATAGTTGAAATGGATAATATACCATGGCCATGTTGAATCTATCCCAAGAATGAGAGGTAATGTTAACATTAAAAATCAACAATTATAATACATTAAAACAGTTTTAAAAAGAATTTAAAAAAATAAACAATCTTAATTAAAGCAATTAAAAGCATTTGACAAAATTCTACATCCATTCGTGACAGAAATCTCAGCAAACTAGGAATAGAGATAACATCCCCATACTAAAGAAAGTCCTCTATAAGGAATCTATAGCTAACATTATATTTAATGGTAAAAGATGGAATTTTACCCACCTAAGACTGGGAACAAAACAAAAATGGCTGTCTTCACCACAACCGTTCAACATTGCAACCTAACCATTGCAATAAGGTATGAGAAAGAAAAAGGCACAGTTTGGAAAGGAAATATATTTATTCTCAGAGAACATGAACATTTATGCAGAAAACTCAAGGAAATGTGTTGTTAAAATTTTTAAGTGAGTTTAGGAGTGCTGCAGAGTACAAATTTAATAAACCAAACTTAATTGTGTGCCTATATATTAATAAAGAAAAATCGGAAATTGAAATATAAAGCATATGATGTATAACACCATCTAAACCATGAAATGTTTATGAATAAATTAACAAGTTATATGTAATATCTCCAAAATAAACACTATGAAATCTTGAGAGAAAATAGACCTAAATAAACCAAAAGATATACATTGTTTATAAATCAAAAAACTCAAAATTGTTAAGATGTCACTTCTCCCCAAATTGATCATTAGATTTCATATAACATCAATCAAAATCACAGCATCCTATTTTAAACAGAAAATTATGGAGGTGATTCTGAAATTTATGTGGAAAGACAAAAGCTAGTATAGCCAAAAGAATTTTGAAAAAGAATGAAGTTAGTGGACTTATACTACATTATTTCAAGAACTACTATTAAGTTAAAGTAATCAAGAGAGTATAAACTAAGTATAGACATAGAACAAAGAGGCACAATAGAAATATTAATCGATGTATTCATGGGATCAGTTAATTTTTGACAAACATCCAACTTAATTCAGAAGGAAATGGTAGTCTTTTCAATAAATGATTCTGAAAAAATTGGATAACTATATGCAAAAAAAATAAATAGACTTGATCTCATACCATACTAAGATTATTTTAAAATGTGTTATAGATGTGAACGTTCAAGGTAAAGCTATAACATCCAGAAGTAAACACAGGAGAAATATTTATGAAAACATGGTAGGAAAAACTTGTTAGATAAGGCATTGATAAGTTAACCACCTTCAAAATTTAAAAGTATTGCTCATCTAAAAATACAGTTAAGAAAATGAAAGAGAAAATATTTTCAAAGTACATAACTTATATAGATCATTTAGCTATACTAAAGAAAGAGCTCTTATAAATCAATAATAAGATAATCTGATAAAGAAATGGGAAACCATTTGAATGAACACTTCACCAAAGAAGAAACTGGAATGGAAATAAGTCCAGGAAAATATGTGCCATTGAAATCAAAATGAGATACCACTATACAAAATGAAATACCACTAAAAATATTACCATTTAAAGGCTGGCAAAATCAAGTGCTGGCAAGGATGTGTAACAATTGGGAATGCAAATTTTTCATTTTTTTGAATTATAGTTTGACAGGCTTTTTTTTGTGAAATTCAACATATACGTATGTGTTTCAGCAATCCTGAGCCAGGTATAGAATTTCCCAAGAGAAATAAAATCAGATCTTCCTACACAATGATCTATACATGAGTGTTTACAGAAGCTTTTTCATATTAGCCTCAAATTAGAAATAACTCAAATATTCATCAATAGATGAAAGGGTAAACACAATAAGTACATCCATAAAATGAAATAATATCTAGATATATGAAGTACTGGGCATAGAAAATAGCATAATTTATATAACACTAGAGAAGGTAAAAGTAGGGGGACAGAAAACCTCTCAGGAGTAGCCCTGCTAAGTCTTGATTGTGGTGGTGTACTGACTGTGCATATTTGTCAAACTGATTCAACTAAACAGGTCTTATGAACTAAGGTCTTATGAACTAAGGTCTTATGAACAGGATTATGAACTAAATATGTTTAAAAACTATAAAGAAATACATGAAAGAATTAGAAACATGTACAAGAAATAAGTCACAATAAAAATTGGGAAACATTTGAAAACTAATTAGAACATCCAGATTTTTTTTTTTTAGAACATCCAGATTTATAAAATATATTCCCCCTGAAATAAAAAACTTGGTGTTTAGGTTGAAAAGAAAATTAGAAATGGACAAAGCTTGAGAGAACGAGGAAGCTTAAAAACCTCAGGCAGAAAATGTAAAAAAGAATTCTATCCTTAAACATAACATAATGAAACTGTAGGATATCCAGGTAAAAAAAAATCTGAATAAATGAAAGAAATTTGAGGCAGAAGGAAAGAAGAGAAGAAAAAGGATAAGCTACACACACACACAAAACCAGAAAAACCAATTGCTCTAACAGCTGACTTCTCAGCAGTAGGGTAAAAGCCAGAAGACAAGAATAGGAAAGTTTCAAATTAAAAAATAATAATAAGGAAAGAAAGAAAATGGAATACAAGCTAAATAGTCATTCAAAAAAAGTTGAAGACATTTTTGGACTACTAACAGGTGGGCATTAAAAAAGAAAGAAGAAAGAAAGAAAGAAAAAGAAAGAAAGAAAGAAAGAAAGAAAGAAAGAAAGAAAGAAAGAAAGAAAGAAAGAAAGAAAGAAAGAAAAAGAAAGAAAGAAAGAAGAAAGAAAGAAAGAAAGAAAGAAAGAAAGAAAGAAAGAAAGAAAGAAAGAAAGAAAGGAACTAACCTTAAATCAGATGCATCAGAAAGAAGGAAAATATTAGAGTGGGGGTCTGAGGTGGGAGAAATAACAGTGAGGAAGGAATTAGTTAATGAGTTTTAAATAGAAAATTATTGACTCCAGCAAGCATAATAATGTTAGATTTCTGGAATTTAAAATGTATTGGCTTGAAATATTAGGAAACAATTTGTAAGCAAGATAGATGGGATTGGGATTACAGTGTTCAAGGTCCTCATATTTCTTGAGAGGAGAAAGATATCATGATTAATATAGACTTTAAGGATGCAGGGTAAAGATTTCAGAGCACACACTAAAGAAATGGGATTAGCCATATAATTTCCAGAAGCAAAAAAATAACAATAAGACAGAAAAAGCTAGAAGAAACATCGAAAAAGCAAGACGAGAAATCATAAGATGGAATGATTAAAATTATTTTAAAAATATTAGTAATGGATATAAACATAAAAGAAACAAACCGTATTTTCCCCACACAGTAAGTTTAATATTAAATTAAGAAACTACCTTGCATATATATGGGAATTTTTTCATAAGTTACATATATATACTGAAATGTTTGTATTTAAAAAGTAAGAATATGAAGCATGTAAGCTAAACAGCCAATTAAAACATTTAAAAAATAGAATTAATTAAAAGACACTTAAATTAAGAGGAAAAAATAGAAAATAAAAATAGAATAGAGAATATCAAAAAAGCCAAAGTTTGGGTGGTCGGGTAGGGATAGGGTGGCTGGGTTATGGACAGTGGGAAGGGTACAGGCTATGGTGAGTGCTGTGAAATGTGTAAGCCTGATGATTCACAGATCTGTACCCCTGGCAGAAATAATAAAAAAAAATAAGTTAATTAATAAAATAAACAATAAAATAAAATAAAAAGTGGTAAAAAAAAAAAAAAGCCAAAGTTTGTTGTAGGGAAAAATTAGTTAACATCCAATATCTATCAAGATTGATTTTTTTTTTAGGGTGCCTGGGTGACTCAGTGGGTTAAGCCTCTGCCTTCAGCTCAGATCACGATCTCAGGGTCCTGGGATCAAGTTCCGCATCAGGCTATCTGCTCAGCAGGGAGCCTGCTTCCCCCTCTCTCTGCCTGCCTCTCTGCCTACTTGTGATCTCTCTCTCTGTGAAATAAATAAATAAATAAATAAATAAATAAAATCTTTTAAAAAATTGATTTTTTTAAAAATAGAAGACAAAAATAATATAACAATTTTTGATATATAATTACAAAAATGAGGTATTTTTCTTTTAAAAGCAAGTGTGTAATATAAAAAAATTGATAATAAATTTAAAATTTGACCAATACAGATATATTTCTGAAAAATGAAACAATAAAACTGATATACAAGAAAAATAAAGCCAACTCAAACTATAATCATTAAATAAATTAAATTATTACCCAAAAGTTCACCCACTGAAGATACAAACACTAAATCTACTTTCATAGGTGAGTTCCACTAAAATTTCATGAAAAATAAAATTTTAACATTATCCACATTCCCTGAAAACAGAGAAAAAAGCATATTTCTTAAATAATTGAAAGAATCTGACAGTTTTAGTACTATAATTGGTCAAAGGTTGTTAAAAATACTATTACAGGGCACCTGGGTGGCTCAGTGGGTTAAAGCCTCTGCCTTCGGCTCAGGTCATGATCTCAGGGTCCTGGGATCGAGGCCCGCGTTGGGCTCCCTGCTCAGCGGGGAGCCTGCTTCCCCCCCCCCCCGCCTGCCTCTCTGCCTCCTTGTGATCTCTCTCCTCTGTGAAATAAATGAATAAAATCTTTAAAAAACATTCAAAAAAACACTATTACATGCAAATTTCATTTTCATGCACAGTTGACCTTTGAACAACATGAATTTGATCTGCATGGGTCCACCTAGACACAGCTTATTTTTCAATAAATATGATATAGTGCTGTAAATGTATTTTCTCTGTTGTGATTATCTTAACATTTTCTTTTCTCTAGTTTACTTAATTATAAGAATATGGTATATAATACATGCAGCACACAAAGTTGTTAATCAACTATTCTCTGTTATCAGTAAGGCATCTGGTTAATAGTAAACTGCAAGTAGTTAAACTTTTGGGGAGTCAAACTTAAAGTCAAGCTTAAAGTTAAACTTTTGGGGAGTCAAAAGTGGATTCTTTTTGATAAATATACTTAGTACTGTAAACATATTTTCTTTCTTATGATTTTCTTAATATTTCTTCACTCTAGCTTACTTTTTATAAGAATATAGTATATAATACACATAGAAAATAGATGTTACTTGACTGCTTTTTGTTTTCAGTACGGCTTTTGGTCAATAGTACGCTATCGGTAATTAAGTTTTTGGGGAGTCAAACTGATATGTGAACTTTTGACTATGTGTCCATGCCCCTAATCCCCTTGTTGTTAAAGGGTCAACTGTGTATAAAAATATTTAAAATATCGGCTGGCCAAAATCCAGTAAAGTACTAAATATATATATATATATTTTTATTAAAAATATTTAATAAAAAGATACATGTATATTTGATGAGCAAGCTGAATTTATTCCAGGGATGCAAACTGTTCTGATATTTTAAATATTCTAATTTAATTTCCCACTTACAAGATTGGAAGGGGGGGAAAATCACATGATAATACAAACAAATTTAAAAAGTAATTAATAAAAAGCCATTCATTTATAATCAAATCTGTTAAATAACGAGTGATTTTTAAAAGATGTGTTTACTTATTTTAGAGAGCTAGAGCACGAATGAGGGGAAGGGCATCGGGAAAGGAAGAGAGAGAGAAGCACACTCCCCACGGAACATGGAGATCAAGCATGTGGGGCTTGATCTCACAACCCTGAGATTATGATCAAGAGTCTGACAGTCAACGGAGGGAAACACCCAGGTTCCCCACTAGTGATTTTTTAAACCACGTAAAGTGTGTGTACAAAAATGTAGTAGCATATTACTTATTTTATTGTTATGTGATAGAAACATCACTTAGAAAAATTAGAAGCAAGTCTCCCTGCTCAGCAGAGCCTGCTTCTCTTTCTCTCTCTCCCTGCCCCTCCTCCCTGCTCATTCTCTCTCTCTGTCTCAAATAAATACATAAAAATCTCTAAAGAATAAAAAATTAAAAATTAAATTAAATTAAAACTAGAAATAAGACCAAGATTCCTGCTATTACCTTTTAGGATTAACAATATGTCAGAGGTCTAAACAACTACAGAGAAACGAAAAAATAAAATGAAAATTATAGGAGCTGAGAAAAAGAAACACAATTGGCATTATGTGTAGATAATATGACTGCCCATTTTTCACACACACACACACACACACACACACACACACACACACACACAAAACCCAAGAACTTTAATGAAGGAATTTAGCAAAGTCACTCAATATGAGATCAATATTAAAATCCAATTATATCACTATACTCAGCAATATATACTTTTAAAAATAACTGTGATTTAAAAACAAATATTGTTTATAGTGACAATAAAAATAGCAAGTACCTAGAAATAAGTCTAAAAACGCATACATTTCTTTTTAAGAAATACTATAGTATAAAACTTTTTAAAAATATTTTATTTATTTGACAGAGAGCGAGACAGCGAGAGAGGGAACGCAAGCAGCGGGAGAGGGAGAAGCAGCCTTCCCACAGAGCAAGGAACCAGACGTGGGGCTCGTCCCCAGGACTATGGGATCAGCAGGCCCCTGGGATCATGATCTGAGCCAAAGGTAGACACTTAATGACTGAGCTACCCAGGCGCCTTAAAAAAGTATAAAACTTTTTTAAGGACAAAGAAGTAGCCATCCATAAATAGACATAACATGTCATGTAAACAAAATCTTAATACCATAAAGCTGTCAATTTTCTGCAATGTATAGATTCGATGCAATTCCAAAGACAACCCCCAAATAATTTTGAATCAAATTTATTTTCTACTGAAAACATAATTTAAGGACAAAAAGAAATAGCCAAAGATTCTGTGGAAGCAGAAGAATTATATGACTTAAATGTCAAACATCTAGGTTTATTGTAAAAGTATAGACAGCATCCCAATATAGTATTGGCACAGGTACAGGCAAACAAACATGGAGGAGCCCAGAAATAGGTTGATGCTTGGATGGAGAATATATATATGACTAAAGTAATATGACAAATCAGTAGTAAAGGGCTGGGCTATTTAACAAATGATTTTGGTATACATATATTATCAATATGGAAGGAAGTAAAAATGTATTGATGTATTAAATTACATACAAAAATTAATTCTATGTATATTAACAGTATGAAGGTAAAAATTAGCTTTAAAACAAAAATATAGAATTACATCTTTATGACATCCAAGTAGGGAAAAAATACTTTAACAAGGTAAAAAAATGCAACAGAACACAACCAGTAAGAGCGAAGTTTGAGTACATCAACATTAACAATATATAGATTCATCAAGAGACACCTCAAGAAAATGCAAAACTAAGACACAAACTGGATGATGATATTTACAATACATAAAATAGACAATGGATACTATGCAAAACAGGTAAAGAATTTTTTTAAAAAGATACCAATAGGAAATAGACAACCAAATGAATTGGAGGGTATCTTGACAAGAATCTTCATAGCAGCACTGGCTGTAGTGACAAAGGAGAAGAAACTACACAAATATTGAGTGGAAGACTAACTTTTGTTCTTTTTATAAACTAAGTGTATTACATTGAAAATTAAGAAACAAATGCTGCTTTTTTTTAACATGGATTAATTTCACATCTCTAGTATTGATAGAAAATCAAGTCGAAAGAGTATAAATGCTTCATTTGTATATAATTGAAGCATTAAAAACAATGCTTCATATTCCTCAAGATTATATATACATATAGTAAAAATTATATATAGTAAATATATATTATTATATAATAAAATAAATGCAAAATATATAATATTTTCTATAATATTAATAAATATAATTTAAAAATAATAAGATATAAATTTAAGGTACTGGTTCACCCAAATAAAGGAGAAAGATTCAACTCTAGAGAAGTACACAGGTGTTTTCAACCGTATTGATAATGTTTTATTACTTAATTTGGATAATAACTATATCAATGTCATTTCCTTGTTTTTCTGTACATCCTGGTACATTTTAACTATTTGATAATAAATTACAAACACAAATCCAATTATTTAATCATAGCTTCTTCATATTTGAAAGAAATTTTGCCTAAGGAAAAGCAAGCTACTAGTTTCCAGAAGGCTGAACATTTCTGGTAGCATGGAAAGCTCATCCTCTAGCCTATCAGAAATTTTATTTAATCCCCAAGACATTTAAACCCTCATTTGCCTTTTTAACTTCATAATCATAAAATCACCATATAGAAGTTCAGGCAGTTGTATTTATATTATACAAAGTTGGGTAAAAGTTTTCAAATAAACTACAAAGCAATTAAAATTCCATTAAAAAAAGAGAGTTCAAAGGTTATTTCTTAGTGGTTCACAGCAGGTGCCTGGACCCCTTAGAATCCTTCCATGTTGATTGTAATTGGTGTCTTAGATATGTTTTCAATCTTTCAAAGAGACAAAAAGAGAATGCAAATTTATCAGCATTAAGATCGCACAGACTAATTAAAATTTTTTTTTGTTTTGTCTAGTACTGTATCAATTCAGTAAGAGTAACTCATGATGTTCATGCTAATTAGCAACTTTAATTGGAAATTATAAATGTCTCTTTGACAATGAACAATTATTTTATAAATACAGTCTGTTTAGTAATCAGCATATTTTATACCATAAGGTCCAGGAGAGAATATTAATTAAAAGTTTGCTTGATGATATCAGTTTTGAGAGTCACTGAACCATCAATCATCATCTACAACTCTTAATTCAGTAACTATCAAAACAATTAGTCAAATATTAGCAGCTTTCCCCAGAAACAACTTGAGAGGACTCATTTCAGAATGTTCCTGCCTTTTCTTAGGAAAACCATATAAGACAAGGAGAAAAAGCAACCAGAGCAAACCAGAAAAGGAATGTTCAGTCATATTAGGGAACAGAGAAAACAGAAGTTACAAATGATGTGAAAATGCCATCATCAAAAGCAACAACGATTATCAGACCACAAGCAAAATCCAGGATACTGGGAGGGAGAAGAACAGAGAAGAACTGGAAGAAAGGAGACCTAGCATTAGAAGGTGGCAGATGTTTCTAACGTACATTCTAGAAAATGTACACCCTCACATTAAGGGAACTCTGCCTTCGTGCTGGGTTGCTCTGAGTTGGGCTGAGATGGTGAGGATTTGGGAACGGAGGAAAGGCATGAGAGTGTTCCGAGCCCTACAGGTGATAGCTCAAAAGGTGGACACAAGCACAGCTTCAGGCAGATCACCTCGGAGGGCAGTGACTGCTTGGTGACAGTGGCCCATGAAAGAGAAGTGCACAGGGCAGGTTCTGAGAGGCAGGGGAGGCAAAGACACACAGGGCCCAACTATGTGGCCCTTCTTCCTTCCCCTCCTTCAACAATAGAAATTCCTGATAGCTTGGGTCCAGGATGATTTTCTGCACCTCCTCAGGGGTAGAGGACATTTGCTTTTCCACCATTTACTGTGGGTCTTCAGGTATGTGCACCCCAAGGTTGATGGGCCCAAGGAATTAGAGATCTCCCACCATTGGTGGGGGGAAGCAAGATCACTTACAAAGCTGTACCCCGAAACCCAAGGACATAGGACCTCAGACAGAGGCTGAACCAGGAAAAGAGAATCTCCCTGCCCCACTGCCAAGACTATCAAGCACCAAGCTGTCAGGAATTTCTATTGTTGAAGGAGGGGAAGGAAGAAGGGACTAGACCCTCTCTGAGGTGTAAGTGCAAAGGTAAGACCTAAAGCTGTGGTTGGAGAGGAAGACTGAGGCGAAACCCTCCAGAAAGTCATCCAGAACCCAAGCACCGTATTCAAGAGAAATTACACAAACTGAAACACTAGTGGGAAAAACCAGAGTATGTGTATTTGGTTGGGTAGGTAGGGAGAGCACCCGTAAACTGGAAGGAACTCAAAGGGTGTGATTTATGTTCATTACAATCCCAGTCACAGAAGAAATATTGAATGGGCCAGAAGACATATTTGAAGAGACAATAGCTGAGAATTTTCCAAATATAATGAAAATATAAAACACAAATACAGGAAATTTAGGTAATATCAAGCCAGATAAGCATAAGACAAGAAAGGAAACCATCTGAACACTTCATATTCAAATAGTTGTTTGCCAAAGTTAAAAACACATTACAGAGGACTAAAAATAAGAACTGAAGCAAATTTTCCATCATAAATTGCACAAGTCAGGAAAAATGGTATGGTATCTTTAAAGTGCTACAAGAGAAAAAAATTATTTTCAATCCAGAATTCTATACCCAGCCAGCGCATTTCAAAAGTAAAGGACAAGTAACAACTTTTTCAGACAAGTAAAACCAGAGAAAATTCATAAGTTAAACTTTAATCACAAGACACATTAAACAAATTCTTGAGGCAGAAGGAATATAACACTGGTATAAATTTGACCTGCAAGAAAAAAGACATGATTCCCAGAAATAATTAAATGAAAGTATATATAAAAGACTCTCCTTATCTTGAATAGCTATGAAAAATTATGAACTATCCAAAATAAAACTGGGACTAATTGAATTGTTAGTTAATAACATGAATGATAGTAAAATTAGGACAAAACAAAAAAGGTGAGAAGGAGAAATGGTAACTCTGCCATTGTAAGATGCTTACGTGACCTGTGACTATCTGAATACAGATAATTGTAACCCTAGGGCGAATGTTAAAACAACAACAACAGATTTTTCAAACAGCTGTAAAAATAAGCCAATAGTAGAGAAGAAGTGGATTATTTAAAGAAAATCCCTGTTTTTTTCAGCCAGAAAACATCCTACTTGATAAAATGACAAAAAGAGAAAATGAGTACGTGAAAGAGCAGAGTTTGTCTCTCTGAGGCGGCCCCAGAAGCAGCAAATAGAAAACCTCAGTAGCTTATAAAACCAGCTTGCATTCCATTCTGAGGCTTCTCACGAAGACTGCAAGCTCTTGCTTGACTGATAATTTGTATTCTCAGCACCATGAATAGTTTCTGGCTCATAGAATATACCTGATAAATTAATGAGCTGCGACACTCCAAAATTTAAGGTTTTCAGGCTATTCTCCTTACTCCACCACATGACATGTTACTTCTTATCCCTCACATTTTACTATATGCTTTGCATGTTTTCTCCAGATTGGTGAATCATCAGTTTTAGCTTGGTTCATTGAGTCGTACTGTGTCATTACTCATTATTAAATATTTCCAAGACAGAGGTTACTAATGCAGATAAAATTTGATTTATTTGTCCAAGAATAAAAGAGGATAAACCGTAGTGGAATAATCAACAAAACATCCATTCAGAGGATTCATAACACTAAAAAACAATAAAAAAGTGAAGTGTTTAACTTTTGCATTAGAAACTATAATAGCAGCATTGAAAATATCCATCACTGAAGGTGATTTATTGAATAAACATTTACATGCAAATTCTATATCATTATTTACTCTAACAGAGTAGCTAGATTTTGTATAAAAACCATTTTGGGAATCTTATTATAGGAAAAAATATATCAGTGTTACTGCATCTCAGAAACATAACTCTTGCCAGGAATGTACATTAATCAGAATTCCCATAAGTTTCTAAACATTAGAAAATATTTCCCAGACTTTGCTTGGCTGTATCAAGAATTCTTGAGGGGAGAAGCGACACTGTGGAAGATTCTTCCTGAAGAGCATGGGTGAGGAGGCTAACCAAGACCAGTGAACAGATCTGGGGGCAACTGGAAGGACTTTGCAGAGGTTGGAGTCCACTCCATGATTTTTTTAGTTGGGACATTTTGTACACTGGTTAGCATAGTAGCTAAAACTCCTTTGTTGAAACAAATAAAACCTGTGGAAGTTAATTCAATCCCACCCGGGGATTTCACTGCCACATTACTGCTCTGTCTCTCAGAAACCAAAGAAGAACGCAGCAAGATTCAGGGAAATGTGGATCAGGCACCACAAGGCATCGGTGCCCTTCCCCCTGCCCTCTCCTCCAGGCTCTCGGCAGGTGGTTCATCTCCTGATGCTGCACCCTTCTGCAGGGCCATTCACAGCCAGGAAGTATTCTTATTCCAACAGAGTCACAGGAAAAGACTCCCTTAGGTGTGATTGCAGATTGTCAAAGTGGAGTGAAATTTACCTCAGCTTTGACTGGGTGCCTCCTCTCAGAAGACCTGCCATGGGGAAGGGAGGGGTTGACATGCTGAGTCCCATTTTGCAAAGTGGCTCCCAGGCCTACCGTGGTAAGTGGAGGGAAATTTGGGGGTGGGGTGGGGTTTCCATTAAGAATGCCTTTTAACATCCAGTGGCCCTCCTCACTGGGGAACTTGGTGCATTTGGTGTCCTGTGGTACAGAGAACCAGGTTGGCCATACCTGGTGGAAGGAACGCCGGAGAAGGTGGGGAAACTGGCAAAAAGAAGACAAAATGAGCATTGTCAGAGAGCTACCTCTCTGCTCTCTTTCCCCCAAGAAGAGTATACAAGGAAACATTGCTAGAGAGATACCCCTGGATATCTAGACTGCATACTCATTTTCAAAATTTCAATCTATGTGTTTGCAATATGGCACCATGATGGGATCAGACAGACCCAAATGCAGATTCTGAATTTCCCACGAGCTAGCTCTGTGAACAAGGACAAGGTTCAACCTCTCAGCTTCAGTGTCTGATCTGAAAAATGGGGGCCACGGAAGACTAAAGGGATCATCTGTTGAAAGCTCTCCACCCTGCACAGGCACAAAGAACACGCCTCCCTGAAGAGTACTCCTGTCGGGACTGGACTACCAAGTGAGGAAACCTGGGGCATTTCTCCGTATATTGTTGTTCCCTACTAATTATGGTTTGGAAAATGGCTCAAATTTACATTACTCCTAATGATATTAGCAACTGAACCTGGACGATTATGCCCGTAACTGAATGACCCATTTCTGATGACCTGTTACGTGAAGAAGTAAATTGTATGAACAAGCATAAAAGAATCAAGGCATCTACAATTACGATATTCATTTATGCTAACAAATGGAGATGTTTAAACAGCTAGGAAGTGCACTTACGTCCTCAGAGTTCCGTTCACTCTATTCTTGCTGGCATGCTTGGTTTTTTGTTTTTTGTTTTTTGTTTTCAGGGAAGAATAGTTTTAGAAGCTTACTTACTACATTTTTAATGACTTCTAGGGTGAGGGCATGGGTGCTTGGTAAGTAGTATTGTGATCCCAGAAGCAAAGGGCCTAAGAGAAAAGCTGGAGAGAGGTTTGCTTTTTCTTCATTTGATGTGCAAAAAATGTTTGTTTTTGTTTTTCTAAGATTTGATTAAATAGGAGTCTTCTCCAAACAGAGAGGGATATCCTTCTAGCTCCTAACATGAAAGCAGAATTTTCTATACTGAGAAAGCAATTGAAAAGATATCTGTATCAATAGTTAATGTTGCCCATCTCAAAGTGGGGAAAAAAATCCATTGCCCTAGAAACTGCATTTCATTGATAGGAAGAAAAGTGATTTGAAGGTTTTATGCTAAGAGTTCAAGAACAGTCTGGGCTGGCCCAGGGCTGTGGGGCCACCAGCACAGGAGACATTATCATATCAATGATGTGCAAATGACTTTCACAGAAGAAAGACAAAGGTCTTAGAATCTGAATTAGAACAGCTTTTCTTCAGTTCCGAGGCGGGAAGGTCATTGAAGATGGGAGTTTTTCTTGGACAGTTTTCTCCCAGATTCCAAAACAGATCTGGGAAGGGTTTTAAACTATTAATATGGCAAATGCTTTCCCCTGCCTTGGCTTGTAGTTGCCATCCCCTAAACCATAGTCATAAAATAGTGCCGTTTTTGCCAGTTTACAGTGACATCTCAGGATCTTCTCACATCAATCCTTTAAAATATAGACAAAAATAAAACAAAATAGAAACCAGATCATTTATTTGTGTGCATTTCACTAGTTGCTCAAAAAATAATGAACAAAGAAAGCACTGATTTATAATCAGAGACTTTTCGAAAGGTCTTAATTGGCACTTGATTTATACGGATTTCTAAAATGGGGGGAAGTCCAATATTCATTAGCTTCTGCCTCATTTTTTTCAAATTTTGGATAAATCTATTTAGTATAGACAAACACAAAGGTAGAGCCACGTATAACAGTGATTTTTATATTATTATGTTCTCCAAATAAATCCAATCTTTGCTCTCGTATCTCAAGGACTATCAGCAATGCACACATACATCTGTCAGTATATAGAGTAATCATGCTTTTTTTTTTTTTTTGGCTTGCTGCGGAAGTTCAGAGGCAACCAAGAAACTCAAGGGACACCCTGGAGAGTTGGGAGAACAGTTTATTACGCCGGCGGGCCCAGCGGAATAGTTTCACAAAGGCTGAGCCCCTAGTTGCGATTAAGGAGGGCACTTGGAGGCAAACGAGGAATTTTTCACAAGGTCACTCCGCTGATTGGCTCGGGGCCATGCAACGGGTCTTTGTTTAGGTCTTTGGCGGGGTCTCACCACTGATTAGCTCCCGGGCCCTGCAGCAGGTCTTTATCTATGCAGGACTTATTTATTACGAGTTGGCTGGGGAGGGCCACGTTGTCCTGGGAGCTCCTCATCTCAGTGAGAGGGCTATTTTGGGGCTTTTTCTGCCTCAGGCTCTTGACATGTTTCCTTTTAAGAATGCAGCCCGTAACACTCACTACGGTAGGGTGTAAGTTTTGAGGACAGACTATTGGGTAAACCATGGGATGTCTGCCTGTTTTTGAAGTGAAGTTTTAGGGGAGCACTAAGTATGTAGTGAGAGTATGTATCACCTCTGGCTGCATCCAACCACAGCAGCAAAGGTGAACCCTTGCAACGAGGACTCCATGGCCCTTTAAGAAAAAGTTTGTCAGGGCGCCTGGGTGGCTCAGTGGGTTAAAGCCTCTGCTTTCGGCTCAGGTCGTGATCTCAGGGTCCTGGGCCCGCATCGGGCTCTCTGCTCAGCAGGGAGCCTGCTTCCTCCTCTCCCTGACTCTCTGTCTACTTGTGATCTCTCTCTCTGTGTCAAATAAATAAATAAAATCTTAAAAAAAAAAAAAAAGTTTGTCAACCCCTGCACAGCACAGATGGATTTTTTTAAAAAGATTTTATTTATTTGTTTGACAGAGAGAGACACAGTGAGAGAGGGAACAGAAGCAGGGGGAGTGGGAGAGGGAGAAGCAGGCTTCCTGCTGAGCAGGGGGCCCATGCAGGGCTTGGTCCCAGGGTCCTGGGATCATGACCTGAGCTGAAGGCAGACGCTTAGCCAACTGAACCACCCAGGTACCCCCAGAGATGGATTTTTTGAAAAGTTGTTTTACATTGCCCATCTTCATAATATTACTAGAGTCTTCATTTAGCATTTGAATACTCAATGCATCCCAAACGACGTCCTTGGAACCGTACCTCTGACAGCTATCTGTTGAGAGAAATGACATAAAAATATCCCATTAAATTGCTTTCCCATCGACAGGGCCCAGCACGTTGTATCACTACTGAATGAGTGACCACAGTACCAGCATCTCTTTACTTTTTAATTACACTCAATTAATTGCAATGATGTCTAATCGAGTCCTAAAAAAGCTCAAGGTGCTATCAAGTGAGTGAAAAATATAGTTTTCCTTACTTCTTTTTTTCCTTGACACCTTCTGTGAATAAGTGTGTTTAAGTTTAATTGGTTTAATTACGGTGAACAAAATCTATAAGGAATATGGTAAATGTAATTAAAATTTAATCAGTTTATGTAGAACAGATAGAATCCAGCTTCCTTCAGCCAAATAAGCTCAAAATAATACCGTTGACCCACTCAGGACATGAAAGGGTTTCTGTATAATGTGGGTGATTATATCTTCAGTTTAATGTGCATAAATGAGAAAATACGAAATAGCATGCTGATTAAATCATTCAATTCAACTAGCCTGTGCAGCTCAGGGAAATCATTATAAATGGAACTGGCTATTGAATAATGACATATATCTGGCACTCTAAGGGGATTTACATTTTTTCACTTATTGCATGCTTTGTTGAAAGTCATTAACTTATCTATGGAGCAAGCAATTTTAAATATGTGACTTTCTAAAGGATTAAATTAAGATTTCACCTGTATATTTACTTACATACTAATGATTATAAAGACTCAAATTATATTTCGATTTTACCAACAAGTTGCATTTGGTCATTTGTTAAATTTTATATTGTCTAAGCCAATGAAACATTTATCTAAAGCTCAAAATATAAACTTTGAAAGCATAATCACAAATTTCACAGCCTTTTTCGCAGCATTGATTGATTTTAAAAATAGAATGTCCCTTTAAGGCAGGAATCAGAATAGTTGGGATATAATTATGCTTTGCCCTTGACCAAATTGCAGGTGATAATTATGATGATAATTATTTTACTTATTATTTCTCTGTATTGGATTTTAAAAATAACTGATAAAAGTAATACAGGAATTGAAATAATTAAACCCAGAAAGAGATCAGTAGGTTGACTACTAATGCCATCATCATTAGGTGACCACTGAAAACAGTCTGATTTATTTCTTCCAAGGCTTTGTCTAAACCAGTAGTTTTCAAAGAGATTCACAGAGCCCTGGGGTTTCCAGAAGACTTTTCAATGGTACACAGAAGTAGGAACTTTTTTAGGACACTATGGTGATGCTAGTTGCCTTTTTAGGCTGATGTTTGCAGTGATGCAAAAGCAATGGTAGGTAAAACTTCCAGTGGCTTCCTGTGAATTGAGGTGGTGGTACCAAATGGAACCAATAGTGACTGTACTTTTCAGAGCAGTTGTGGTGGGAAAAGAAGCCAGTTTCACTTACAAATATCCTTGCTGGAGCAGTAAAAATTATTAATTTTATTAAATTGCAACTCTTAAATACAATTGCAACTCTTAACTATTCTGTTTGATGAAATGAAAAGATGCTGAGAGTACTTTTGGTACATGAGTCAGTAGGAAGGCTGGCTGACCCCATCACTTCATCTGCAAACTGAGCTACTTGCTTTTTTCATTTTACATCATTTTTATACAGAAGACTGACTGACAAACTATGACTATTCAGACATGAGTGTTTGACAGACATTTTGTCAAAAAGGGCACCTGTTACATACGGGAAAACAACTTGGTTGCTAACAATAAAATTCAAGCTTTCCTGAGAAATTCCAAATTTTGGAAAAATTATATCCAACATTGTGAGCTCGACAGCTTCCTAATATTTAAGACTTTTCTGTAGAGATTATTAGTGAGAGGAATGCATCTGAGCTCTTCCATGCTGGATAATAAAATTGGCAACTTATACAAGAGCTGCCTGACTTAGTAAACCACTAATTTCCAAATTCCATTGCATGATGTTGCAAAATTACACATTGGTAAAGCATCTTTCAAAAATGTAAGTGAGACCAACGGATCTTAATGTAACAGAGTGTGACAAAAATCATTCATGTGAGAAGGTGACGTAGGGAAAGGCCAAAGAAAAACCTATGTCATAAAAACTTCGTGTGTGTGTGAGGAGGATTTTAATGAGAAATTTCTTTAATAGATGTACAGCTATTTAAGTAATCTACTTCTCGAGTGAGTCTGGATAATGCATGTACTCTAAGGAATTTGACCAATTCATCCAAATTTTCAAATTTATTGGCATAAAGTGTTTACGATATTTTCTTTTTCTTTTTTTTTAAGATTTTATTTATTTATTTATTTGACAGATAGAGAGAGATCACAAGTAGCCAGAAAGGCAGGCAGAAAGAGGAGGAAGCAGGCTCCGCAATGTGGGCCTCGATCCCAGGACCCTGAGATCATGACCTGAGCAGAAGGCAGAGGCTTTAACCCACTGAGCCACCCAGGCGCGCTACAATATTTTCTTAGTGTTCTTTTGATATTTTAGAATCTGTTGATATGACCTCTCTCATTCTTGATATTTGGCAACTTGTATTTTCTCTCTTTACACTTCCTGATCTGTCCAGCTAGAACTTTATCAATTTTATTGATTTCCTCAAAGAACCACCTTTAGGTTTCATTGATTTTCTCTATCGTTTTTCTGTTTTCTGTTTTACTTATTTTTGTTCTTATCTTTATTATTTCCTTTCCTCTCTGTGTTATATTTAAACTGCTCTCTTTTTGTAGCTTATAAAAGTAAAAGCTGAAGTTATCAAGTTGAAACTTTTCTTTTTCTCTAATACAGGAATTAAGTGCTATAAATTTTAGCATAAGCCCTGCTTTAATAGAATGTCACACATATTACATACTATGTTTTATTTTATTTTAAATTCAAAATATTTTAAATTACATGATTCTCTTTGATCATGGATCGGTTAGTATTTTTTTTAGTTTCTAAATATTTGATGATTTTTTTGAAAGATTCTGTTTTTGATTTTTAATTTTTCTATTATGTTCAGAGAAAATACTCTGTATCACTTAAACCTTTTAAATGTATTGAGACATGTTTTATGGCTTAGGATATCATCGATCTTGGCAAATAGGTGCTTGAAAAATATGCTATTCTCCTGTCTTTGGGTGGAGTTCTATAAGTGTTAATTAGGTCGATAGCATTGTTCAGTTCCGTATTTCTGATTTTCTGACTACCTGTTCTATCAAGGTATAGTGAAGCTTCTGCATATAATTGTTGATTTGAAGATTTTGCTTGCAGGTCTGTCATATTCTTTTTCATGCATTTTCAAGCTCTGTTATTAGATGCAGAAGTGTTTAGAATTAGCATATCCTTTAAGTGAATTGACTCCTTACTCATTATGAAATGACTTTTTTTATCATTGATAGTATTCTGTTCTTAAATCTACTTTTTCTGATGCTGATGTCACCTCTCAAACTTTTATTGCATAAATGACAGTATCAGCATGATGCATATTTTTCCTTATTTCACGTTTGAACTGTTTGTGGCCTCATTTTTAAAGTATTGTAAGCAGAATATAATTGGGGATTACTTTTTTTTTTTTTTAAATATTTTATTTATTTATTTCACAGCGGGAGAGAGATCACAAGTAGGCAGAGAGGCAGGCAGAGAGAGAGGAGGAAGCAGGCTCCCCGCTGAGCAGGGAGCCTGATGCGGGCCTCGATCCCAGGACCCTGAGATCATGACCTGAGCCGAAGGCAGAGGCCTTAACCCACTGAGCCACCCAGGCGCCTTTTTTATTGAATCTGATCAATTTTTTTTATTGATCTCTGCCTTAAATACGGTACTTAGATCATTTGCATTTAATGTGATTATTGATACATTGGGGCTATCATCATGCTATTTGTTTTGTATTTGTCACATTTGTTATTTCATTTTGTTTTTTTGTCTTATTTTTTAATAAGTGGTTATTTTTATAATTCTACATTATTCCTGTTGTTGGCTTATTAGTTATAGCTCTCTATTTCTTTACGTAATGGTCGCTTCAAAGTTTAACATGTAATATTAAGATATTGTATTCTGCTTTAAGTGATACTATACTATATTCCATGTACTATAAGAACTTACAACATTATAGTTTTATTTCTTCTTTTCCAGCATGCATACTATTTTCCTCATATATCTTACTTATATGTATATTATAAACCTGTCCATATACTGTTATTATTTCTATTTAAACTCTCAATTGTATTTTTAAATAATTTAAATGATAGAAGTGTATATAGTTGTTCCTTTAGTTGATATTTTAGGTGTTGCTGATTATTTTTTGCAGATCTATATTTCTGTGTGGTGCATCATTTAAATTCTGCCTAAAGGACTATTTTTAACATTTCCTTTTTCATTTTCCTTTCCTTTCTTCCTCCCTCCCTCCCTCTCTTTCTCTCCCTTTCTTTCTCTTTCTTTCTTCCTTCCTTCCTTCCTTCCTTCCTTCCTTCCTTCCTTCCTTCCTTCCTTCCTTCCTTCCTTTCTTTCTTTCTTTCTTTCTTTCTTTCTTTCTTTCTTTCTTTCTTTCTTTCTTCTTTCTTTCTTTTCTGCCTTCCTGCCTTCTCTTTCTTCCTGCAGTGGGAAGGGATAGAGAGAGAGAGATAATCTTAGGCAGGCAGGCTCCGTGCCCAGTGTGGAACCTGACATGGGGCTTGATCTCACAACCCTGAGACCCTGAGCCAATATCAAGAGTCACATGTTTAACTGACTGAACCACCCAGGTACTGCTAATGGTTCTTATAGTTTGGTCCTACCAGCAAGGAAATTTTTCACCTTTTGTATGTCTAAAAATTTTTTTTTCACTCTGACTTTTGAAATGTATTTACATGGACTATGAATTTTAGATTGACAGTTTTTCTTTCAGTTTTTAAAAAATGTTGCTC
Organism: Ailurus styani; assembly: GCA_002007465.1. Lineage (NCBI taxonomy): Eukaryota > Metazoa > Chordata > Mammalia > Carnivora > Ailuridae > Ailurus > Ailurus styani. Next base: position 488,507 of record LNAC01000025.1, read on the forward strand.
CACTGTCTTCTTAATTGCATTGTTTCTAGAAGGAAATCTGCTGGAATCCTTACCTTTGTTCTACTGTGTTCCTCTGTATGTGATGTTTCATTTTTCTCTGGTTTCTTTTTTTTCCTCCTTGTGGCTGCTTTTAAGATGAGAATTTTTTTTTTTGAGCATTTTGACAGTGTGCCTTAGTTTAATGTTTATATTTTTTCCCTTGGGTTTTGTTTAGCTTCTTAGATCTGTGGCTTTATATTTTTATTAAATTTTTTTCACTCTTAATTCTTCAGTTACTTTTTCTCTTCCATTTTCTTTTTTGGAGAGTCAAATTGCACCTATGTGTTCTGTTCAAAGTTGCCCCACAGCTCATTAATGCTGTATACATTAAAAAAAAAATAAAAACTGTTTTTTCTCTCTGTGTTTTATTTGGATTAACTTTTATTCCTATCATTCAAGTGTAATAATTATTTTTTTCATAACACCTGACCTGCTGTTAATCCTATCCAGTGGATTTTTCATCTCACACATAGTTTTTATTTCTAGAACTTCAATTTTGATTTCTTAATATGTCATATCTCTACCTAACTTTTTAAACATATGAAGTATAATTCTGAGAACTGTGTGCTCCTTTCAGATCTTGCTTTTAAGACTTGCTTGGTGGGATCAGAGCAAAGTTTAGTGTAGCTAATCACTTCCTTCTCCTAGCACAAGACCTTAGTTCTCTACTCAATCCCGATACATGGCGAGTTTCCATGGCTAGTGTATCAACACTATTCCTAGCCTTGTGTGAGTACTAAATACTATTCCCTCTATCTTTTAGAATGATTTTTTCTCAGGTTTTGAGCATTTTTCATAAACATGTGTGCATTTATTGAATATTCAAGGGAGAGTCCTCAGAAGTTCTTCAGAGCTTTCTCTCTGTACGAGCACTTTTCTCTCTGCTACTCTGACTTGAGAAGTCTTGTCTTCTTGATCTTCCTGGACTCTCAGCTGTGTCTCCTTTAGTGGGGAGCTCATTTCGTTCTCCCTAAGTTTTCTCCTGGTGTCATGCCCTGGAAACTGTGTCAAGGCCGTAATCTGGGGACAACTATAGAGCTTTCTGGAGTAAAATTTTAAGTAATTTTGTTGACTACACAGTATGCCTGGTCCCAGTCTGAATGGATGATAGGATTTCAGGGATAGTTTCAAATCAATTTCCCCCACTATTTTCTTTTTTTTTAATTTTTTTTTATTTTTTTTAAAGATTTTATTTATTTATTTGACAGAGAGAGAGAGAGATCACAAGTAGGCAGAGAGGCAGGCAGAGAGAGAGGAGGAAGCAGGCTCCCTGCCGAGCAGAGAGCCCGATGTGGGCCTCGATCCCAGGACCCTGAGATCATGACCTGAGCCGAAGGCAGAGGCTTTAAACCGCTGAGCCACCCAGGCGCCCCCCCCACTATTTTCACTCCAAAACCATAACCACCCACCCGATGAATTTGATGTGAGTAGCAAGGGTGGGCAAGTAGATTTCGGTTGAAGTCCTTTTACTAGGGAGAGATTTGAACCCTATCTCTTCGACCAAGCTTTTATCACACCATTTTAATTCCAAGTGATCCACAGGGAACTCTGGATTCTCTGTATCAAATTTTTAAAATCCTAAATTTATACAGCAGATGGAAAAGCAAGAATTCTTCATCAATTCCACCTGTTTTTTGTTTGCTGAGGAAGCTTATTTATGACTAAGAAAGCAGTTTTTTAAGGATTTGACAGAGATATTCTAAGAAAATTCCCAGAAAATGAAAGAAAAGTAACAATAGCACCAAGCAGTTTTGTGGCCATTCAAAGCCATTGTCTCTTAGTTGTTGGGAGGGAGAAAGAAATGTCCTGTTTTTAAATTTCCTTCTAGTGACTATCAAGCATAATCATTCCTCAAGTAATACATAACAAAAAAGCATAGAAACAATCAACATTAATTTCACATTTGATATTTAACTGATTCTGTGTGGAGCAGTTCAAGTCATGTTATGAAAACCGTGATGTTGCCCAATTTTCTAGAAGTAATTTGGGTAGAGTAAGAAATGAAAAACTCTTGCCTTTTACTAAATGGATAGAGAAAGCTACACTTCCCCTGGTGGTTAGAATTGTAAAATCACTGGAGAGATTATCCAGGCTGGTGGTGCAATTGCTTTTCCTAGAGAGAACTTTCAAAATAGACCAGTCACCCAAGTATTCAGAACAATTAAGGTGCAGGTGCAGCCACACCTGCAGAGAAGTGTGAATACAAGAAGTTTTAAAAGAGCGCATCCTTAAAGGGGCAGCAGTTGGTCTTTGATGTTGGTTTGAACTTTCCTACCACTGGGGAGTTTTCTAACAAAAAGGAAAATCCATTTGAATAATTCAAGACAAGCTTATAAGTCTATAGCTAATCAACAAAGGAGGACTTGAACTTTTGATTACAAACAAGAGCAAAAATAGAGCACAGCCAGTCTCTGGAAGTGTGATTTCATGTAGACAGACCCACTTGCAGAACCAAAAGACCCTGATAACTACCCTTGCAGGCATATTTTCAAAAGAGCCCCCTAAACAAAACAAAAGAACAACTTGCCGATGACGATGTATGAGAGGAGGACTCAATACTGTCCTTTCAAATACAGCAGTTGTTTACCACATTTCAAAAGTCCACAGGTAGCTTGGGATGGAGCATTGCTTGAGTGACTCAAAGGAACAGCATGCATCTTCACTTAGGAGATGAAGCACATACGATGCAAAGAAAAGTGCTCTAGTGACCCAGGGGAGCTGCCAATATTTCATTAAGGAGGCAATTAACCAAGAAAAAAAAATCTACAGGTTTTAATTACTTTAGAAAATAAAATACAAATGTTAGCTTCATAGAATTAGGGAGCAGACTGTGCATGTGGACATGTTCATCACAGTGGCATCACTTACCCTCTGCAGTAGGAATCATCATTGAGAGAGGTACAAAATACTTCAAGAACAGGCTTGTGAGGATCTGGTCTAAGCTGAGTTGAATCTCAAGGTGATGGATTTTCCCAGAGACTGATGCTTCATGTTGTACTGTGCCAGGTGCATTGGGATAGAGAAGGCATTTTAGAGATAAAACAAAATTCTCACATTATGAGATGTTTAGCTGAGAAAAAATTATTTGTCAAGTGTTTGCAACTTGAATTCTATGACTGGTTGAAACTTTAGATTTTGAAGGTTGGTTTTCATTGTACAGTAAGTACAACCATAAACTTGGCATTTGGGGGCAAGAAGAAAGCCAAAAACACGATTTGTTTCAAAGGTTTCATTTTGTGGGTGAAGAAATCAAAACACTACAAGTTTAATAATGTATCACCACGTATTAGCTGCCCAGTGAATGTTTTTGCTATTAAAAACATAGCTACTTACCACCCCCTGATGAGTTTAAGGGGAGGGAAGCAAGTATAGGTGAGTGCATCACAGCTGAGATACTTCTATTAGGGGAATTTGGAATTGTTGCTTTTTGTGCAGGTTCATTATTTCATCCATTTTAATCTCGTTTGGTCCATGGAGAAGTCTCAGTTCCTCATACTAAACCTCCAATGTCCTAGGGGACTTGCCGGAAATAACGTGCTCTAAAATCTCCATTTCTGTGTTCTAATAATATTCTAGGACAAGTTTTGGAAAACTTTCTGAAAAGTGCCTGGAAAGAGTAATTTTGGGTACTGGTGGTATACAGTCACGTTCTAAGTACTTGACTCTGCCATTTCAACCCTAAAGGAGACACAAAGGATACCTCAACAAGTGAACATGGCTGTGTTTCAATAGAACTTTATTTACAGACAGTGAATTTTGAACTTTATATCATTCCATGTATAATGCATTGTTCTTCTTTTGGGTTTATTTTTTCAACCATTTACAAAAGTAAAAAGCATTCTTAGCTTTTGGGTTCCACAAAATATATGATGCTGGGATTGTTCCAAGGCTGTAGTTCCTGGATTCCTATTCTAGGAGGTAGCGATTCTCACGTTGGTAAACAAACAAGGAAGGTCATGATTCACAAACAGGTTAGAATGGGCTTCCAGAAAACACCTGAGGGCACTGGAGATGGGTGTGAATCCCTGGCAGGTTGCTAGGACTCAAGGAGATCATCTGAGATTAAAGGAGTCCTGGACTCCTTTGAAAGAATTTCCATGTCCTGCCAATGAGGTAGCTACTATTGCCCACAACATCTGCTGTCCTTTTCTCCCTCAGAGGCCAACTCCAAGAGGGCTTTCCCTAAGGTACTCAAACAACCGTTTCCAAAATGCATCTGACATTAATGAGTGGAGGGGCAAGAGCAGAAGAAAGAGCTAGCTAATTAGGCTTTCCTTGTCTCTTCCATGTCAAGGTGGGGAGGGGCACGATGTGCGATTGAGAGCAGAGGGCGAGTGGAAAAGGAAAGCCTATTTGCAAAAAGGTCAGGTGTGGGAGGCAGAGAGATGTCCACCCTGATTCTTAGGTTAGGAGTGTGGAGGCACATTAGGGGAACATCACAGTGCAACTGATAGGAACTGCAGTAATGCCTTGAGAGGTAAAATACATTTACATGCAATTAAAGGGAGAGATTAATTAGTACAAGCTCTTAATATTTAAGAGTCCCAGCTCTATTCTAGTTAGAAATTTTATGACTCACCATATGAGAGATGGGGGCGGGGGGCAAGACAGGTGGTATAAAGTGCTGAATTCTATTTCCTCAACACAATTTTCTTCCTAACTTGAAAATTTCTCAAGTACTGCACTACCTAATAGGACTTTTAACCATCTTTGGTTTTGTCAGAAAATGCTCTTCTTTTCTCCTTTTTAACTAGATGACAGGGACCAATTAAATTAATGAGCCTCACAAAAGTATTTCCCCTGGCAAGTGGCAAGCTGTATTAATGTTTGCACAGTAGAGATTTTGAGGTAAAGCCTCTATGTTAAATGTGTATGTTGCATAAGATACTTCCATGTGTAATCTACTTCTACCGAATTATAAGTATGTACATATGTATTTGTGTATATGTATGTATATTCAGAATCAGATTTAGTTTTTTTGTTGCTACATGTAATGTCAACATATAGTGAGACTATGAATTATGAAAATATGAGAAACATGAATCATGTCTGCATATGAATCATATTTAGTCAAATCTCTTTTTTTCATTTAATAGTCTCCGGATGATTATTTTCTCTACAATTAGTTATTTAACAGTGACAAGTAAAATTTCCCAAATGATTATAGAAATCTAAAAGATGCTAAAAACATGTCTGTTCACATTGCTTGAATGCTTTAATACTTTGATAGTGGTCTAATTAAATGCTTATTATAATTTCTTTAATATTGTATTTAGACATACTGCTGATTGGAGAATAAAGTCAGAGTAAAATAGCAAAGGCTCAATGATCTAGAAGAAATCTTCATCTTTATTCTGGATAAAAAAGAAAGTTAATCTATGCCCCATTTTGTGCTCTTTTCAAAATAGCGTAATGTCTTGCCACATAAAAGCAACCATATATGAGCAATATATATTTAGGGGACAGTTGAATGCCAGTAATTCTTTAGCTAAGCTCTTTAGTGATATTATTGAAAAGTGTGTATTTTTCTTTTTTAAAAATATTTTATTTACCTATGAGTGGTAGGGACAAAGGGAGAAGAAGAGGGAGAAACAGACTCCCTGCTCAGCAGGGACTCTGAGATCATGACCTGAGCCAAAGGCAGACACTCAACCAACTGAGCCACCTAGGTGCCCTGAAAAGTGTAGATTTTTCTTAAATTAGGTTGTAATGTGGTTAAATGTTTATATCACTTGGAAGAAAACATTAACATAAATATTGTTCGGTTTCTTTTAACATACGCTGGTCTTACCACATACCTGTACCTAAAAACAATATCTTTCATATTGTTTAGTTTTATTTAGTATTTTTTAGCACCATTAGTATTCCCATGTGAAATTAACTAGAGCTTATACATTTAGAGAGATATTTTTTCTTTCATAGACATAGTTATAATTATTCCAAGTTATAGATCTCTTTATAATGATGATGATGTTTATTGATAAAAGTAGCAGCAACTAAATTCAAAAAAGTTTTTTAACATTGAATCTTTGAATTTAAAGATATATTAAAAGCTAATCTAATGGAGTGACAATAAGCCAGTATCTCAGATTAGCTTACTTTTTAATTTGGTATGAATGCAAAAATTTACCAAGTACAGACAAAGAAAACAGGGGGCCACTTTCAATATTCTAATGAAATCCAACTGAGATGANGAACTAAATTCAAAAAAGTTTTTTAACATTGAATCTTTGAATTTAAAGATATATTAAAAGCTAATCTAATGGAGTGACAATAAGCCAGTATCTCAGATTAGCTTACTTTTTAATTTGGTATGAATGCAAAAATTTACCAAGTACAGACAAAGAAAACAGGGGGCCACTTTCAATATTCTAATGAAATCCAACTGAGATGAACTGATTATTGAAATGGAATATATACGTTGTAGAGTTGTGTTGTATTTCTATTAGATTTGTTGGTTTTATTTCTAAGAAGAATACTTTCTAGGCTTCATAGTAACAACTTAATCTACCTGATTTGCCAGTCTGCATTGAAAGATACAAGTTTATTTGGAAACTCTTTTTAGAATAAGGAATACTGTCTTTTACCTACAAGGCAACTAAGAATTGATACATAAGTTGTCAGTTGTACAATCACCAAGAGAGACTTTATTCATATTGGTACTTGGAATATGTCAACATTGAACTTCTGCCATTTACTTGTTCAACCCACTGTGCTCTGGAACAAATTTACTAACGCTACAAAAGTGAGTGATTCTCTGTTGGCTATTACTGTACTTCCAAGAACACGAAATGGTTCTAAGATAAGTCAGCTTAGACAACAGACACTAAATGTATGTAGGCTGTTCATGCTCAAAATAAATATATTTAGAATTCTACTTTTAGTGTAGAGACAATAAGGTGATTTAGAATTTACCTGCCATTGTTAACATCCAGAAACTGGGCTAAATTAGAAACAACAGTAATCAGACATTAAAAAACAGGTAACTCTGTGATCCCTGAGGGAAAAGAAGGAAATAAGGTAAGCCCTGCCAAGACGCAGGCTTTCTCCCACAAAACCATTTCTAAAATGCAACAAAGGAAAAGGGACCTGAAACAGCCAAATAATCTTATAAATGTGAGGACACAGAAACTAGAGTTTGAAGAGACTGAGGAGTCTAGAATTTATGAGGCGAATTTCAGAAAAGAAAGGATTATGCAGAGGAAGATATCTAGAAATCTGTAGAATGGCTCAATTGAATCTTTGGCTGAATATTAATCTGTGCAAGTGCAGGGTGAAGCTTCAGAGAGCCAGACAAGAATAACTTTGAAGGCAAAAAAATGTTAGAGAGTTGTCAGAAGAACAGAGCTGACGTGAGGTTAGCAATCATGAGACTTCCCTTCCCTGATTCAAAGTACATGAAATGCAAAGTATCAATAATATACCAGATGAAGAAGGAAAACAGAAATGGTATCTTGAAACAAAACATGGTATCTCGTATCATGAGACAGAATTTTATTGATGCATGGTAAATAAATAGATATATAAGAAGACATCCAGAAACAACTCATATTCTTGAATTTTGATGGAGGTTAAGCTTGAGTGAAATCTAGAAGGCATGGCTTTTCAATAAGCTTTTCTGGAACATTCATACAGCCATATGGAGAAGTTGAATCTTAATGTCTACCTCACATCACACACCAAAATTAACTCCAGAATGGTTGTACATTTAAATGTGAAAAGGAAAGTGTTAAAGCTCTCAAATGTTCTCTTAGAATGGGAATATATTTATATGAGTGTGAGGAATAGGCAAATTTTTAAAAATAGGACAGAAATATTGCTAGCACAAAAGGGGAAAAGTGGATAACAGACTCTATTAAAGTTAAGAATGTCTGTTCATCCGAAGATTTCCATAGAGAGTAAAATAGTAAGACACAAAGTGTGAGAAGACATCGGCAATACATACACCCAACAGAGAATTTGGACCCAGACTATCTAAAGACTCCTATCCCTCAATGAGAGAAAGTGAGCCAACCCAAATAGCAAAAAAAATACGCAAAATACTTAAACATATTTCCTAAAAGGGAGTAGCAAATAATCAATAAGAATTGACCTGATTAGTCACTGGGATAATAAAAATAAAAACACATGAGATAACAATTTAAAAACAACAGAATTGCTAAATAGAATAAGACAAAATATCAGACATTGTCTAGGATGTGGAACACCTTAAACCATCAGCACCCAATGGCAGGGATGGAAATGTTGATTCACTGCTTCACATCACTCTTCGGCAATATTTACAAAAGTGGCCATCGCTTTACATGTTACCATCAATTCTATTTCAATGATGTATGCCCCCCCTCCCCACAAATGAGTCTATGTATTCATTGTGCTCATAAAACACAGTCGTTACAACAAAACATCAGAAATAACTCGTGTCCATCAACTATAGAATTTATAAATAAGGATGATATAATTATACAATAACATGTTTAGTCTGGGTCTCGATTCTGATATTTAAAAATCTTTTGAATGTGGGAAATTTATTTACATCTCTAAGTATTAATTCCTTACTTGTAGAATAGGCACCATATCCATCTGCTGGATTGTTGAGATTTATGAAGAAATTTATATGTGTAAGATACCCAGAAATTAGCACACATGGAAATCATCACCTTCCCTCCCCCAACACCGCCAGTAACATTTCTAATTTCATTGACTGGACCAAACTTATTATCTCTTTTCTTTTGCTTCCTTTCTGTTTAATCCAGTACAAGATCATAGTTTTCATTTTATTTTATTTATTTATTTTAAAGATTTTATTTATTTATTTGACACAGAAAGAGGAAGAGATTACAAGTAGGCAGAGCGGCAGGCAGAGAGAGAGGGAGAAGCAGGCTCTCCGCCCAGCAGGGAGCCCTATGCGGGACTTGATCCCAGGACCCTGAGATCATGACCTGAGCCAAAGGCAGCAGCTTAACCCACTGAGCCACCCAGGCGCCCCATAGTTTTCATTTTAAATTCAACACTTAGAATCTCCTCTACTGATGTGCACATGATTTGTTGTGTTTATGTTCTTTCTGTTTCAGCCTTGCTAGATCACCCACACTTCAAACCTCCTTCTCATTTTTCCCCCTGCAAAGCCGTTCTGTTATTTGCTACCTTTTCTTCCGTTCAGATATAAAATGAATCTGAATCGCAGCACCTATTTCCTTATTCTTGAACATTTTATTAATAACTTAGATGCTGGTGAGTAGGAGGGGAAGATGCTAAATTAACATTTCAGAAGACTGAAATCTTTTCTTCAAAATATGCATCAGAAAAGACACATGAGAGAATTCCTTACATTAGCCCTCCCACTCCTGCTCCATCAGTGATGCTCATGTTAATTTGTTAATAATAGCAGTGTCTGGAGAAACCTATTAGCAGTTTAACAGTTTGGTGGGGTGTCTTACTTAGGACTGGAGAAATTGGACAGTAAAGAAGGAACTGACATCTTACAGTGGAGGGAATTTCTTTTTTTAATGAGAAGGAAGGTTTTCAGAAATATACACATACACATAAATTTTACTGATTGATTTTCTTAGAATTTGACCTTGTATACAAGGAAAAGTAGTAACTTACACAAATTTGACAAAGTTGCTGTTATCGTTGCTCTCACCCTTCACTGAGCCTGCAGAGAGCCCGCCATCCGGAGCAGCCCCCACACGGGAGCATCAAACAGTCGTGATGGGTAAGAGAGGCCATGCTTGTTGGCCAAGACTTCCTTCTTTATGATCTTCTCATCCACCTTTTATAGCTTTGTGTAATAAATATGCAATCAATGGCACAAATTTAAGTGAACAATTTGATGAGTTTTCATGTATGTCTACACTTGTGAAACCATGACAATTAAAATAACACTTTCACCGGGGTGCCTGGGTGGCTCAGTCGTTAGGCGTCTGCCTTCAGCTGGGGTCATGATCCCAGGGTCCTGGGATCGAGCCCCACATCTGGCTCTCTGCTGGGCAGGAAGCCTGCTTCTCCTTTTCCCACTCTCCCTGCTTGTGCTCCCTCTCTCGCTGTGTTTTTCTGTCAAATAAATAAATAAAATCTTAAAAAAAAAATAACACTTTCATGACCACCACTGGTTTCCTCTCACCCCTTGGGAATCCCTCCCACATGGCCATTCCCCTTGCTTCAGACCCACCTGACCACTGACCCATGAGCAGCCCTACAGAGTGGCTTACATTTTCCGGAGGGTTCTTTAAATGGAATCGTATAGAATGCACTATTTCTATTAGCCTGGATTCTTTCACTCAACATAATTATTTGTTACTTCACTCAGCAAAATTATTTGATACATCTATGCTCTTGCATAAACCAATGGTTCATTCTTTTGTATTCTGTTGTCTAGACTTACCAAAATTGCTTATTCATTTACCCGTGTGGGGACATTTGTGTTGTTTCTATATTTGGCTATTATGAATAAAGGTAAGATGAATGTTCCTGTCCACATTTTTGTGGACATATGCTCTCAGTAATCTTGGGTAAAAATTTGGGCTAAAGTTGTTGAATTGCATGATCAGTATATGGTTAGCTGTTTTAGAAACTGTCAAATTGTCACAAAAGGGCTGTATCAATTTTTATTCTACCTAGAAATATAGGAGGATACTAATTGTTCCATATCTTTTTTAACACTTGGCATGGTCTTGTAGTCTAAGCCATTTTGTGGGTGTTTAATTATACCTAATTATTTTAGTTTGTATGTACCTGAAGTTCAGTGATATTGAGAAACTTTTCATGGGCTGATATGTCAACCACATATATTCTTTTAGACAGTATCTGTTCAAAATTTTACCATTTTTTTCTTTCTTATTGGCTAACTATATGGATTTTTTTCTAAAAAAAGAACATAACTTCATTGAAAACACTATAACAAATAGAAATATGTCTCCAAATGACACGATAATAGCCTATAATCAAAAATCACAGAATACAAGTATGACCTCATTGAAAACTCAAAGGACTACAGAAAATTTTATTGACTCCTCTTTGATATTGTCAAATTTTCAATGGAGAGAAAAGGATGTCAAGTGAATTAGCAAAGCAGTTAGCTTACTTTTTCTTATGCGGTTCTTCCAGCCTTGCTCTCACTAACTCAGCTTTCTGGTCCAATTCTCATCCCTGCCCTCTATTTCCTTAGCACTACTGACCCAAGCGGGCTTTTGCATTTCATAAATTTTATTGTACTGTTAGTGTCTCTTTTAAGTCAGTTATCAACTTACATTACTTCTCAAAACTAAAAACAAAACAAAACAAAAAAGCCAGCACTGACACATTACTAATATCTGCACTTCAGATTTCTATCGAATTCTATCGGCTTTCCCACTATTGCCCTTCTTTTCTATTTCAGTACTGAATCAGGACATCATGTTGAATCAAACATCATTTTTCCTTAGTTTCTTCTGGTCTGTAGTAGTTTCTCACCGTTTCCTCTTCTTTCATGACCTGCACAGGCTGGAGGAGTTCAACTCCCCAGGCAGTCTAAATTGTCCATCCGTTACGGGTTTGTCTAGTGTTTCCCTGCACTGGGGTTATGAGCTTTAGGGAGACCACCACTGAAGTACCCTTCTATTTATATCCTATCAGGGGCTTATGATACCAACAGGAGTTATTATTGGTGGTGTGAACCCTATCATTTAAGTTAATAGGCAACCTGGATTTCTCCTTTATAAAGTCACTATTTTCCCCTTTTTTATACCTGTTATTTAAAAGTGAATCACTGAGTCCAGCTCTCACACAAAATGTGATTTTGGGGGGACCTACATGACTCAATTAAGTGTCTGACTCTTGGTTTTAGCTCAGGCAGTGCTCTCAGGATCCTGAGATCAAGACCTTCATCAGGCTCTGCCTTCAGCACGGACTCTGCTTCAGATGATCTCTCCCTCTGCCCTTCTCTCCCTCTCTCTCAGATAAATAAATACATCCAGAAAAAAGAAAAGAGGATTTTACCTTTTTTGGAAAGATTTTATTTATTTATTTATTTGTTAGAGAGAGAGGGTGAGAGTGAGCACAAGCTGGGGGAGCAGCAGGCAGAGGGAGAAGCAGGCTTCCTGCTGAGCAAAGAGCATGATGCCAGGCTCAATCCCAGGACCCCGGGGTCATGACCTGAGCTGAAAGCAGACGTTTAACTGAGCCACCCAGGCATCCCAGATTTTGCCTATTTTTAAATTAGGTTGTATAAGAGTGTTTTTTGATGCATAACAAAGGACCACACATGTAGTGGCTTTAAACAATGTGATTTATTACCTCAGAGTGTTTATGGCTCTGTGTCTGCTCCTAATAGATAGCTAGGACTGAAATCAAGGTGTCTTCAGTGCCATGGTCTTACCTGGGGCACAGTACTTCTTCCAAGACCAGTCAGGTTGTTGGCAGAATTCAGTTTACTGTGGTTGCAGGACTGAGGTCCCCCTATTCTTGATGGCTGTCGTTCAAGGATTCTCTGAACACTTAGAGGCTTCCCTTACACCCTAACTCCGTGGTCCTTCCACGACCATTTGCGACATGACTGTTTGCTTTGCTCCAGACTGTCAGGAGCCTCCTGCTCCAGCGTATTAGATGACTCCTGATAATCTTCCATTTGGATTAACTCAAAGTGAAGGGCTTGGTAATCTCATCACAAAAGTGCAATCCACGCTGTGCACGGGGTCTGCCTCATTCAGAGGAGGGGATTATACTGAGCATGTGTGCCACAGAGGGGCGGGAGTCTACAGGGACATCTTAGTGTTCTTTTTATCATGGGTTACTTTCCTACAATTGTAGACACAAGTCCTCTCTCAGGTATGTGTTTTGCAAATATTTTCTCCCAGTCTGGGGCTTGCATTTTTATTTCTGCTGTCAGTGTCTTTTGAAGAATAAAATTTTGACTAAGTTCAATTGTTCAGTTTTTTTTTTAAGTTTCTGTGTCTTATTAAAAATATTTGTTTTACTCAAGGTTATTAAAATTTGTATTCTATGTCTTCTTCCAGAAATTCTATAGTGCCAAACAACTCAATGAGGAAGGAGAATCCTTCAACAGATGATGTGGCCACAAATGAACATTATTTAAAAAAAAAAAAAAAAAGGAACCCAGGCTTTACCATACAACTTGCACAAAATTAAAGTTGAAATTAAACACAGATTGAGATATAAAACATAAATCTATGATGTCTTTATTGATAATATATATTTCTGAGGAACCAGGTACGAAGTTATGACAACTATTTTTTATACTTTCTACAACAGCAGCAACAACAAAAAACTTTCACTCTTTAATTACACTCCCATAGCAAATATTCATTCAGTGCCGACTTCGTGCCAGAGATGGGGACGAGAGTAGTGAGGAAAAATAAACAAGGTCCTTGTTCGTATGGAGCTTATAGTTAAGGGAGGACACAAATATTAAGCAAAGTATCAGATAGGGATGATAACAAAAATAAATCCATCAAAATTACCTATGCATTTCTCTTTTGATACAATAATTTCAGGAATGTATCTCAAAGATATGATGGTAATAGGCTAAACTTTCACCTTACAATTTTTCCAGTTGAACCACTATTCTAGCAGATATTAATTATAAAACCTGGACCCCCCAAAAATTGTTCATTGGGAGGACAAGAGGGTGATTAGAGGTAGCCAGATACTGGACATCCTACAGGGATTTTTCTTATTACCTTTTGTATCTGCTGAGCCCAGCACTGTCTGCTTTTGTTTACTTCACCAGTCTCCTTTCTGTAAACAATTGTTTTATTTTTTCCTTATCATGACAACAAAAATGCTGTAGTAAATACCTTTGTGCATATGTCATTTGATATTTTTCCCAGAGACTCTCTAAGGGAAATTATTTAATGATTCACCATTAAGTACAATGTTAATCATCAGTTTTACATATATGACATTTATCAGGTGGAAGGAGTTCTAGCTTTTTGTAATTTGTTGAGAGTTTTTACCAAGAATGAATGTTAAATTTTATCAAGAGTGTTTTATGCATCTATTAAGAAACATAGCTCTAAAAATATGAGAATTTTAATGTGATCTCAAAACTTGATAAAGACCTCGTTAAAATTTTTGATAATAAAATTATAGTCATATAAAAATGTTGCTGTTCTTAATAAAATACACACTGACATATTTAGGAGTAAAGGGATGCGATGTATGTAAATCTTAAATTTGATTCAGTAGTCTTAACTTTATAGTAATATTGGTAATGTTATTTTGAAATTATAATTTTATGATAAAACAAATATTCAATTTGCTAATATTAGTAAAAACAAAAATTTTCCTGGTAATATAGAAATCGAAGTAGTAAGCCAGGTTCTTAGAAATGTAAACACTAATATGAACTCATCATGAATGGGTTGCTGTTAAAATGTATGCTGAAAGGCCTAAGAGTAATGACAACCCAATAAACACTTTTTAACACTTAGAGATCACGGTCTCTAAATGACGTTCTCCATTAGAACGAATAAGACATGTTCAAAGGAATGTCTGATTTCTTGTCAGAAGCAAATACAAGATGAGCCTGGACATCATATTCTTTCAAAAATAAGGAGGCGATGAATGATTAATGGGCTCATGTCAAGGAAGAAAGGGAGAAAACATAGAGACTCTGACTCCGCGTGTCCAAAGCTGACACAATACGGACATTAAAAATAACCCCCATTGCAAGTTGTGAAGGCAACAACTTATTATTAAAAAAAAGATAAAGGGAAAGAATTAAGCATTTAACGTGTTCTTTTCAGTATCAAGTATAAATAGTATCAACTGTTTTCTGGATAACCAAATTGTATATAAGGGCAAATTTTTCTTTTTCTTTTATGGAAAAGTTATAGTTAATAAACACAGAAAGATTAATAGTTTTAGAAGTAACCGTTAGAAATGGCAAAACATCCCCAAACAGATACTTCCCTTAATAGGAAAATAGTTAGCTAAAGTTGGCAGAGGAACTGTGAAATGGGTGAGTCAAATGGACATTGCCATCTCTGAGTGAATCAACCAAATATCTACACCAGATATGGACTTGTTGAGACTTAATAAGAAGTACCTCTGAGGTAGTCTTGCCTAAGAATTTGAAATACATTTTGAAAAATACCACAAGAAGAAATTGGTCAAGTCAGCAGGACACATGATTTGGTTTTTATAGCAACACAAAACACAATTTTTTTTAAAGATGAAAGCATGGAAACATTAAAAACAAAACAAACAAGAAACTTTAAGGGATTTTAATAACCAGGTACAATATGTAAACCCGGTTTAGATTCTGATTCAAACTATAAAAATATAATGTGAAGTAAGTGGAGCACATTACATGTGGACCGGACCTTCAGTGTTTCTGTTGATTTTGTCCAGCAATAATATCATGGTAGAAATTTTAAGTTACTTATCACTTAGAAATGCATAATGTGTACTGGAGTTGTGGGAGAAAGGAAGAAGTAGTAGAGGAGAAAGGACATGATTCCATGTAATTCATTTAAAATACTCAAAAAATGAAGTAGGGGGACAGAAAGGACAAAAGAAGCAAAACCATCACTATTGTCAGAAATGGTCAGAAATTGGGTAGATAGGAGTTTAATATATCATTTTCTCTACCTTCTTATGTTTGAAATTTTCTGTAACAAAAGTAAGGAAATCCCTACAGTTTAAGATGAATGCCATTAAGGATGGAGACATGACGTAGGCTGGGAAGGTAAGGGTCAGGGAGGCCTGGTGCTGAGCTCTGAGTGGTGAGAAAACATTGGGGAGGAGTTAGGTTGGAACAGAATGGTAGGAATATTCCGGAAAAAAAGGAACCAACAAACGTGAAGTTCTTGCAGCAGGTGGGAGCATGGAAGAATGGACAAGGTCTGAACAGTTGGCTAGTACTTACCAGTTATTATTTCAGCCTATCAGTGGACCACACAGACACAATATTTCCAACTGTAAGCCACTGAAGCTAATGCATACTTATTTTTGAATGAAGAGCTACAGGTGAGATGTTAAACCTCCGTGTATTATAGGAAGCTTATAGCTGCATCACGAATAATCCCAACACCCTTGACGTTCTCCATATACACTCTGGAGAATCTCAACTGTGATCACAGCTTTGCATGTCATTCTGTGCTGAATGATCTTGTCCCTCTCCATCACAAACATCTGTCTCCAAGTCTAAGCCCATATTCCTAGAATGGTGAATAGGTCTAGAAGTCCTTGGCACTGTGTACTCAGTTGGTTTGGAGCAAAACCATCACTGTCCTGTCACATGTGGTCTCTCTGCATACAGTGTCGTAAGATTCTCATTTCTTGGAATGGTCTGTCACTCCAGCTGTTTAAGACAAGAAGGCAGGAGAGTCTCAAGTTCCTTCTTCCTCAAATTCCACATCTGTTCAGCCTATCTGCTTTTACTGTAGTTTATTCTGCTCACTAAATTTATCTTGTGTCCTCCTCTCCATGCCCCAAACCTCTCAACCTTACATGTGTGTGTGTTTGGGGTGTATGTGTGTGTCTGTAGACCATTGACCTAACTCCTCCTGGTGCCCTTCTGTTAGTTCTTACGACAACTACAGTGATGTTTGTCCAAAATGCAGCTCTTGTCTTGCCCGTTCTCTGAACCAAAACTCTCAATAGCTGTAGGGATACATCTCAGGAAAGAGCGAAAGCTCCTGAGGACACTCGGAAAGACCCTTCATGATGAAGACCTTGTCTGCTGTGTTTACCCTCTCTGCTTCACACTTCTCCACGTGCACCCTCCAATTTCACAGCACCTGGGTACTACTTGCAATTCTCTAAGTGTTTCATAAATGTTTGGTTCTCTTGGCAGTCTGGTAAATGCCCACTATTGATTTGTTTGTTTGTTTGTTTGTTTGTTTGTTTGTTATTTTTAAAGATTTTATTTATTTATTTGAGAGAGAGAGAGAGAGAGAGAGTGAGTGGAAGGGAGAGGGAGAGAGAATCTGAAGCGGATTCCGTGCTGAAGGCAGAGCCTGACGCGGGGCTCCATCTCACCTCCACTAGATCATGACCTGAGCTGAAACCAAGAATCTGACGCGCAACCAACTGAGCCACCCAGGCGCACCACCTATTCTTTTTTTAAGAACAAGGACTAACCCAGTGGACAGGCAAGCATCTGACACGCATTGGGCCAAGAGTAATATTCAGAATATTAACACGCAATGCTATCTAGATTCTTTGTGTTTCTTTGGCATTCATAGCTCATGTCCTGCAGGGGCTGCTATTTCCATAAATGGCTAAGGGAGGCAGCCACTGGTGGCCACTGGGGGCAGTCAGGGCCTCAGTGGCCATAGGAGTTCCAGGCATTTGCCTGCTACCAGGAGCACAGCCCCACCCCCACCCCCATGAGATCTGTGCCTCCCTACCCAGCCAAAGATAGAGACCCAGGGCCAGGCCCGACATGCTCCCTGTGGCTCAGAGAAGGTGGTAAGGAAGCAAGCAGGTGAGAGAGAAGGGCTCTGTGAGGCGTTCTCTATGCGCTACGCGGTTAACTGAAACTGGCAAAGAGGCTCCCCTCTGACCACGAGGCAAACTTTCACAGGTCTGATGTAAGGAAGCAGCTCCATGCTCCTCTCAGATGGTGGAGGGAGCGCATTGCTGACAGGGCTTTTGCCAGAGGCATGACCCAAGGACAGTTCTGGGTAGGAGGAAGGGGCCTGGCTAGACCTCAGGTGTAGCAAAATTCTCTTAGAATTCATCAGAAGTCCTCAATTGTTGAAGCAACTGCTATGATCTCGTTCACCCATTATCTGAATGTGCTGGAACGCAGGGACGAGGGGGGCCTCCACCCCAAACTACAATAGTCACGTTCCCGTGTTTCCTGAATTTATAAATGGCAGCTTCAAAAGTCATGTCAGGCGATGTGCATCCATGTAGATAAAGTCATATTTCCAAGACTTGGATGAGTCTATTTTGTGGGAAGTGTGTTTAGACATAATTAGAAGTAGTGGGCAATGTGTATCTGACATCTTTGTCCTTATTTTGTTCATTGCATTTGCCAAATGTTCTTGCTACAAGATTAGGAGTTGATTGACCTAAATTCCAGGTTACTAACCAATCCTACTACTGACGGTCTGTGCAGCCTTGAGCAACATGCCAACCCTCACTGGGCCTCGTTCGCCTTGATGTTACATGGAAGGTTTGCATAGAACCTCTCTGAGAGTGGGCTGTGGATGCCCTGGACAGTCCTCATGGCCTCCTGGGCGCTTGGCAGTAAATGCCAAAGGCAAACATCACCCCTGCTTTGATATTTGCCCAAAGTCAAAGAGGCTTCTGTAAGGACATTGGGAGCAATATTAGTCTAGGTAGAAACATGCCAAGAAGAGAGGCAGTGTATAGGAAGGGTAGGAAGCCCGGAGTGTTAGAGTTTCCATGAAAAAAGAAGGAGAAGGCTCTGTGACCCTCACCCAATCTCTGAGGAGGAAACTTTCTAGGCCAATTTCACAGGGCTGGACAGTAAGTAAGTGGCCAGGGAGTAGCTGCTCACAGTGACCAGAGCAACTCAGGAAAGCTGTGGCGGTTTGGTAGAGCAACCACAATTTGAGTCTCACTAAAAAACTGGTCCCTAACTTTACTGAATGATCCTGAGTCACCAGACAGTAAAGAAACTATGGCAACAAAAATAACCCTTTTGATTGTGCAAGTAGGCGCTTAGAAAAAGAACCTTGAGGAAAGAATATTCCTGTGTCTCTCAAATGGAGATCAGCAGAATGCAACTGCCCTGAAAATGTTAATAAGTATTAATCAGAGAAGTGGTGTCTATGATTCCATAAGTTTGGGAAGTTCTGGCTAAACAAAATAATGATTTTTTTCATGAAAGGACTTCACAGATTTTTTTAATATGCTAGTAGGCATGATAATTCTCCAAGAGTATGTGGTGTTTCCCAAACTAACTTAACTTCAAAATCCTTTTTTTTTTTCTTTTCAGAACATTTATTAACATCTCTTTGGATGTTTGTGGTCTGTCCACTCAATTTGGGAAACAAAATGTAGGATCATTTACATTTCAATGGCTTCCAAGAACTAAGCCCCATGAGATGACCCCTCTTGGGGCTGGACAGTGAAAGCCGGCGTGTAGACATGGGCGGTGCCATCTGGACAGCTCCAAACTGACATAGACTGTTCTTAGCTTTCTGTGACTGACAGAAAATTTTAAGAACATTTACATTGGGTTTCCAGACATCTCCTGATCTGCAAGGAGTGGAAAAGCCCTGTGGGAAAGCACCTGAGCTTTGGGTATAGACTGGGATGGCAGTGAGGAATAATGAAGGAGGAAGAAGAAGGGAGCCAGTAGGAGGCATGAGAAAACAGCAAAGAGTGGTGTGTGTGTATAATGGAATATTACTCAGCCATCAAAAAGTGAAATCTTGCCATTTACAATGACTTGGATGGAACTGGAGGGTATTATGCTGAGTGAAATAAGTCAGAGAAAGACAATTGTCATATGATTTCACTCATATGTGGAACTTTAGAAATAAAACAGAAGATCATAGCGGAGGGGAAGATGAAATCAGAGAGAGAGAGAAACCATAAGAGACTCTTAACTCTAGGAAACACACTGGAGGCTGCTGGAGGGAAGGACAGTGGGGAACGGGGTAACTGGGGGAGGGGCATGAAGGAGGGCACGGGATGTAATGAGCACTGGGTGTTCCATGCAACTGGTGAATCACTGAACTTTACATCTGAAACTAATAATACACTACAAGTTAATTGATTGAATTTAAATAAAATTTTAAAAATTAAAAAAAGAATTCAGACATAATAGTAAAAAATGAAGGAAGGAAGGAAGCAAGGAAGGAAGGAAGGAAAGAAAGAAAGAAAGAAAGAAAGAAAGAAAGAAAGCATGAAAGAAAGAAAGAAGAGAGAGAGGAAGGGAGGGAGGGAGGGAGGAAGGAAGGAAGGAAGGAAAAGAGAAGAGAAGAGAAGAAAAGAAAAGAAAAAAAGAAGTGTCACTAAAGAGTGGGCCACACTGCCAGCAGACGCTCTCACCCCCCTGGTGCAAGGCTCTGGGCTGACCCCATCCTTTACCTTCTGGAGTTCCCATCAGCAATAGGAGGGAAGAACCTTGGGATGGGTTGGGGGAGGGGGAGACACAAATGAGATTTTGTGGTTTAAGGGACCCAAGAGCTTGGTCAGAGCCATTATGTAAAGACAGGTTTTTTATTGTCCAAAGAGGGAGGAAACACCCACCATGAGAAGGCTGGAACCATGGCAAGAGAGCGTCCTCGCATGAGCAGCAGGGATGTCAGATGTTTGGTGCCCAGAAGCACACGGAAAGCTGTTCAGGGAGTACATTAGCATATGGTTAGTGGTCCCAGTCACCACCCAGGTCTGAGTGATGTCGGGGGGAAGGGGGCGACAGCGGGAACTGAGGTGCCAACAGTCATAGGGTGGGGCTCCTGCTAGGTATGACGCACTCACCTCCATCACCATCATGACATGGACATCCGTTTGAAGAGAGAGGTCCTTAACTTAGGAACCCCGAAACAGTGAAGCTAAGGAGACAGCTGGAAGCCCTCTGAAGGTATTTAGAAAGGCCTGGCTTTCCAGCACGAGCAAATAGACTCAGATGTCTATGGGCTGGAGAACTGTCATCAGGCAACTAACTGCCTGTGGCCATATTTGTAATTCCTGGATGGGGGACATTCAGACGAGCGTCTCCTGGAGTAGGACAGAGAACTTAATAATGAGCTGTGTGTCATTCACAAGAGCTATGAAAATTTTAAGGTAACCTGAAATAGGTTTTTTAATGCAAGTCTTTTGTTTTAAGAGAAATTTTAATACTCAATTGAAATTCACTTAAAAACACCTAATTAAAAAGAGAGACATACCATTTCACTGCATATAAAGCTATCATAAAAAATTCAGTTGTCCCCCACTTGATCCATTGCTCCAATAAAAATTTCAATGGGGGATTTGTGTGATTCAATAAGCTGAAAAAATGCTCAAAGTTAGCAGGACTTTTCTGAAAAAGAGAAAAGGAAATGGGAAGTAGGAGGAGCTGGCCAGTACAGTAACTGTGAAAAGCCATCATCTTGTGGCTTTGATTTGTATTTCTCCAATTACTAAAAAGGCTGGACGAATATCTATACTTCTACTCTTTGGTTTTCTCCTGTGAGACACCCACAGGTTATCTGCCCTTTTCTCAACTGGGTGATTTGCTCCCCCTTCCCATTCATAGGAATCCCGTTTAATATTCTGGATATTATTTTTTCCATTTTACTTAGGTAAATATTTTCTGCTTACTTGTGGCTTGTTTTCTCTCTTCACGGTATCTTTCAGGGCACATGTCTCTGCCCATATAGTGGAATTACCTTTCCTTGTTGACACACATGGAGTTGATTTTTGCTTAGGACATAAGGTAAGAACATAGATTCATTTTCCCCATATACATAACTATCTATTTCCAGCATTATCAATTGATTATCTCCCCCTTTCTGTACTGAAATACAATAGTACATCTAATACTCAGCAAATTTCCACCTACGGATGGAAACTGCTTCTGAAATGCTTCTGATCTATTTCTTCTCCGTGTTTCTATCTGTGCATAATTACCATGGTGTATTAATTTGTGTGTCTTTTCAAAAGTGTGGCTAAAAAATTGAAAAGTACATATGTGGCCTCCATTATATATCTATTTTACGGTGCTGATGCAGCTAGCCGTAGTAACTGTCTCTTTCTTTCCAAACCTTATACTACTGATTTCTTTTCCTTGCTTATTGAGCTGACTGGGAGCCCGATGACTGTGTTGAATAGATGAGTAATAGCAGAAAAACAGTGATGTCCCTGATTATATGCGAATGTGTTAACATTTCACCATTAAATAAGACGTCTCTGCAATATAGTTTTATGTACCCTTTATCACAGGGATAAAATTTATCTTTTACTCCTAAACTGTGAAGTTTTTGCTTCGTTTGTTTTAATTATTAATGCCTATTAAAATCTATCTAATGCTTTTTCTCCGTCAATGTGATATCTTATTAATTCGTTTTGTAATTTTTAATTAACCTGTTCTTCCTGAAATACTCTCAACTTGGTCAAAATATAGTATCTTTTAAACTTATTATTGGATCGTATTTACTAAAATATTTGAAAGATTTTTGTATTCATGCTCATATGTGACTTTAGCCTGAAATTTTAAACGATGTTTCCTGGATGAGACACATAC
This sequence comes from Ailurus styani, assembly GCA_002007465.1. NCBI lineage: Eukaryota > Metazoa > Chordata > Mammalia > Carnivora > Ailuridae > Ailurus > Ailurus styani. The sequence goes on from LNAC01000025.1 coordinate 510,702, forward strand.
ACACAGAGGGTATTCTTCTTCTTATACAGAGTAGCTATTTGTTTATAGTTATTCACATGTTTACTATTTTCTTTGCTCAAAATATTTTTCATACCCCTGGCCTTCCTTCTGAGATGCACTTCTGTTAAAGTGTCTTTATTTTCTTTTCACTCTTGGAAGATAGAATCACTAAATCTAGAATCTAAGTTGAGATCTATTTACAGTCATTACGTTGAAGATACATAAAACTTTTCTTTCCAGCTTCTATTGCTACGTCAGCTCTCCGTCTTATGGCCACTTTTTGACAGATAATTTATGTTTCTCCCTTACTAATTTCAAGGTCCTTTATTTGTCTTTGGTTTCCAGTTGCTTGTGATATATTTAGGTGCACGTAGTGTTGACTTTTTGTCTTTTATCATGTTAAAAAATAATCATCTGCTTTCTCATTCTTTTTGTTCAGCTTCTCTCCTGTTATTTCTCTCTATTTTTCTTTTTAGATCTTCAATAAGACACACATTTGATCATATTTTTCTATCACCAATGTCACTAAAATCCTCTTTTTATGTTTCCTTTTCTCACTCCAGCCTTATTCTGATTTTTTTCTTCTGTCTAGTACACCAAATCTTTCTTCTGCTTTGTCTAATATAGTATTTAATCCATCCATTGAATTTCTAATTCAATCAGCATGCATAGATATGTAACTTGCTTTGAGAAGTTATATTTAGTTCTTTATCAAATACACCTGCTCATTTGTGATAGCCTTTTATTGCTTATCCTGTTTTTAAAAATTCTCTTCTTGAGCACCTGGGTGGCTCAGTTGGTTAAGCATCTGCCTTCATTCACATTTAGTAGCATTTAAAGGACTAGGAAATTTTGATTTTAGTTCAAGTTATGCATCAATTAGTCAAATCCTGTATCCTGCTTTTGGTCAAACTATTAAGAAAAATGTGGGTATTTTTGCATTTCAGAAAATAAAAACAGATAAATAACAGCAGAAACATGGAAGAGGTGCTGTCAGGAGAAGGATGGTGTCTTCTATCAATAACCAGATCAGAGGACACCCTGGTCAATACAGTTGAGCTACAAATCCTTCCTTAGAAAGGGTTAGACCTAAGTTGTAGAAGTTTCCCAGAAAGTGGACTATTTATTTTCCTTTTTAAATTATTATTTCTTGGCCAGAAGCCCTGAATATTCCTGGAACATCCCTTACAAAATTGAAATGTGGCACCAATAATTTTTAAACACCATGACTTCTGTTAATATTTTTTTTCATTAATCACCCAGTTTTATGGTCTTGATGAGCCAACCAAATAGAATGTTAACCAAATACAAAGTAAGTATGACTTGCATTATGACTTTTAATCACATAGCTCTTTCTGTAAATAAGAAAATTTTCTAGTTACAATTTGTCCAGTTAAAAACTTGCATTCTGAATTAATTTAGCGTGCCCTCTCCAATGCAAGCAATCTTTCCTAGTGGCTAATGGATAGTTGTGCTCTTAACCATAAAGGAATTCTAGTGAGTTACAGGAACTGTAGGCAGTGAGAACTTAAGACCCACTGGAGTTCTGAGACAGCAGCTGTTTGACTTTCTACAGCCCCCTAAGTCCAACAAAACAGAGTTGTTCCATTTTGTTCTAGAATCCATTTAATTAAATCTAAGCCCTTAAGAAATCTGTTTCTTCAAATGGCATCAACCATGGATATACATGTCATGAATCTAGGGGAGAAATACATATTTCCTATTTGTACAACATCTGGATGCAGACAGAGAAGAAGACATTGAAGAAAAGGGTAGAACAGAAGTTTTATTTTCCACTGCTTTCCACACCTTGGGTTGGGAAATATTAATGAAAGTTTTTTTGATAGTAAACAGTAGTCTTAGCAAAAGGAGAGGAAAGCTTTGCACAGTTTATTTTTTGCTCCTCCTATAATTTTCTTTATAAAATAAAATACGAGAAAGTACTTCCTTGAGAAAATACATAAATCACATATCTATATGTCAAAATCAATAAACTTAGTGGTTATATAACAAACCTACAAGTGAGCACGGGATGTCTTTTTAAAAGTCCCCATAAAGTCAGAAGTTTACGGAATGAACCACAGCAGCTGTCATTGAGAGATCACTGATAACATCACACAGGAGACAAGAATAAATATCTTCTGAGTTGTTAGGGCAGGAGGAGTAAATATCTTCTGAGTTAGGGCAGGAGGGGCCCGTTTTCCAAGGCAGGAAGTAGCCTGTCGTCCTTTTTCAGTTTAGGAAGGTAGAAGTTACATTTCCCCCACCCTGCCAACTGCAAGAAGCATTCATAGAAATTTGAAAAGAGCACTTTTTTTTCTTTTGAGAGCAACACATTTGTAAAGGGCATTGCCAAAGTCTGACACATTAAGAGAGTAGCCCCTTGACTCTTTAATGTCATATACACACAATTAGACAAACGAATAGCAAATAAAATGCCTAAAGCAATTGAAATGAGGTTTGACTCGTGTAACTTTATAACTTTTTAAAACAGTACATGCTAATTGGAAGAAAAATGAGGATATATCAATAAGTGAAATAAGAAAAAATAAAAAAATCATTTGCTATACTATCACCTCATCTACCAAATATTTAAACATCTAGATATATCCCTATCTATCATTTATCTATCACAAAACAAGGATATACTAGATATCTTGTTTAATGGCCTTTCTTTTTTGTCAACTTAAATTACATAACATACAGCTACTGTTTTCTTGGAATACATAACTTCTTTATTATTCTAAATCACTATATATTATTCCATCTTACACTACCTATATATCAAGAGAGATTATATTAATAGATATATTAGAGATGTACAGATAATTTTTCTATATTTAATAGTAATTTGTATTTTATACAGAGGCAGGTTTAGGGTTGGTTGGAGAGTTCAGATGTACATACATTTAAGGTCAGGCTACAGACTAGGGAAGAGATATTATTTTAAGGAAAAAATATATTATTTTTTGTTAGATAAAGTTAGGCTATCATTAAAAAGGTCTCTCACTACAAGTATTTCTATTTATGCAGCAAGTCTTTTACATTAAAGTTAAATTAGCAAAGAGCCAGAAGAGAAAAGAATTCGGCTTTTAAACTAATTTTTTTCTTTGCAGAATTTGAAGTTTTATACATGGGCATATCTATATCACATATCCTTATTTCTATGTCTATTGTGAAAATCCATAAATAGCAAAATTAAAACCACCACACCAGTAAAATAGTAATTAGTGAGAGTCTTTTGTGTACAAGGATAGCTCATGAGCTGGGAGCTTTCAAACCCCAAACGGATAGGAACTCAGGGGCATGGCCTTACAGGATGGCTTAAAAAGTGACAATGAGGAGGTTGTCCAAGCCTTGCAATGGTTGGTTATTATAATGCTGGTTTCCAGATGGCAAGGGATTGGCTAAAAACAATGATCTCATACCACTTTAGAAAGATGACTTCAGTTTCTTTTACGATTATCAGAAACTAAATTAAGTTCTGCTTATGTTCATGAAATATACTAAATTTAGTTTTGCTTACCTGGCTTAAATAGTTTCATCTGCTTGAGGGATTGTCAAGCCTGGTTTCCATTTTATGTTATTTTAATTCACCCTATCAATCAATCGATTAATTGATCAATGGATCAATCGATCTGTATATACGCTCTAAATACTGACTTGGAGGCATTTAATCTGTTTCTGTACTTCACCTGACTCTCACCATTGGTTCCTTGGGCATCCTCATAGCATGTTTTCTGCATTCCCAGAGCATCTTAGGGGAGTGCGGCGCATGGGATTTTTACCACCTCGCCCAAAAGTCCCACCGTGTTCTTCCAAAGTTCTCTACTGTTCCAAGCAGTCACAAAGTCTAATCTAGTTTCCAGGGAAAGTAATAGATTTCACCTCCTGCTAAGGAAGTACCAGGTCCTAGAAGTGCATGCAGCATATTTTTGCAAATGACCGCCTGCCGTATACTTCTTCTCACTGAGTAGAGATTTCATGAACGGTTGTCTTTTCAGCACTGAAAAATTGAGAATACCGTTGTAGTTTTTCATAGTTTCTCTACTGCATGAATGAGGCCAAAAATGAGATGTTAATTATTTCCTAAGCATATTTTTAATTTCTTCTTTTTGTGTAGAAAAATATTTTCATCATGAAAGAATTCAATCATTGCTCGAAATTTAGAAACAATGGTTAGAAACAGATTTTTAATTTTTGTAGATTTGTATAAATTTTAAGAGAGCATGGGACACTGGTTTTCAATCTTTTGCTCAGTGTCTAGTTGAATGGCGCTTGCTGATAGATACCAAATGCACACCTTTCAGCTCTGTTGTTGATCAAGTGTCCTGTTATAATGTATAGGCAACAATGGTAAAAATGTATCCTCCTAGGTTAATCACCTACACAGAAACTAACACGGAATTCTTCACTGCTGAGAGGTTTATTGGTGAGCTCTTTATACTTTTGATGCCTGGGACAAAGGATTGAGATATGAGGGCAAGAAATTCTAGCCAATAATAAGGCACGTCTTTCATACTGAGAAGAGCCTAAGTACTTATGTGATGTCCTAGCTTCAACAAGCACCAAGCCTCTGGAATGGCTTCTTACTTCTGACCCCTTCAAACAAGCCATTGTTGCTTGAAGCACCTGCCACCTTCTTGACAGATATTGAATAGCGAGGTTTTTCAAAAGCATCTATATAGATACCTTGGCTGTATCTATTAGCTTTCTAAACAGACTGCCTTTAAATAAAGACAGGGTATTTTTCAATAGCTCTTGCCTTATGCCCCTCCCAATTGAGTTGCTAAGAAATACCACTTGTCTGAAGTGAATTTCTTTCCTTACAATGAAAAAATTATACTTCCTCTTCTGAAATGTCTAACATCCTGACCCTCTACTATTCCTCCACACTCTTCACACTCTCCTCAGTATCTTTGTCAAGAGAGAGAAGGGAGTCCTTTAAACTGTCGCTAACACTGACAATGGGCTGCCCTGTCCTTTATCTCTGTGAAAACGTGAGAGAAAATTATTGAGTGTTGCTTTACTTCTTACAGTATTCTTATCTGGTCATGATTTTTACATGTCTAATGAGAACTGTTGTTCTACCAATATTATATATTTTCTATTAGAATCTGCTAGCTGTCAATTTCCCTTGTCTTTTCATTTCATTTATCTTCCTTTTAAGGGCACTGGTCATGCAACGTGCTGAGCTGAATCAAAGAAGTTGATTAATTCCCTAATGAATTGCCTTATGGCCTAGGTGGCTGTTTGACATTTGGTTGTCTCACTTTTTTATTTGTTCTGATATTTTTCATCCTCTGAGTATGACCAAATGACATCCATCCTATAGAATAGACGGCTTTCTAAGTACACACGTGAAATGTTCCAGTATCTGACGGGCTCTTTTGTTTTCCCAAACATGACTCAGCTGTAATTTGGGAAACACTATCTATACAATCATGGCGTTACAAGGCAACATAACTGTTGAAAGCATGAACAATCATGTTTCAACATGATATGTTGAAAACATGGACAATTTTGCTATAATGGAGATGTAATTCAGGAATATTGGAAAAGATGCAGTCAGCAAAAATGTGGTGATAAATGTAATGAACATGAAAGTGCCTTATAAACTATAGAGTGCTATACAAATATCAGCTTGCATGTCGACAATAAAAATTAATAGTTTCAGTTAAGAAGCTCACTCTCAAAGGACACATTTGCCACAAGGGAATATCTGCATATAAAATGAAAGGAATTCTAAAGAAACACATCCTATTTTCTCATTATTTTTCCATGAGAGTGAAGCAACTATTTGCCTATAATTAGCGCCTTGAACAAGTGGGACATGATAAGGAACAATCACAAAGCAATTTTTAAATTACTCTCACTGGTCTTTTTCAACCTTCTTGAAGGCACAATCTCCGGTAGGCCCATTTGCATTTCTCTTCACTTCTAGATAACAGATAGTTCTCCAAATTGAAGTCACAAAAGGTGTACCATTTCTCTAATTAAACTATAATAACAAAAACTCCAAATTGCATACGAACTGCTTTCTCGCCTCTGTCCGCTGGCTCCCGGCTGGAGTCCAACTGGCGCGAGAATGAGAATGGGAATGGGAACGCGAGCTCCCTCCCTCTTCCACACCTTGGCTCTTCCTGCCTTGTGCCCTCTAGGCAGCAGCTGGCTTTTCCTGGACCAGGATGGAAAGGAGAGGGAAAGCGCGTGCGTGCACACACACACACACACACACACACACACACACACACACACTTTACCAGACTGTAATGGGATGAACTGTAAGTGAATATTTGAAGCTGGCTCCTTCTCAGAAGTTTTCCACTGGAAACATTCCGCTGCACTTCCTGTGGTGTGAATGGTGCCTTTCCTCTGACTGACTCTCCCTGAGAGCCGTGGTCTTTGCAGTTCTCTTCCCTAGGGTCTACAACTAATACTAGACATGTTGGACCTGTGGATCCACCCCAGACAGAAGTGCACATCACTCCCCATTGTACCATTTCACTGGACAGTTACTAGTCAGTCTCTTGCTTTGGAATTTTCCCAAGCATAATTCAGATAACACCGTGCTGTGTCCACAGACTCCAGAAATACTTACGGGCCACTGACTGGCCCTGTCCAAGCTCCCTTCAACAGATTTGAGGTGAGAGAGGAAAGGAGCAACCACTGCCTTCCCCTCCACATAGGAAGGGAGGGATCATGTCCCAGCACTACCCCACAAATTCTCTTTACCAGATTACACAGAAGACCTAGTCTTTTCAGTAAGTCAGTAACACACACACACACAAAAGGATGGAGCTACTGACATGGATTTAACACCTAAATGAAATGTGGGCTCAGGTTGGACAGTGTTTGTCTAAAGCAGATATAAAGGACATTTTTGAAGTGATCGAACATTTGAACGTGGTGTGGGTTTTCAGTGAGATAGAACTTATTGAACTGAGAAGTTAGAGTGTGACTGGAGAGAGGCAAAATGCAAAATGCAGTATGAGCTCACAAATTCAACAATGCATAGAAATAAAGAAGAAAATTAGATATGCATCTAATTTATATTAATGTATTAACAAGGGTCATCTCTGCACAATGGAAATATTTATTTCATTGGGTCATTTCTACTCATCCTTACTTTCTCATTCTCAACAAGGTATCTGAGTAGCTTCTATAACACAACAATTTATGTAAGAAGGAAAGAAGGAAATAAATTCTGTGTAAGAAGAGTCTTCTTTCCTGCTATCTCCAACTTTGTAGATATCCACCTTTGGTAAGTTAGAGTCAAAAGTTTATCAAAAAAAAAAAAAAAAAGACTGGTGAGTCATCTCTTTGCCAAAGTCTCCATAAATGACCCACCTTCTCATGCTGGGTCATGTGGGAGTGGAGTCCTACCTGGTAGCCCATTTCTTTGTTTCCTATGTTTGTCAAAACCAAGGCAAACATGTTTCCATTTTAACATCCTATTACACATACCACTCATTCAGTGGGCAACAAAGATCACTAGTGCTTTGAGCATGGCCAACTCAGAGCACTCATTTGTATCGCACAGACCCAGAGAGGTGTCATCTTTGATCTATCCTTCCGAATGCTAAAGCATGATTGCTTCGATAGAGCTGGTGAACATAAGCATGCAGTGAACATAAGCAAGCACTGGCAGTGACAACAATGATAGTGTCAGCTGACAACGCAAAACAGATGAGTACCCTACCTTTCGCTTAAAAAAAAAAAAACCCAGAAGACAAATTATATTCTTTTCCTATTACAAGAATAAAATCCATGTATTTACTATGGCCTGCAAAATTCTTCCCTCCCTCTACCTGGCATGATCTTGTCCCAGATCTTCAATGGCTGAAATCTTTTCCATGATTCATGATTCATCTGAAATGTCATATCCTCAAAGAGGATTTTACAACATTCTTTCTCAATCACACTATTCTCTATTCTCGTCAAATTATAACAGCACCTACAATTGCTTTATCAATAATTCATTAATGATGTGATTGTTTCTGATTTTCTTCCTGTGCCTCTTTCATGCTCTCAAGGGACAGGGACTTGGGCTCTCTCCTGCTTTACAATGATTCCTTCATATGCATACTGTATTTGTTCCATACCAGTGTCTTGAGAAATATCTGTTAAATGAATTAATCAGTACTAGAGATGTGTGAGTTCAAATAAATAGGCTTACTGGTAATGACCATAAGTGAGTATTGAGTCCAGATAACAACTGGAGCTAAAGGTAGTTTGTTAAGAAACATGACTGCTAGCAAGTATTTGAAAATCCATCCAAATTTAAAAATAAAAAAAAACGAAAAGAGCAATAAAATTACACATTTTTTCCTTTAGTATGTTGAAAAAGATGAAAAATTGGCAAACTAGTATTGTCAAGACTTTAATGGAAATGAGTATGTTCATGTTATAGCGAAGAGGGTGTAAATTGCTATCATCTTTCTGGTGAGAAAACTCAAAAAAATGTGAAATGTGAAATGTTCAGCAATCACAATTCTGGGTCATCTTATGGAGAAGATATCACAAGTGGGAATTAACATAAAGGGAATGATATCTGTGACTTCTTTCACAACAGTGAAGGGTTTACATATAGTTATTCCATCAATAGGGAATTGGCTTAAGGGGGGCACGACACAGGTATAAAATGGAATAGTATGCAGCCATTGAAACTTATACCACAGAATTAATGATGTTTTATTCCTCGTGGTGGGATTGGAGGGTTTTTTTTCATTTTCTTCTCTGTACATTGTCAAATGATACAATATTTTATATTTAAAATTCCTATTTCCAAAACTAATAAAAGCTTTAACAAAAATCACCCTTCTGTACCTTTCAAAAGTTACAGTGTATTATACTGAATATAGTATTTTAACAGTTCAATATAGTGCTCAATAATGTACAAAATAATGAAGAACCTCACTTCACAACTTCCCCTAATGTGGATGTAGCTTTAACCTTGAATTAATTGAATTTTAGACTTTAATCTGTGTATATTCCATAAGACTAATATGAATTTTATGTCTGCTATTCAGAGTGGTAGTTTCTTTTATTGTGCTTTTGGCAGTCTAAGCAATAATTATAGCTATCTCTTGTAGAAACCTCTGAACTTCTGCCTGAATTTATAATACTATTCACGTTGATCTGCACGATTCTTTTGAATGACTTTGTACCATGGTTAACCGGAATAAGAGATGAGTCATTGCATAACACAAACTACAAAAATGAGGCTCTATCTTTTCAGGAACAAGTGGTCTCTATTGCATTATGATTCGTGGGTAGCTACTTAGACTCTAGTCTCATATTTGGTTTCAAAACAAGAATATTTAACATGTCGAAAAGGTAGGGATTCTGACTTTAGTACTGACCTAGCCAAATGAACATCAATATTAGAACTATTGACTCTGAGATTCCAAAAAGTCCACATTCGGCAGATTTATAACCAGCATGATTTAGAATTTTTTTTAATTATAAATAAAAAATACTCAGTGCGAGTCACTGAGAAAATTTATTCTCTAGTTTCCTCTCCTAAAAGAAATATTTATGGCATTGTTGTCTGAAGAGAATCTGTATTGTCTTGTGATATGCCATGGTAGCCCATCCATATGAAGTTTACAGTTTTAATATAGTCCTCTCTATAAGTATTAGGTGCTTTTGTTGACTTAGCTGGAACCTTGATTCTTTCTTCTAGTAGCAATGGGTCAGTCACCATATATTTTAACAATGTTTTTTAACGCTCTTGGGTATAACCTACACTCATAAAGAATTCACCTGGTCCTTATATCCTTCTACCATGTCAAATGAGAAGAAGGCACAAGAGCTGAACCCTATAGTGAGACCCAACCAGAAAAGTGTAAGAGTCAACTTCTACATTTGCCCACTTGACCAAAATGGAGTAATTTTAATGAACTTTCTACTCAGAAGTTCCACTGATTTTTCTCTCATTTTCCCCTTGTTTTAAAACTGAATCACTATTTCCTTTTAGCTGTTTTGCAGGATTAGGTAACATTTCTTGAGAAAAAGCTTTCTTTGGCCTTCCTGCTTCTTCAACTATACCATCTAATATCATTCATCCCTTTGAAATCTCAAAGAGAATAATAAATGCTTCTATTCTCTCACTGCACTTTGTTAGATAATTAATATACTCTTAAAGATGAAGCACAATGGTAGTTTCTTACTTCACTCTACTGGACTGCTTTCCAAAATGGCTAGTAATCTGTAACAAGTTCCTTGTAGCTTTCTTCTACGTGAGGTTCTTTCACACACACAGCATGGATTATTCAAGCTTTCTCTTCTTCTTTATCCTCTTTTGCCTTTCTCACTTCCGTTCTTCCTGCTCACCAACCAAAAGCATCCATCTCTCAGGGGTGTGGTCAGTTAAATGTCTGCCTTGGCTCAGGTCATGATCCCAGAGTCCTGGGATCGAATCCCACATCTGGCTCCTTGCTCAGCACTGAACCCGCTTCTCCCCCTGCCTGCCACGCCCCCTGCTTGTGCTCTCTCTCTCTCTCACTTGTGCTCTCTCTATTTCTGATACATAAATAATTTTTTTAAAAAAAGAAGAATCACTTAAAAAAAGGAAAAGCATCCATCTCTCAAGCCTGAATCCCAGTAATTTGTTACCCAGTTCTGCTTTAATCATCCCTTCCCCAGTCTCCAACCTGAGCTGTCGTTGGCTCTCTCTCACACTTTTTCACTTATTGGTCATGGACTCTTGCCAGTTACTTCTCCATTCTATCTTTCATGTATTTTATCTCTTTCCCATTTTTATAGTTACTGGCTACGTTTGTGTGGAGTTCTGGTCATAGGAAGTTGAATAGGACATGGTTCCTTCCATCAGAACACTGGCAGTATGTTGCATAAATCTCCAAACTGCTACCAGTCTCTGTTCCTTCCCAGGTATTTTATAGTCATCCACTCAGATAGTTCTAACCACAAGAAAAACTCTCAGTTGTTTCTTATAGTTCCCTGGAAAATAAAATTGAGTTTTCTAATCTCCATTGTTTTTCATTAACAGATTCCCAACTTTTAGTAACATTTCTTAACAGAGATTGGGTACTTCAACCAAGGCATTTCTAGCAAACTGCATTGAAATGCCTCACCTCCAGCATAGAGATATATATGTTTGAAGCTATCTCTCTGGAAAAAAGACTGTTTTACCTCTCTTCCATCTAACATGTTTAACTGTTGTTGAAAACAAATATATGGCTTACTCTTGTCTACAAATAGACATTTTTTCCTTCCATTAAAAATATTGTTGGGAATTTACTATACACAAGATACTGATGAAACCATTTCCATGTAGAATATAGTTGGAGTACCAATAAATATTTCTATTAAAAATATAACTACACACTTATATCATATGTTATTAGTAAGCCCTGGTATGTAAGAAGTCTTTTCCAACATTCTGACATTATAATATACTCAAAAAATAATATTTATAGGGCACTTTGGTATAAACACAAAGGTCTGCACATGGCCAGGGGTTACTAGCCTGGGAGTTCTAGCAATCTACTCTGCTTCTGGCCCTCTAAAGGGTAGAGGAGATCGGTATCGCATACATACCTGTAATTACTCCTAACACACTTCTGTACCTCTCAATACTGGTTGGAAAGCTGTGGTACGGGAGACTTCCAGAGAATCACACTCTTTCACCTTGGATAGTCATTGGAGTAGGATTTGAATGTCCTTGAAGTAGTTTTTCTTATTTAGCTTTTTAAATCATAGCAGGAGGAGAAACCCTCTGGTGCATAAATGTTCAGGGTAAATAAAAAGAAAAGTATATTTGTGAAGAAGAGAGACATTTTCTGGACTGGAGGAGATTTGGTTGCTATCCATTCATACCTGATTATATTGAATGCTTTATTTTATACCCTCTTCAAATTTTTATATTTAACTTTTGGTCTTTAATTTGCATTTTTAAATATTGCATAAGGTTAACACTTAATATTAATTTTTTCATTCCCTTTACCCTATTTACTCCTTTCTCAGCATCTCATTATTAATGCATTATTGAGTATTTTCTACATGTACTGACTGAGAAGAAGGGCAGATAAAATGTCGAACAAAGAAGCCAATTGAAGTGCAGAACAGGCTTTCAGTAAATCTGTCACAAATAATTAGATACATGAATGAATGAATGATAAATGACAGATAATGTTAAAAGTAAGGTTTTTATTTGGAAGAGCCAAGCTTTGCTGAGACAGCAACAAAATATGGGTTTCAAGAAGAAAATCCTTGTAAAATGGCACAGAACATTTATGTTATAAGCCGTACAGTAAGAAAAAAAGTAACAATCTTCCTCCTACCAAAAGAGAAATAAGAGTTTCATCAACAATATAAAGAGAAAGATAGGAGAGGATATGCCTAAGATTTGGACACCGTCTGGTTTTCAGAGCAAGGATCTGGTTCTTCACATTTTAGGTCCTAACTACAAAGCAAAGTTGGAGGGAGAGTGTTATAAATGCACTAATAGAAACCTGGATAGCTTGATGGATTTTCCACAGTTGTGACCATGTATGTGAGGAGACTACAATCCTTGTAGAGAAACTCTAAGTTATACCTGTCATGTGAGCCAGATTGACAGTGGTGGTAAACTGATTCAAGTCTTGGATGACAGTCAGGCCAGGACCATGGACAGTGGCAGACGCTTCCTGATCTTTCTAAGGGTGAGAAATATTTCAGTGGCCACCAGCTCATGATACCCGTAAGGACAGTTGGAATGAGCTTCAGTGCCACAGAGTCAGCAAGGAAAGAAGATGGCCCATAGATAAGAACTGACCTTCCCAGATGTGAGGATGACAATATATAGCCAATGGAAACTTATATCAAACCAAGGAGAGGTGAAAAACAGTGGAAAGAAAAGAATCCTGAATTTGGTTATTTATCCAAAAGGGCCCAATTTGAAGAGTGGAAATGGTTGAGTAGAGTAACCCTGACTTATTGCTTTTTTCAACAACTATATGGAATAGCATAAATAAATAGCATAAATAAATAAAATTGGATTTATTTGTTCATTATTTATAACTGTAAATTTTAAAGCAGTTACATTATGTTCTGGATGCCTGGGTGGTTTAGTCAGTTAAGCATTTGCCTTTGGCTCAGGTCAGACTTCAGGGTCCTGGGATCAAGCTCCGTGTTGGACTTTGCTCAGGAGAGAGTCTGCTTCTTCCTCTCCCCCTCCCTACACACTCATGCTCTCTCTCTCTCTCAAATAACTAAATAAAATCTTTAAAAAATAAGATAAAATATGTTTTAGATTCTATCTTCTTATGGAAGAACTCATCTCTGGAAAAGACAGGCCAATGGTTTTAAATCACTGAAGAAAAATACAAGAATTAGGCCATTCAGGTTCAAATTTTAATTTCTCTATTCAGTAGCTGTGTGGCTTTTGTTGAGAATAAACTTTGTATGGGTCTCTCACATTTCAGCACATCTTGTAAGAAGAGAGACTCTCTTCTGTGCTCTGGACGTTCCTTTCAAGGATGTTTGTAGAACGAACATCTTTGACAAAGAGAGGTAATGCCTTCTTCTGCTGGAAATAACAGGCAGGCTTCTTCCCCATTATAAAAGATTTGGGTTCTCGAAGCTCAGGGTCTCCCTCCTATAATGCTATCTACTGCATGTGAAATGGTCACCTGTCTCTCTTCATTTCACTGTGCTAGAACTGGAGTCTGGGGAACTGGCACAAACAAAAAATTCTGATATTCTGGCTATAGTATTGCCAGAATGTGAGTCTTGTGTTTTCTGTCAGTGTCTATGGAACATGAGCAGGATAATTTGTTTGTGTGCATGACCCTGAGCTTCACCTTTGTCACCTGTTGAATGAATATCTTACTTCTTTCTTTACAGGACTGTTGTAGTAGTAATAAAACAAGATAGGGTAAAAAATACACACAGCGTACTGCTTAAGAGTTTGGACCCTGGACTCGGATAGTCTGGGTTTAAATTACAACTCTACCATTGACCAGTTAAATGACTTTGGACAAGTTGCTTTATTCTCTGTGCCTCTAATCAATAAGTAGAATGTGGGTTGGTAAGAATATTACTAACCTTATAGCTTTCTGGTACAGACACACCTTGTTTTATTATACTTCATGGATATTTCTTTGTTTACAAATTGAAGGTATGGGGAAGCCGTATATAAAACAAGTCCGTTAGTGACATTTTTTCCAACAACTTTTGTTCATGTCATGTCTCTGTGTCACATTTTGGTAATTCTCACAGTATTTCAATGTTTTTCATTATTACTATATTTATTACAACGATCTGTGATCAGTGATTATGATGTGTTGAAAGCTCAAATGATGGTTGATATTATTTAGCAATAAAGTGTTTTTCAATTAAGTTATGTACCTTGTTGTTTTTTTTTGAGACATAATACTATTCAATTTAGTAGACTATAGTCTAAATGAAACTTTCATATGTACTGGGAAACCATAAAATTCATTTGACTCCTTTACTGTGATATTCACTTTACTGCAGTGGTCTGGAAATGAACCCACAATCTGTCCAAAATATGCTGGTATTAAATGTTCTAAGACTATCTTCTGGCACAGACTATGAACTGTATTAGTGTTTGCTATAAAACATTGACAAAGAAATTTTCTGCTAGCTGGTTTGCAATAAATGGTAGATAAAGACATAGAGAAAGACACACAGAAGATGATAGATAGGTAGATAGATGGATAGATGATAGATAGACACATAAATGATAGAGAGATGATAGAGAAATAGATGATACATACATACATACGTTCATACATACAAAGAAAGATAATATTGGTTCAGAAAATAAAGAGATCATTTCTGACCACAAATACTTATCTAGAGGATTGCATGATTGAATTGCCCAATAAATGATTGATAAAATTCAGTTATGTGTAAAGAAGGGGAAATATTTGCAGGCCAGAAAAATACTCCAGCACAGACACAGAGAAATTCAAAGCAAGCAGACATAACAATAGTAACTTATAGCTACCGTCCCTTTTTTGCACTCCTTTCATGTCAAGCTCAATGTAAAGCACACAGTAGGTGCTCAGTAACATTGTTGACTAACTAGGAAATGAAGACCTTTACATAATTATCATGCCCATTGAATCTTTAAGTTAGAATTTAATACAAACTACTTTGATGTGCATTGATTTTTCAGAGATCTTCCAACTCCACTGGCTCGTAAGATAGCACTCAGTGCTATTTAAGACCAAAAAACAGAGCTTCAAACAGTACTTCTTTAAATGTAAAAGCGTAATTACCCTCTCTTCTGTCCATTGGATTCAGAACTTATTCTGTTGCATTGATCTGGCCCTAATGATGTGCTTCAGTCTTAGAGCTAGATTATTCTGCTTTTTCTAAGAGAACATAGTGATAATTTTAGTTTCTCTGTAATCCTTTTCATTTTTTTATTCTTTGCCTTTCTATTTTTTGTTCCAGTTTTATGTTATGAACATCAGGTGGTAGCCACAATAGAGAAATACATTTTCTGGCAGCTGTGAATGTTATCTTGGGTACATATACTTCCCTAAAGAAATTAAACCATCTGGGTATTTTTCCAAATGCATTGAATTTATCGAAAAAAAAAAACATAAGATGCATCTTATTGGAGAGAAGAGCAAAGGAAGAAGTCTTTATAATAAATTGCAAATTGATGGTAAGTCTAACAATCTAGAGTAATTTCCCACACTGAAAGAAAAGACTTCTGATTTTTCACGTTTGCCTTCCAATTTGTTTTCTTTGTTCATCTGTTTGAAGATTGGAACAATCTGTATAATTCTAAAGGAAATGTTTACAAGTAAGAAATGTCATAATCGTGGAAGTCTATACTACCCTGGTAGCATTAGATAGTTTTGTAAGATTCTGCAGCCTTATCTGGCTAATCCCAGCTTTATAGATAATGGTGTATGTATGTGCCAGCTTTGTCAATTGAAATAGCAATAGCAGAATAATAAATAAACTATCTTCAAGAAGAAAGATGAGACAGCTGACTGCATAAAAAATCAGTGCACTAGGCAAAACTAACATTTATAAAGCATATGTTCTAGTGTAGCGTTGGCGCCCTAGGTCTTAGGTTAATGGAACATATTCTTTGGTGCTCTGCGCACATAGTACATCGCACGGTATGACATCAAAAGTCTTTACTCCACTCTTTGGACTTACATAAGCTTTGGAAACAGTAAAGACCCTGTTGGCAATGAAGAAAAATGTGATTTTCTCACCCAGGTCACCCTGCAGTCCGGTACTGTTCTTTGGGCTCCCAACATTGGCTCTGTCTACTTCTCATACTATATCGAGTGAAACAGGACTGTGTCATGTGTCTTCCGGGTGAGGTTCGCCCCACATGGGCCACCGAGGGGCAGAGGGAGAAGAGATAGGGCTGCGCAGGAAACACGAAACTGTAGCTTTACCTAGGGCATCATTGGCATTTGGGGCAAGATAAATTTGCGTTAAGAGGCACTGAGCCCTGTTCTGAGCACCCCAGGAGTGTTTGCCTTCCTTGCCTTCATCACTGCACGCCAGGCGTGCCTCTCAGGCTGTGCGACCAGCAGAGGGCGCCCTGCTGCATATCCAAAACTTTCCCTCCAGCAAGATGGCGGTGGTACCTGGGTGCGAGCATCTGGCCCTTGGCTGTTCCCACCTCCCGGCACCAAGAAACATCCTCCACAGCATTTGCTGCGAGAGCTAAGAGCACAGATGGTCTTTCCTCCAAAAACCAGATTGGATCAAGTCTACGAGGATCAAGTCTGCTGAGACATTTATAGTGTTTTTATTTCTTCAAAAATATGACTTTCTTAAGTTAAAAGGGGGGTGGCCCTACCATTTTAAGGCCGGATTCTAAACTATGTATTTCATGCCTAGGACCAGCTAACAGGGCCCAGGGCAAAATAAAAATCCGGAGCCCGTTGTTCAAAGAGCAAAGGATAAAATGCAACTGAAGGTATTCCTTTTCTTTCAAAAATGTTTTATTCTTTACAAAACACATAGAGTAATAGTGATACATGAGTACAAATTGTAAAAAAAAAATATGTCATAATTTTATAGAATACAAAACTACTTTATGAATGTGGTATTTTAATTGATCATAAGGTTTTTCTGGCTTGCTTTCCCGCAAATGCATTTATTAGGTCATCAAGATTTATACTTCAGCAACGTCATGAAAATGCCAGCCAATTGTTAGGTTTATCACTATCATTTTACAAGACCTTTACAGAAATTGGGTATCCGACAGGTAATTGGTATTGATGAAATACAGTGTATGCAGGAGAGAGCTGATTTTCATAGAGGCCCGTGGTTCTCATTTTGCTTTCTTTTTAGACTATGTTATTCAAGCCCAAATTTGGAAACCACCTTCTCAATGCTGCACAGGTGAGTCTGTCATGGACAGAGGTGCTCACTTGCTAAAAATCTGTATGAGGATGTCTTTCACACTTAATTGAGAGCCACAAAGTAGCTTTTGGCAAATGTGGAATTACAAGTAATCATTGAAAATTTTAAATTTTGAGAAAGGTCTTTCTGCGGATGTAGCTATTGCTGGGGAGATATTAAGAAGATTTCATAGGCTATGACTGCATGGGGATATGTTTCTGATAAATTATTTCAGAATATAAATTTTAGTTTAGCTAGAGCTCATGATTCTCACAGAGCAACTTTTCTAAAATGCTAATTCATCATACAAATCAGCTTCATGTAAGTTAGTTTAACGTTAAACAGAATTCATTCCCTGGAATTTTGATATTTCCTCAAACATTTCCTGTAACGTGTGTTATAACTGTAACTTCATGAGTTGTGTATAATTTAAAATGATTTCTACACCTTCCGTTGCTATATCTTCAATTACAAAAAATGTTAATTTTAGAATGTCTCACTTAGTAATAAATGGTTCATCCAAAGCTTCATCTGAAAGTAGTATTTTCCATCTCACATGACAATCTTTATGTTTCTAAGCTGGTGAATATGTGCATTCCAATGGTGTCCTAATTGTTGAATTCAGGACTTTAAATCTTTGAATTCTAATACATTCTTGATGTACTTTATTGAAATGTCCATGTATACACTTTCTCCTGTTTTGATTGAGATAAAATTCATAAACCGTAAGATTCACCCTTTTACAGTGCACAACTCAGCGGTCTCTCCTTTCAAGTCTCTGCCTCCCTCACCACTGTGGAATTCCAGAACATGTCATCATGCCACTGCATTCATTCTTTTTTTCTTTTTTTTTAGAGATTCCACTTATTTATTTGACAGAGAGAGAGAGAGAGATCACAAGTAGGCAGAGAGGCAGGCAGAGAGAGAGGGGGAAGCAGGCTCCCTGCTGAGCAGAGAGCCCAATGCAGGGCTCGATCCCAGGACCCTGAGATCATGACCTGAGCCGAAGGCAGAGGCTCAACCCACTGAGCCACCCAGGCGCCCCAACTGCATTCATTCTCATCTGGTTCTCTTCACCTTCTCTTCAGCCCATAGTTCCTGGAGACTACAAACCCACACTCTGTCTCTGCGGATTTGCCTTTTCTGGACATTTATTTAAATGGGATCATATAACATGAGGACTTTCGTGTCTGGCTTCATTCACTCAGCGTAATGTTTTCAAGGTTCATCCACGTTGCGGCATGTTTCAATGTTTCATGGTCTTTATGACTGATGATATCCCATTGTTTAGATATGTCAGGTCTTGTTAAACCACTCGGGGACTAATGGACACTAGGAAGGCTTCCACTTTTCGGCTATTAAGAATAAGATTGCCGTAAGAAATCATGTGCAAGTTTTGGTGTGACTATATTTGCTGTCCTTTTGCATATATATACCTAAGAGTGGAGTTAAACAGGTAATATATTATCTCTCATATATGTGTGTGTGTATGAATATATTGTGTGTGTAGATAGATGATAGATAGATAGATAGATAGATAGATAGATATGGAGAGAGATAGATAGATAGATATGGAGAGAGACTATATATACATAATTTGAGTATAGTTGACACATGATGCTGTATTAGTTATAGGGTACAGTGTAGTGATTGGTTCAACAACTCCGTGTGTTATGCTTTCTTCACTGCAAGTGTGGCTACCATCTGCTACCATGCAATGCTGTTACAATACCATTGACTCTATCCCCTATGGTGTATCTTTTATTCCTGTGACTTATCCATTACTGGAAGCCTCTTATTTTCCATTCTGCTTCACCCATTCTGCTCTTCCCCCCACCCCTCCTCCCCAGCAACCATCAATTTGTTCTCTGTACCTATAGGTCTGATTCTGCTTTTTTCGTATCCCTATATTTAACTTTTGAGGAACTTCCAAACTATTTTCCAAAGAGATGGCACTATTTTACATTCCCACCAGCAATTTAGAAGGGTTTCATTTATCCATATCCTTGTAAACATTTACTGTTTTCTATAATTATATAACCATCCTGATGATGTTTTCTTAGATCCTAAAGCATATTTACTATACAGCATAGCTGGAACATGCTTTGTTTTTTGGGTATTTTGTACATCCCTTCAATATTTATCTTTCATGGAAGTATTTAATTCATTAATTGATTTGCAATTAATATAATTAATAATAAAGTAGACTTTATATCAGCCATTTTGCTATTGTTTCTATATGTCCTATTTCTTTTTTTAAATTTTCTTTCATTATTGCATCATTTCTGTTAAACATGTATTTTATATTATACCATTTTAGATTTCTTGTTATTTCACTATTTACTTTTGATGTTATTTTGTTAGTCATTTTCCTGGGGATTACAATTACCTTCTTAGCTTAAGACAACTGAGTTGAGATTAATGCCAGCTTAAATTCCAGTAGTATATAAAATTTATGCTCCTATATAGCACTATTCCTTCTATGCTCCTTTGTGTGGTTACTGTCATATAAATTACATCTTTTTAGGTCAAACTACCATCAACACAGATTTGGAATTATTGCTCTATATAGTTTAAAAAAAAATCAGACAGAATTAGACATGTTCCAAGCATGTATTTTTCCTTTATTTATGTTTATTTATGTAGTACTCCTTGCTGGTGCTCTTTGTTTCTTCATGTAGATTTGTNGTAGTTTAAAAAAAATCAGACAGAATTAGACATGTTCCAAGCATTTATTTTTCCTGTATTTATGTTTATTTATGTAGTACTCCTTGCTGGTGCTCTTTGTTTCTTCATGTAGATTTGTGTTACTTTCTGGTGTCCTTTTATTTCTGACTGAAGCATTCCTTTTTGTGTCTCCTCAGACATGTCTCCTAGCTATGCATTCTGTTCTCATTTATCAGAAAATGTCAATCACTTCTCATTTTTCAATTATAATTGTGGTGAACATGGAACTCTTGTTTCACACTTTTCTCTTTGTATTTTTTACACACGTCATCCCAACGTCTTCTGGCCTCCTTGGTTTGTGATGCGTAATCAGTTATTCCTTAGCAGTCATACCTAGTAGGTGAGGAGTCGCTTCCCCCTGCTTTCAAGATTCTCTGTTTCTGCTTTGCAAAGTTAAATCGTAAAATGTCTAGATGGAGAACTTTTTGAGTTGATTCTACTTGGGGTTTATTGAGCTTCTTGGACATGTAGAATAATATTTTTAAATCAAATTTGGCACATTTCTGCCACTATATCTCAGATTTTTTTTACCCTTTTCCTCTTTCTTTTCTTTCTGGGACTCTCGTTGCACAATATGCTGGTGCATTTGATTGTGCCCCATAGCTCCCTGGGTCTTCTTCATTTTTTTTTCATTCCTTTTTCTTTCTGTTCTGCAGACTGGATAATCTCAACTGAGTTATCATAAAGTTTGTTGATTCTTCTGCCTAATGCAGTCTACTATGACGCTTCTATAGGGGGTCTTGCATCTCAATTATTAGAACTTTCACCTCCAGAATCTCCATTCAGATCTCTTTTAAAATATTTCCTATCTCTTTATTTACATCCTCTATTTGGTTCAACATCATTCTCACACTTTCCTTTAGTTGTTTAGACTTGGTTTCCTTCAGTGTCTTGAGTGTATTTAAAGTAGCAGACGGGGCACCTGGGTGGCTCAATCGGTTAAGCATCTGCCTTCAGCTCAGGTCATGATCCCAAGGTCCAGGGATTGAGTCCCACATCAGGCTCCCTGCTCAGTGGGGAGTTTGCTTCCCTCTCTACCTCTACCCCTACCCCCTGCTTGTTCTCTCTCTCTCTCATACTCTCTCTTTCTCTCAAATAAATAAATAATATTTTAAAAAATGAAGTAGCTGACAAAAATCTTTGTCCAACATATAGGCTTTCTCAAAGACAGCTTCTACCGATTATTTCCTCTCTTATGTGTGATGGTCCATACTTTCCTGTTTCTTTGCATGCCTCATATTTTTTTATTGAAAACTGAATGTTTTAAATGACCTAATGTGACAACTCTGGAAATCAAATTCCACATCTTCCCAGAGATTTTTGGCTTGGTTGTTTGTTCTAATTGTTATTGTCTTCTTATTTTGTGACTTTATCAACCAGGCCTCTAGGTCTGTATTCTTTGTCATGTGTGATCGCTGAAGTCTCTGCTCAGATTGTTTAATGGTCACTTAATGAATGGCTAGAGATTTCCTTCAACGCTTGTAACCAATAAGTCTCCTGTTATTTATCAAGTGGGACTAGGTGGTGTGGGGCATGTTTTCAATGTTTGGACAGGAATTTTCTTAGCTTTTGCATCCTACTAATACAATCTCAAGATCAACCAGATGTAGGAGCTTGGCACTGTCTCAGGACTCTTCTTGGCATGTGCACTGCTCTTTACCTGAGCACAGCCCTGGGCATGCACATGATGGCCTTCTGGATTCCCAGGATTATTTCAGAGCATATCAAAGTCCCTGTGGGCATCTCACTTACTAACTTTTCCTGTAAAGATTTTTTGGTTCATTTGTTTGCCACAACTATTCTCTATCTCAGGCACCCTTGAAGGTAATGTTAATTACCAACAGGTTACACCTGTTGCTTTGTTTCATTTTCTGACATTTGTCTCCAGAGGTAAGTGACAGGGATTCCATACTGGAAGAGCTATGAGTCAAGTCAAAGACAGACTATCTTGCAGGTAGAGTCTTCAGGGATAGATCACATAAGGACAATTTCCTGGGAATAAAGCTTTTAATGAGCCTCATTCCACTCCTTCTGGTGACTGTCAGTCCATTATTTTCACCATAAATGTGAATTATTGTTTTCGAAATTACCATGGAAGTGGAGAGTGGGAAATGGGACTAAGGCACCTTAAAAATGCCACAAAACCAATTGTTCTTACCAAAATTCAGCTATTTTTCTTGAACTAATGCTCCCTAGATTTCTACAAGCCTTTGGTTAATTTCCAGCTTTCTGAAAAGTTGATTCTGATGACTCCTTTTCAAATTTCCTCTTTGCTTTAATGAAGGAGAGCATATTAGATGTTTATTCCACAATTCTTACTGATGTAGCTCCATGTGTACACTTTTATTTTTAAGAGTTTACTAACAAAGTACACTGCCTGGGTACTGGCAGTTCTTTTCCTGGTACCAGAGAATTAATCTGTGTGCTCCAGGGATGGACTCCAGTGATAAGTGACGAGACTGCGTCCCACGGAGGGTCCCAGGGTTGTCCCTGGTAGAGCCCTTCCTCTCTCTCCTGAGACTGCTGCTGTTCTTGTCGCACCTGCTACATCTGCTACCACTGCGACCTCTGCCGGTCTGGGCCCAGATCCTTCCCACCGCCCATGACTCACATACCTGTCACGCACCAGACTGTCCCATGCTTGTGTTTATAAGCTGGTTGGGCGACAAGGTCAACCACTCATCCCACACGTATGCCACCTGTCATATCTCCATATCTCTCCATTCCAAAGCAGGAAATCAAATTATGCTTACCTGCGTGTCCATGGCCCCAAAGACCTTCATGTGTAAAACAAGTTCAAAGATAAAGTTAGTAACAATTTCAATACAATGACAGAAGTGCTGGTCATACTTTTTTAGACTTTTTACTTCTTCTCTCCTTCCCTAGAATTCTTGAATAAAGAAGCATATATACATACATATATTCTTCTGCCTCCTTCCTGAGTAGAGATCACATGAATTAACTTATGAAGAAAAAGTACCTGTAAAATAATTTTTATAGTATCTGGGACCAAACACACATTCTACAAATGATAAGTCCTTACCTCACGTTTCCTTTACATTATTAACATTGGTTAATGCTTCTATTTCTGAAGTATTCATATGTTTTTACATTTGAATTTTCTGTTCTTGTGACTTTTTTTCTTTAGAAATTCTGAATGTTATTAGTTCTTTGAACTTTTAGTGCTCTTTTTCAGAGGTTCCAAGATTTTCTACCTCAGTATTAACTGAGAATCTCATTAACTTGTTTCCTCAAGCTTAGAACAACTTCCACAGATATACTCTATAGTACTTTGTAGCTTTAATAATTCTTTATTTCAATTTTAGACATTACTTCTTGATCAAGCTTATGTTGATATTTTACTTTTATTTTAAAAGGATGGTCATATTGTCACACATAATAATATTTGTTGTTAAAATACTAAGAATTCTTCTTTTCCTATTGTTTCTTGGGAATAACTTCCTGAAAATCATGCCTTATAAATTAGTTAAGGTTTATTTATTCATAAATATTAAATACCTACCCATTACCGTTTGAATTAATTTTGTGAGATAACAATTGGTATATTCACTTGGCTGACTCTTTAATTGAATTTGTAAAATTTTTGGCCTTCAAAAAATCTTTAGAATGTCTACTAATTTAAACTGAGTTCAAATATGGAAGGTCTCTCATGGCAATATACTGTATTCAGCATTTAGTGTTAGGCTAAGGTGATAAGTAAAGCATGGTCTTTAAATTCTAAAGTATCACAGTCTAGGTATAAAATAAATTATATACATGTACATAAATCTGCAACCAGAGTGGGCTTTAGCAGTCTGGAAGAATAGGTGAGATAACATTTATTTGGGGATTCAAATTTTAGTGGCTTTGAGCTGGACTGACAAGTTTAGTGAAACTTTTAGCTTCCTCTGTTATCTATCATCTCCTTTCTCACCCACGTTCCCCTTTGCTCATGCTGCAGTCCTTGTGATTCCCTGGCCCCCAACAATGCATCCTTGTTTCCCCTGGGCAGTACCTGTGCATCTAACAACCTGCTGGGACCATGGTTCTCTCTACTAAGAGGGAGATAGGAAGGCAAAAAGATTCTTCTTTGTCACTCCATCACTAGCATGGAAATGACCGTCTCTTAATTTGTCTTAATCCATTCAAGACCAGCTTTGAACTTTTAATTAGACTTGATTAAAATGTCATGGGTTATTTAAGAGAATGACAAGAAAAGAAAAAAAAAACTTTACAGTGGTTCATAGATGAGACCACTTCTAGAGTTGTATACCCAGAACCATTCTCTGGGTTTCCTTTCTAAGGCATGTCTCTGCTTGTCCACAGGGCTGCCTCCTTACCCGGCTCTAGAGAGAGGTCAACTCATCTACATACTGGATGCTGAGTCAAGGTAGTGTTGCCATGAGGAAGTCTGTCATGTTCTACATATTTATTCAAAAATATTACTGAGCATATACTAGGTGCCAGGTACTATTTGGGGCATTTAAAACACACCAGTGAACAAAATAATCAAGATCTTTGTGCTTATGATGCTTGCATTCTATTGGAGAAAGATACACACAAAATAATATAAGCAATATAAGTAATAGATACAACATTAAATAATATGTTCTCTTATTGAGAAAAAAATGAAAGTAGTTTAGATTAAGGGGACAAGCTTAAGTACCTAGGCTTAGAGAAAGAAGAGCCTTGGGATTTTAAGTAGGTATGGTGTGGGTAGGCCTTATTGAGAAAATGACATTTGAGTAAAGTCTTGGAAGGGAGGAAGGAGTGAGACATGAAGATATGTGGAAGGTAGAGCCATCCAGAAGGAAGCAGCTGCCAACGTAAGACATGAAAGATAGATGAATAAGGATGATTCCAACCATATTTTGATGAAATGCTTTGAATGAAACACACTTAGATTTAATGTACTAAACACGGACATCAGACAACTTCATCAGTTCACTTTGATCCCAATATCTCTGCTCAGGATATTGGTCTTAGAATGTACTTGTGCTAACTCCCAGAAACCACTCTAAGCAAATCCATCATAACGTGATAATATAATTGTTACTAAATCACACTAGATAAGATGGCTCAAATTATGGAGCATGGGAAACAGGTTAATTCTCAATGTGAAAGAAGAGGATAAGGAACATTTTCTAAGGGGAAGGAGGATTGGACTAATCTTAAAATAACATGAAGTGTCAGAAGTTGCATCTATTTTCCCATAAAGAATTAGGAGAGAAAAACAAGTCATAAACACATGATATAAACACAGAGTGGAGGGCCTGCACCTCCTTGTCTGATAACTCATTGCCTGGCTTTTTCAGCCAGTGTAGACTCTGCTCTCTCTTGTCCTTAGGTAATTGGCCAATACCTCAATGCCATCATCTGCTCACCCTTTACTTCCTTCAGTAGGGTTTGTCCATCATCTCCTGGTATGGCCTCTGCTCTTCCTATTTCTACAGTTTTTGCAACTGGTAGCACCTTCCTCATTAGTGCTGCTCACCAGCCAGCTTTTTCTCTCCTTTTGTTCAGATCCTCTCCCAGACTCGACTTCAGTGAAAGGTGGCCTGAAAGCTCCTTCTCAAACAAGAGTTGCCCGAGTTGACAGATGGTTACAGAAGGGAGAGAAATTCTGCAAGAGGAAACGGAAGATAGTGGACATGCTTTAATCATGTGTCTGACACACAGATAACGTGAGAGCAAGGGTCTAAACAGCAAATAGAGCTATCCTAACTCAAGTTAGTATAAATTAAAGATGATTTACGGATGAGTCTATTTGCAAGGATGTGAGTGGGGTGCAGGGGAGTCACAGTGGTTAGTGTGGTAGCATGGAAGAGCAGACCCCTAAACCTGGGAGGGGAGGGTCAGTCACTGGAAAATAGGACGCACGTACCGAGAAGACTGCTTTGAGAAAAATGTGAGCACTGAGAACGTTAGGCCTTTCATGTCCTGGCATTCATAACACGTAATGAATGAACTCCTCTCCTGCACATCTAGAATAGCACCGGTTATGGACCATCTTTGGAGAATTGAAAAATCACTTTCTGCATTCGTGGTTGTGCGTTAAGAGACAAAGCAAGACCAAACATCGTCGCAGGGACGGAACTTGGTCAACAAACCCTCTGACCTCAGTCTTATCCCTTTCTCATCTCCTGTCTGAGTCCCCATCAGCGAAACCCATGCGGAAGTCAGAGGGCAGTCAAGTGTGTTGACTGTAGTAGTTGGGTCGGTGTCCTGGGGTAGAGCACAGAGTAGAAGTGGCAGTCAATGGAAAGACAGGACTGAACAGAACAGCATTGCCATGCCCCATAACCTGTATTAGTTTCCCAGGAGTTCAGAACAAAACAGCTCAAACAAGGTGGCTTAAAACAACACGCCTTCATTTTCCTGAAGTCCTGGAGACTAGAAGCCTGACATTGGGGTGTCGGCAGAGCCATGCTCCCTCTGATACCTGTAAGGGAAGCCATCTCTCCCTCTTCTAGTTGCTGGTGGTTTGCTGGTGACCTTTGACATTCCTTGGCCCACGATACTTGCTCCAATCTTCTGTCTTTACACGGCCTTTCCCTATGATTCTGTCTCTTCACATACCTTCTTTTAATAAGGATGCCAATCATATTGAAATAAAGGCCACACTACTCGAGTATGACCTTAGCCCAACTAATTACATCTCTGACAAACTTATTTACAAGAAGGGCACATTCCAGGATAGTAAGGGTTGGGATTTCAATGTTTTTTTTTTTTAAAGGAAGGGACATAATTCCACCCATAATAAGGCCAATATAGAAAATAAAAAGCCACACTATAAAAGGATTTAGTTAAATTAGGATATAAAAATGAAAAACAAAAACAGTAACATTACCATACCATAAGAAATCTAGTTAGGTTAGGAAAGAAACGTGAAAGAAACATAAGATTAGCAAAAGCAGTTGGGCGTTCGTGACGATTACAGGTGGGATTGTGTGCAATGTTCACACTATCAGTGAGGCCCTAAAGAGGAGAGAGGTCCAAATAACCTGCTAGGTAATAATTAAATGGTATTTTATTTTTNTTTTTCCTTTCATATTTGCAGTAAAAGCTGTTAAATTTTAGAGGTTAGATGTCAAAATTCTATGAGACCATGAGTGGCTTCTCTTTTATACACACACAGTATATCTATGTACANGGTATTTTATTTTTTCCTCTCATATTTGCAGTAAAAGCTGTTAAATTTTAGAGGTTAGACATCAAAATTCTATGAGACCATGAGTGGCTTCTCTTTTATACACACACAGTATATCTATGTACAAAAGATTCTTAGCTTAGAAAACGTTTTAAACATGTTATTGGTGCACGTGAGAATCAACCACGTCACTGTGCTCCCCTCTAGAAGGTACCAATTTGGAAACTCTACTAAACATACCATTTAGCTTCTCAATTGTGTTACTCGCTTGATTCATTTTCATAGAAATCTATATCTCTGCAGCCAGAATCATCAGATGATAGCTCTTGGTTTGGTTGTTACAGCTGGTTTAAGAGGCAGTTTGGAGCATTGAAGAGCCCGTGTAATTGCTTGTGAGGCACTTACAAGCTTCCAGAAAGCGCAGAGAAAGCCTGCTGCAGCGCGTCGGAAGGTTGCCGCGGACCGCAGGCCCTGCGGGGGCTCGGATGGGATCCGTTGCAGCCAGGTGTCTGTGCTCTCAGCCCCGCACCCAGTGGGACCCCGCTGAGAGAGGTGGCACAGCTAGACGGGGCGAGGGGAGAGCCTGCGGCAATTAACCGAGCCAACTCATACTTAGATGGCTCACAGGGCCTGTGCCAATCAAATATTTGAAAGCTGTTTGCAAAGCTGAGTTAATAGCCTGAACATGTCCTATATTTTTCTGGGAAGGGAAAAACAAAGGACATCGTTGGGGTTGCCTTGCCTTCTATGAATTCTACAAATTGTATTTCCAGGGAAGTTTTTCTGAGCAAGTGAAGTCCTCCTCTTTTATGAAACAAAAACTTAACCTTTCTTCAAGACAGAAAAGTNGAGTCCTAGAATTCCAGAGTCCTGGAAGCAAGTGAAGTCCTCCTCTTTTATGAAACAAAAACTTAACCTTTCTTCAAGACAGAAAAGTGCTCTGACCAGAACGCCTGTTTGCTGCACTAATTTGACCAGAATTTCCATCTTCAGGGTGCCTGGATGGCTCAGTGGGTTAAAGCCTCTACCTTCGGCTCAGGTCATGATCTCAGGGTCCTGGGATAGAGCCCCGCATCGGGCTACCTTCCCAGCGGGGAGCCTGCTTCCTCCTCTCTCTCTGCCTGCCTCTCTGCCTACTTGTGATCTGATCTCTCTCTCTCTGTGTCAAATAAATAAATAAAATCTTAAAAAAAAAGAATTTCCATCTTCAGGAATTGGAGGTCTGGTTGGCTTTCATATAAGGATTACATAAGGCATGNGAGGACAGGAAGCTTTTATCTATTTTGTTCACGAATTTACCCCACCCGTCTAGATCAGTGCCCGACATGTAGTGCATGGTCAATAAACCCTTTTTTTAACCGAGAAATAACAGACACATAACACATAATTGACATTGTATTAGTTTCCAGTCTACATTAGAATGATTCACTATTCGTATATATGGCAAAATGACCACCGTAATAGATCTAGTTAAGGTTTGTTAAATGATGAAAAAAATGAAAGAAATAGAACATGTTGCTGAGCCAAAAAAGGAACAGATCTAAGAACCTTTGACAGTCATTCTAAAATTTGGTTTTATGTCATAGGTAACAAGAAAGCACTGAAGGTTTTCTACTGTGATTATTGTCTGCATTTCAAAATGGCATCTCNTGTGGCATCTGACTGAGAAGAATCTGCAGTTGGTGTCTCAGGCTCGGGCATCTCAGAGTCAAGTTTAGGTAGAATATCTATTTCTCAGGCCAGGGAAGTAAAGTGAAAAATTAATAATAATAATAATAAGATTAATTTCCACCTGATAGCAGAAAAATTCCTGGATTTCCCAGGGGAAATTTTAGGTGCTTGATTTCTAGATTATACCCTGGTTTATTGGAGGTGGAGGAGGTAGATAAATGAGTAAGATATGGCCTGTGATCTCCGAACCTCATATCAAGAAGGGAAGCAGACAAGTAGATAATTTCTGGTATTACAAGATTAACCAAACAAACAAAAAACACAAAAGAGACGGAAGAAGAGTGTCATATCAGAACAAAGAGGAAGAGGGCGACTTTGAGTTGGCAGGACCAAGAATGGCTTTATAATGGAGAGAAAGTTTGAAGCGGGCCCTGAGAGATTTTAATATGGGGAGAAGAAAATGGCGATTCTAGGGTGAGGAAATTCGAATGCAGAGATCAGGTGGCATGAATCTTCCTCAGGCTGTCCACATGCACAGAGACCAGAGCCTGCAAACTTTTCCTGTAAAGAACCTCGTTTCAGCGTCTGCAGGGCCAGTGGTGTGCATTGCACCTACTCGACTCTGTACTGAACTGCACCTGCAGTGGGAAAGCAGCCTGGACAAGACGAAAAGACTGGACGGGGCCACAGTCACGGAAGACTTTATTTACATAGTCATAGTTTGCTCCCTGTAAACTCCATGAGGACAGGAAGCTTTTATCTATTTTGTTCACGAATTTACCCCACCCGTCTAGATCAGTGCCCGACATGTAGTGCATGGTCAAAAACCCTTTTTTTAACCGAGACATAACGGACACATAACACATAATTGACATTGTATTAGTTTCCAGTCTACATTAGAATGATTCACTATTCGTATATATGGCAAAATGACCACCGTAATAGATCTAGTTAAGGTTTGTTAAATGATGAAAAAAATGAAAGAAATAGAACATGTTGCTGAGCCAAAAAAGGAACAGATCTAAGAACCTTTGACAGTCATTCTAAAATTTGGTTTTATGTCATAGGTAACAAGAAAGCACTGAAGGTTTTCTACTGTGATTATTGTCTGCATTTCAAAATGGCATCTCGGGCAGATAAGCTTGATGGATTGAAGAGCAAAGATATTTGAAGCAGAGAGATAGGCTGGTATATCACAATTCATGCCAGAGAGAAGAGATTCTGAACTAGGACCTGGAGTATTGGGCATAAATAGAATATAGATTTTAGAGACTGAAACTGTAGGATGAATCTTGGTGAGGAGGAGTGTGGTGGAGCCATTCTGTAATTTACAGATGCCAGGATACGTTAGGGATGAGCACGCAAGCTACATAATCCTGAAAACCTGAAATGTAGGGGAAGGTGATACACCCAGGGGTACATTGATGCCCCATACATTATCAGAAAGTTGGGATGCTAGAAAGTTCTCCTGAGTTAAGAACTGAATGCAAAGATTTTCCCATAGGATTATGGGTAAGTGTGTTCCTCTCCCACACTAGACTCACTTGCAAGGCCTTTAGAAGGTGATCCCCAAATTTCCACTTAATTAACATCGAAAACTTAACTAAAACAGAAACCACAGGCCTCTTTTTGAAATCATTTCTATCTTACATACATTGTTTGTCATCATGCCAATAACCTGTCAGATATGTCCTTTAAAAAGCCTTTTTTAAAACAGAAGCCAAAAACAATAGTGACACAAGTAGTAACTGACTGGAGTTTTTATGAGGTTTATATTTACAAAGCAGGGACATGCTTTGTCATATGTGATCATGAGCTGGAACAAGAAGAAAGTTTCAAGTTCTTTACCATCTGGATCACTGGTGTGGAAGCTGATAACAGACGTCTCTGATGACGGGGTAGGAGTGTCTGGGAAGGACACCTCAGGGAACCAAAAGTACACGTAGTTGTAGTTTTACTTATGATTCTATTTCTAAAACATGGCTTTCTGTCATCAGAATTGCAAGAAGAAATACTGATGAGAAGCAATGAAAATAGGTCAGAAATTTAAAAATGAATTTGGTTTTATAGCAACCNATTTCTAAAACATGGCTTTCTGTCATCAGAATTGCAAGAAGAAACACTGATGAGAAGCAATGAAAATAGGTCAGAAATTTAAAAATGAATTTGGTTTTATAGCAACCAGGCAAAGGATTGCATAGAAGTCTAAAAGTTGAGAGGTGCCTGGGTGGCTCAGTCAGTTAAGTGTCTGCCTTCAGCTCAGGCCATGAGCCCAGGGTCCTGGGATCGAGTCCCCCAAATCTCTGCTGCTCCCCCTGCTTGTGCTCTCTCTCTCTCTCTCTGTCAAATAAATTAAATCTAAAAAAAAAAAAAATTCCCTTGATTCTTGCTGAAGACCATGGTCTGGGTTTTTCATTTGCTCCCTTCCCTAAATTTTCATCAGCAAAATGTTGTTCCTAAATATTCTGTTTTCTAGAGAAAAAGTTACAGATTCAAACTGCCACAGGGGCCAAGCAGATAACACAGGCGAAGTGAGCCAGAGGCGTCAAAATGGCCACCAGAGTGGAAAACCATATCCTTGTGAGAGATCGGGGGATGGGAAACCACATTCCAGCTCAAGCACATGTGGCTTTGTGTTGCTAACTCTTACCATTTTTATGCAAAGGGAGACAGATGTATGTTTTACATGAGCTCTTTGTATGTTTAGATGTTGACTATTTTTTTAGTATTTGTGGATCAAACAAAAGATAACTCAGAGTTACCAGTTTACTATCTCTTGTTTTTCATCATTTCCTTAGGAGATATCATCGATAACTTATAATGGATGATCACCATTAACTACTGGTTTGAGAAAATGTGCTTTCAAAAAATTTTGCAGGGCCTGATTCAGGAAAGAACGTAAAATTACCATGGTAGATGAAAGAACAGACAATTGTTATGCTAGCTAACACTTTTATCAAATGAACTATCTTATATATTCTAAGTGCTTTGGATCAGATAATAATACATTGAATCCTCAGAACAGCCTTGGGAGAAAGAGACTATGATTATTCCCATTTTATAGATGAGGAAATCGAGGCACAGCTTGTAAATGGCAAATCCCCAGTGGAAGGCCAATAGAACGAATCCACTTTCTGTGCGCTGGCTACGGCGCACCTGCCACATTCATCCTGGCATGGCAGAAAGCCACATAGCCCAGCTAACTTTAGTTTCCTTATGGCTAAAATGGGAGCCGATAACTATGAATCCTACGTGGTTGTTGTGAGGATAAAAGTGGGTAGTAAACATGAGGTTCTTGTATACTAACGAGTGTTATTCAAACATAAATTGCTGTGCACAATTGAGTAGAAGCCTTTTAGCACGGCTGAGACCAGAGCCTCTGCCACCGAGCTTTATCAGAGTAGCTAGCCTCGCCTCCGTAATTCTGTAGCTGAAGCGCGGCGTGACGGTTGGTGAGTAGTCATTCCATGCTTGAGCTGATGTTACTCTGCTGCCTCTCTTGGACCACTAGATGTTTTAAATAGGTGCTGAATAGGCAGAAAATGGAAGGGAGCCCACTGTGCTGTTGCAGTGGCACATAGAGGAAGACCAGCATGATGACTGTTTACTTTTCTTGGCTGAGCAGGTCTCCATGAACCCCATCCCCGCCCCTCCCCTGGGCTCCTTGAGTTACCTAGAGCTAAAAAAGGCCAGATGCCATCCACAGCTCTGTGATCTTCACCAGGGAGCTTGCATGGAACATCCCAGTGTGTAAATCAGAATCACCTTTACAAATTGGCGATCTGTAGGTCTTCTAGTTTTTCCTGCTACCCTACATGTCTAACCATGGTGATTTGCCTCAAATAGAAAATTGAATTACTAATCTATAGCTAGTAGCCAAGGTGGTATTATTCTCACTGCTTTCTGAGCATCATATTCTGTCATGCATTAAGGAGGGAAAGAAAAAAATTAGCAACTGAACTTCTAGCCCTTCCCAAATCTACTAAAAGTCAACTGTATCAATTATAGAAAGCCAACACCAGGAAAGAATGGGAACAATTTTTAATGAGTTTCTGGTGTCTCATCCAGGGGAAACTGACTATTTAAGTAGAGTCAGTTTTGGGAGGCAGCTATGCAGACCAAAGTACCTAGATGGTTATCTATAGTGTTGTCATCCAAGAAAGCTGACCCAGATGGCTGGGCACAGCAGATGGAATGCCACTCCTGGTGAGAAGGTTGTGACAAAGCTAGCCCCTTAGAGCATCCCTACAGCCCCGCAGACAGTGACCATTTTAAATAAGCTAATGTGAAATACTTGGCTTGGTGCCTGGCACATAGCACGAAATCAACATTAGTTGCTGTTATTGCTAACTCAAGAAGTTGGAAATGTAGACCAGGTTATCTGAAAAACAAGAATAACAACATTGTGTCATAACACCAGGTTTTGAACTAAGTGACTGTCAGAAAGGAGATTTGTGACTCTTTGGGGAATGTGAACAATCATTTCTAAAAAAAAAAAAAAAAAAATTACTCTTTTGAATTAAAAAAATGATAATAAACTCTCCTTGCAGTTCAGATGATGAATATTTTATACTGTCTGTAGTAGATTGCAAAAATAGCCAGAATATGTTACCCTCCTGTGCCCATATCATTTGTGATATGACTCCACAGCACCCATTCCTCCACCCCCGTCCACAAGCGGAGTCTCTTTTCTGACCCCTTTTTATCTCGGTGGATTGCACTAGTTCTGAGATTCAGATTCATGTGAAGCTTGCACATCTCCCTTCCTCTCTTGGAAATCGATTCTGCCGTGTCAACAGGCCCTGCTGCTTGTCGAGAACGCAAGGCCAGCTGTCCGAGGTGAGGATCACTTCTACCAGACAGCTCACAGCCCACCTGGCACGTGACCTGAAAGGCATCAAGGAGTTCAGCCCAGGCAGGGAAAACCACTCAACTGGGTCCAGCCCAGAACTGTGAGCCATGTCAATGCGTATCTGCTTAAACCACTAAGTTTTGGGGTTGTTCACTTTCTAACAAAAGCTAACCAACAGGGAGAAGCAGGAAAACTGATTGAACATTCCATGGGAGGCTGAGTCTACTGACAAGTCATCGCTTTCCATGGTCAGTGACAGAGCAGCCGTACTAGAGATTGGCCAAGAGTTGTTTCTTTAATGTCAAAGGGACACTAAATAATGTTCTGTTATTGATCCAGGTGTGTCAACTAGACTCGAGACAAAGACATTCTGAGAATGTTAAACAGAGATTGCAGATTCCTTCATTCATAAGGCTTGCACATTTTAGAGACAGATTTTAAATTGCTATCATAATTTGACATGAAGAGTGACACTAAAAATAGTAATTCTCGATAAAGCCAGGTTCGCTGATTTGTAAAATTGAGACTATGTGTGTTTTTCAGTGTGCATTCCTTCCCCTTCAGAGGCATTTGGGGAATAAACTGGAGAATCAGATTAATAGGAGAACACAATATAGTTCCGTTTATTTAATGGAGGATGTTTCTATTTTTATTGAATTTAACTGTGAGGACAGGGAGTAGTGGTTTGTAACAGCGGCTCTAAGAAAGTACCACAGACGGAGTGACTTAAAGAACAGACATTTATTTTCCCACATTTCTGGAGACCAGAAATCCAAGACCAAGGTGTCGGCAGGGCTGCTTCCTTCTGAGGCTCTCTCCTCGGCGTGCAGAGATGGCATCTCCTCCATGTGTCTTCACAGCGTTTTTCTCTGTGAGCATCTGTGTTCAGATTTCCTCTTCTTGTGAAGACAACAGTCACATTGCATTAGAGCCCTTCCTAGTGACCTCATTTTAACTGAATTCCTCTTCCAAGACTGTCCCTAAATACAGTCAGATTCTGAGATACTGAGGGTAGAACATCCACATACGCATTTGAGAGCATAATTCAGCCCCTAACACAGGGCCAACACAGAAAAAGCAAGAAACCTGACAAAGAAAATATTAAATGCAGAGCAGAAAATGCTAAACAGAATGAAGTGGCCTAAAATTTCACAATGAGCAACTATCCATGCTTTTACCTTTTAAAACTTCAGGGAATTTCAATACATGTTATTGGTTCCACAAAGCAGAATACAATGAGTTGTATTGTCTACGTAAGAAAAAGATAATAAACCGTGCAGGAACTTTAATGGACTTGGCAGGGAGAGTAAACTGTCACTTTCTTATTTTTTATTTTGGTATTTTTTAAAAGATTTTATTTATTTATTTGACAGAGAGAGAGATCACAAGTAGGCAGAGAGGCAGACAGAGGGAGAGGGGGAAGCAGGCTCCCTGCTGAGCAGAGAGCCCGATGCGGGACTCAATCCCAACACCCTGAGATCATGACCTGAGCCGAAGGCAGAGGCTTAACCCACTGAGCCACCCAGGCGCCTCTATTTTGGTATCTTTAAAACAAATTTTATTTAGGCATGATTTACATACAGTAAAATGTGCCCATTTACTGTGGACACAGTTCAGTGGCTTTTGAGGAAACCGTACGCTGATGATGCAACTGCCCGCACGATCTGGGTGTAGAGCATCACCACCTCCCCCAAGCCCCAGACGCCCCTCTGTAGTCAGTCCCCTCATCCCTGCAACCAGGAAACCACTGATCTGATATGGCTTGTTCTGGAATTTTCAGTCAGGATGCGTACTTCTGTATCATTTTTTATCGGATCACTTGTCTTATTGTTGAGTTACAATAGTTACTTACATCCCCCCCCCGACCATTTGTCACACGTGTGTATTGTGAGTAATTTCTCCCATCCATGCCTTGTCTTTTTGTTTACTGAACAGTGTTTTTGAGGAACAAGATTTTAATTTTTGTGAAGTTCAGTGTCTTGAGTTTTTCTTTTATGATTATGTATTTGGATTCTAAATCGTAAAGATTTTTCTCCTGTGATGTCTTCTATTAGCTGCATAGTTTTAGCTTTCCCCCTTAGGTCTGTGATCCATTCTGAGTAATTCTTGTGTAAAGTGTGAGAAAAATAAAAGGTTTATGGACATACAGTTGTTCAGTTCCCTGTTTTCCCTGAATAACCTTGGCCTTTTTGTGGAAAATCAATCGACCATGTGTGTGTAGGTTCTATTCTGGATTCTGCTCTTTCTATGGATCTGTCTTCCCCTCTTTATACCAACACTGCCCTATCTGGATTCTTGCACATTTATAGTAAGTCTTAACATGAGGTGATGTGAGCCCTACAACTTAGTACTTTTTTAAAGTTTCTTTAGCAATTCTAGCTCCTTTGCATTTTCAGATACATTTTAGAATCAGCTTTATTTTAGAATCAATTTCTGTGAACAAGCCAGCTGGCATTTTGATTGAGAATCTTTAGATCAGTTTGAGGAGAACTGACATCACAACAATACTGAAACTTCCAGCCCATGATCGTGGTGAATCTTTTCATTTAATTAGCACTCCCTTACTTTCAGCAATGTTTGGTAGTTTTCCGTGTACAATAATTCTTACATGTAACATGTTTTGTTGCATTAATCTCTAGGTATTTTGTATTTTTGATGGTACTGTAAATAGCAGAGGTATCGTTGATTTTTATATACTTGCCTTATATCCTTCAGTCTTACCAAATCACTTAATATTTCTAGTAGCTTTTTTTGTAAAATTCCTTAGGATTCACAACAAACATCATCATGCCGTCGGTGAATAAGAACAGTTTTACTCTTCCTTTTCAATCTGTGGGACTTTTATTTATTTTTATTACTTATTGTACTGTCTGGGTCCTCTGATAAGATTTGAACAAAAGTGACACAGGTGCATAACCTTGTCTTGTTCCTCATCCTAGGGGAAAGTATTCAGCCTTTTTACCAGTAAGTATGATGTTTTGTAGGTCATTTTTGTTTGTCTGTTTGTTGTTGGTGGTGGTGGTAGATAAGATATTTTTTATCAGGTTGAGGAAAGCTTCTTTTTTTTTTATATTATTTTGTCAGTGATCCAAGATTCAGATTCATTGTTTATGCACCACACCCAGTGCTCCGTGCAATACGTGCCCTCCTTAATACCCACCACCAGGCTCACCCATCCCCCCCTCTTTCCCTCCAACACCCTTAGTTTGTTTCTCAGAGTCCACAGTCTTTCATGGTTCATCTCCCCGTCTGATTTACCCCAATTCACTTTTTCTTCCTTCTCCTAAAGTCCTCCATTTTGTTCCTTATGTTCCACAACTAAGTGAAACCATATGATAATTGACTTTCTCTGCTTGACTTATTTCACTCAGCATAATCTCCTCCAGACCCATTCATGTTGATACAAAAGTTGGGTATTCATCCTTTCTGATGGCTGAGTAATATTCCATTGTATATATGGACCACATCTTCTTTATCCATTCATCTGTTGAAGGGCATCTCAGCTCTTTACACAGTTTGTGGATTGTGGACATTGCTGCTGTGAACATTGGGGTACAGATGGCCCTTCTTTTCACTACATCTGTATCTTTGGGGTAAATACCCAGTAGTGCAACTGCAGGGTGATAGGGTAGCTCTATTTTTAATTTTTTGAGGCATCTCCACACTGTTTTCCAAAGTGGCTGCACCAACTTGCATTCCCACCAACAGTATAAAAGGGTTCCCCTTTGATTTCTAGTGTGTTAAAAGCTTTATTGTGTTGTAATCATGTACAGGTGCTGAATTTCATCAAATAGCTTCTCTGCACATACTGAGAATCTCCTACAATTCTCCTATTAGAGCGAATTGCATAGACTGGTTTTTTTTAAATCAGATTTTTAAGTTTTTTAGTGTAGTTTTCAATTCCCAGCAAAATTGAGCAGAAGGTATAGAGAGTTCCCATATACCCCGTCCCCACACACTACCTAGCTCTTCCCATTATCAATATTCCCCACCAGAGTTGTACATTTGTTACAGTTGGTGAACCTACACTGATACATCATAATTATTCTAAGTCCAGAGTCTACATTTGTTCAGCTTTGGTATTGTACATCCCATGGATTTGGATAAAAATGTGATGAAATCTATTATTATGATATTATAAATATTATTTTCACTGCCCTAAAAATCCTCTATGATTTGCCTATTCACTTATTCCTCCTCCCCAACCCCACAACCCCTAGAAGCCACTGATATTTTTTACTGTCTCCATAATTTTGTCTTTTCCAGAACATCACATAGTTGAATCCTATAGTAAGTAGATTTTTAAGATTGGCTTCTTCCACTTAGTAATATGAATTATAGTCCCTTCATGATGTCTTTTCATGGCTTGATAGACTTTTTTTTTTAAAGAACTGGATAATTTTTTTATTAATGGGTGTACCACACTTTATTTATTCACTCAAGAAGGGACATTTTGGTTGCTTCCAAGATTTAGAAATTCTGAATAAAACTGCTATAAACATCTGTATGCAAGTTTTTGTATGAATATAAGTTTACAACTCCTTTAGGTAAATAACAGGAGTGTAATTGCTGGATCACAAGATTAAAATATGTTTACTTTTGGAAGAAACACCAAACTGTCTTTGAGAGTGGCTGTACCGTGTGTGTGTGTGTGTGTGTGTGTGTGTGTGTGTGTGTGTGTGTTGCACTAAAATATGAAGACCGTCAGATTACAAGAGTATCTTTGTGTCATTGAATAGACATTTGGGGGGAAAAAAGCATGTATTTCTGATAGATCACAAGTGTTTGGTCATGTATACATAAATTCTAGATTGTTATTTTTGTCTGAAGTACTTTTTAACAACCTGTTTGTCCACTGTTTTGACTCATAATATCCCTAAGAATGTTATGAGTTTTTATAGGTATAAACTCTCAGTTGTTACATCTTGTTTGTAAATTATAACTTTTAATATTATATATAATTCTCATTTTGGTAAATTTTATTCTTTTTAAATTACATTTTCTTGGTCCATCTTTTCCCAAGAGTTTATCCTTTGGAAAATGTTAAAAGCAACATATTGCTGAGCTCTGTTTTCTTATAATCTGATAATCTTTATTTTTTAAATATTTTTCCTATTTACTTGAGAGAGAGTGAGAGAGCACACACGAGTGAGGGGAGGGGCAGAGGGAGAGGGAGAGAGAGAACCCCAAGCAGACTCTCCACTGAGCATGGAGTAACATGGGACTTGATCTCACGACCCTGAGACCATGCCCCTAGCTGAAATCAAGAATCAGATGTTCAGCCAATTGAGTCACCCAGGTGCCCTGGTCTTTATTTTTTAATGGAGTAATTTATTCAGTTGCATTTGTTTTGATTAATATATTTGGTTTATGTTTCCTTATGTCTCATTAAATAGGCAAGGAGTACCTAGCTTTTATTTCAAATAATCTCAAAAGAACCAGAAGTTGTCCATACCTGGTGATATAAATGACTACAGAATTTGACATAAGAACTGATAAAAATTTTATGTTCATCGCTAACTGGTGTTTGTGAGGATTTCATTGTTTAAAAAGTGCTTTCATAAAAAAATGATCTCTTCTCATTCTTATTATTATTTTATTCCCATTTCACACTGATGAATTTAAGATTTCAAGAGGTTTATTGACTTGTTTAAGTCACATAGCCAGGAACTGTGAAATGGACAATCAAATGTTTGTCTTGTTTAAAAAACAAAACAAAACAAAAAACAAAAAACAAACCCAAACACTGCCATTCTTTTCACTGTGTACCACGGTCATGTAGAGAACAAATGGTGGGCCAGAGGGACAGTTGTCCCCAATCCTTTTGTCCCTGTGTTAACGGCCATCTACCTGTATCATTTGTGGTCACTAGTCAGCCCCAGTTCTTCCCTCCAGCCTCAGCCAGTAAAGGAAGAGTGACTCCATCTGATTCCCCAGTTTGGAAAGAGACAAGGTGACTCAGTCAGCCACTTCCGTCTCTCCCTTTCTGAGCGTTGTTGCTGCCCACAGAGAACGTGTGTTGTTGTAGGTTCCAAGGGCCAGACGTTTAGAGTCCAAGCTCTAACCATGTGGGTGGATGTCTGTCCAAGTCCCACACTTGCCGTGACTGGGAACTCAGTCTGAACTGGGGATTCTAACATAAGAATACTATTTGTCTACATTTGGACACTTTCTCTATTATCATATTTGGTGACAGTAACTGCTATATTCTGTTCTACTAACTGCCTGATTCCTTGGTTCAGAATTTGGGCACAAAGATATATTCGGTTCTGGGGGATCCTTTCGAGCCTCAAGAGATGATGTGTGAACGAACCTGAATCCTCTCACTTAATCTAGATTGGGTGAGGAAAACAGCCTACAGTAGCCCATAACTTCTGTGACACTACTGTCTAGTCTGTAATTATGAATGTTGGCTCTGGGAAGGTTTCCTCCACTGATTCAAAAGTAGGTCAGCAAAAGCTCACAGTGATTGAAATAATTTGAGGGGAGGAAGATTATATTCAAATGATCCTTAAAATGAAGATAATCCATTAAGTCAGCTGAGCCATTTAAGGAAGTTTTGGGGATGAAATATCATGACACCAGTGTATCAATATCTTATAATGTCATCACCAAGTTTTGTGTTGGGGTCAGCATTTAAAAGCATGGAGCTTTTTGAAAATGAACTAGGCATACCCATGCACCCTGTCATTCCCAAATCAGAATATGGAAAAGCAAGGTGGAAATGCTTACATTCAACAAATATTTGCCAGTGGCAGTTACGTGTAGCAAGCTGAAAGAGGAAGACAAAACATGTCAGAAATGGGCCCTGAGCACAAAGAGCTTATTCACTAAGAGAGGAAATATGGTGAGCATGTATAATTCTAAAATACGAGGTATGTTTTGCCCTTTAAATTGCACAAAGTGCATGGAAGCTTGGAGGAGGGGTGCTTTTTTTGTTTTTGGCAGTGAAGGAGCCGTGGTTAAGGAGAAAGGGAGGAGGTGGCTTCGGGTCCTAGCCTTGAAGTCCAAATGTCCTTCATTCATACAAGTATGGAGCAGATCTTTCCTTAATTTCTAGGACAGCAAAACAATCTGTTACAGAGGCCCTCAGTACATGAAAGGACCACCGATCCAGACCTGTGACATTATGAACCAAAACCAGAACAGTGGAGCCTACAGTTCATGAAGGAAATGGACAAGCAAGTATTAGCTGGGTAGATGGGGTCCAGTTCACTAAGGACACTAAACACCAAGTTAAAGAGTTTGGGCTGTATGCTCTTTACCCAAGTGGAGAGCTATTGAGGGTTTGGGGGCAAGTTTGTGACAAAAACCAGTGGTGTTCCTATAAAAATAAATAAAATAATATTAACCTAGCAAGAGTGCATGAGAATAACTCAGACAAGAGAGAGGCGAGTAGGGAGGCTGTGGCACTTACCCAAGGCTGTGAAAATGCAGACATGGAAAGCCTCGCTGGCAGTCAGGTTGAAAAGGAGAAGACCACGATGAGGTGGTACAGAGCGAACTGAAGAGGGACCACCAGCGAGGAGACTGAGTGTGAAAGAGAAGTGAGTGATGGGAGAGGAAGGGAAGTCCCTCTCCGAATACATTCATCCGTGGTTTATCTTCTCTTTCTTCTCAGCATATAAACTACACAGATACGCTAATAGTTGAAAAAGAAACTCTAAACCTCCTCCCTAAATGAATTAAATATCATGTTTGGTCCCTAATTTCAGAAGCCCAAGGGCACCTAATATCCTAAGAATTTCCCAAGGGAAAGAAACCCAGTGTCTTCCTGAGGGACCCAGTCACCCGCCTGCTCAGCGTCCTGACCCCTCAGCCAGCACTCTGCCCTCATGCCCTTTCTTCACTTACCAGTTCAACATGTGCTTGAAGAGCCAGCGAGAGTCAGCAGACCTTGGTACCTCCAGTTTCCCCCAGCAGTTATGGTCCTTCATATATTTTCTCATAGGTGTCTCAGTTATTAGTTACATTATAGTCTGACCTACATTGGAGGATTCAATCTTACCGACTCCTGGCACTGTATTTCTTTATGCAAATGTGTCAGGCACAGTGGTTTACCACTTGATAAATCTGCCGGTTCATTTGTCACTAAGTAACAAATTAGTTCATTATTTGTTTTCCAAAGAAGCAAAACAAACTGCAACAAGCAATTCATTGCACATAGATTGCACACTAACCTGACCACTGAAGATCTCCTTTATCCTTTTGAATAAAAAAGGGCATCCTACTGAAGGAACCTTCTCCAAATATGTTGCAAAAAAGCAAAGTGATCAGAGCAAGCTTAATATTAATCATCCAGCCCAAGAATCGACTTCCTGTCTGCTCATTCTGG
The DNA here is from genome assembly GCA_002007465.1 of Ailurus styani. Lineage (NCBI taxonomy): Eukaryota > Metazoa > Chordata > Mammalia > Carnivora > Ailuridae > Ailurus > Ailurus styani. Next base: position 552,798 of record LNAC01000025.1, read on the forward strand.
TCACTGAATTTCATTTTTTTAGATTTCCCAATAGCAAATAGATGGTAGCCATTATTATTAATAACTGTGTAATGGAGTTAGGGTAAATATTATTAATTTGAGTTCATAGAGCATAAATCTGAGACCCATGGTGGTTAAGTAACTGGTACAACAACTTACAGATGGGACATTCCCTGATTTATTAAAAAACAAATCTAAAAGTTTATTTTTAAAATTCTCTATTCTCATTGCATTGATTTGTTGACTCACATCACTTGTGATTTTCTTTGACATTTGTAAAGATTCCTCACAAGAGAAAGCAAGTTATGCTAGCTGCATTTTCAAGAAAGCATAGATGAAGCATAGAAGAAGCATCTGAAGTTTCTCTCATTATGTCATGACATTGGAGTTGACATTCAAAGGCAGAGTGCAGGTGTTTGTAGAAGATGGAGAGACCAGGAACATGGGTGTCTAGAGTGCTCTTATTCTGCATACCAGAGAACGGGAACCTGCATTACTGACACTACAGAAACCCTCCCTCAGTTACATGGAGAGCGGAATCTTTCTGATAATAGGATTCGTGGTCCCATTATCTCTGAAGGGACTGGAATAAAAGCTGCAATTTAGAAAAAAATGAATAACTAGTTATAATGAGCTGGGCATGATGCCCAGTGGAAAAGTACACCCAGTCCTATCCAAAGAAGACACTTTATACTCATGGGCTGATACTGTCTCTCTTTCTCTCTCTCTTCACTCGAGTGATAAAGGAGAATAATTTGTACTCTTTAAGAACTTCGTGGTACCTGTGAACAAAAATGTTTTAAAAGAGGCATTTCTTTATTAAGTGAAATAAGATTCACCTTTGAATGACTTTCTGGGTTTTTTTAAACCTTCTCTTCAATGGGGAAAAAGGGGGAAGTCATGTGAAGGCTAAAGAATGAGGAATTTTTTTCCTGATTCAGGTCATGACAAATTAATATTTTTGTTAGCTATGGGAAAATTGGTTAAAAATCTTTTCTTTTTTTTTTTTTTAGTTTTTAACATTTAATAGAAATCCAAGTTATTCGTGTGACATCATGATCTCCTCTCCACAGCACACTCCTCTTGTTGAAAGAGGTGACCATTTAATAAATCTCAGACTTTGGAAACAATTCCTTTTAATTTTGCATCCATGATAGGGATTAATGCACGACAGGCTAACTAAAGCTTTGTTTTCTCCCCAGGACTCAAGAATCAAACAACGGAATGACTTTCTATAGCTGTTCCTCTTGCAGTAGCGGACGAGTGGTGCGTTTTGCTCAGGGACAATCTGTCTGAAAGCCTCCAGCCCTCAGCGGTCATACTGCCCTCATCAATAGATGTCTGGACTCCGACTGAGTGTGTGGGTGGCAAACACCAACACCTCATTTTGATGAAAGAGCCCTACGATGCCATTACTAAGGGTGATGTTTTAATAGCAATCGGACATATCACTCTTATCTAAAAAGTTACTAACCTTCCGTCAGTGCTGCATCCCCTGCCTTGGGAGTACATATGAAGCCTCCTTTGTGCTACAGCCAGTTAGCATCCTTAAAATTGTGACCAGAATGCATGCCTCAACATCTGGCAGCTGCTGACTTTGATCGAGTCTCTTGTCTGTGCTTATCTTGTCATGGGAGTAAATTTTCAAGTTTATATATGGCAGCAGTCCTAATCAATCATGGGTCTTGGCTTCTTGGCTTCTCAGTGCATGATAGTTATATGAAAATCCCTTCACAGAACCCTGGGATGGCAGAAGACAAGGACATTTAGTAAGAAGAAGAAAAGGAAGAATTCACTTGGAAATACAATTTTTTTGATAAAGCTATCCAATGCTTATTACACAGAAGAAAGCATGGAGATTTTGGCTCTTTTTGCAGAAGTGGCTACCCAGAACTTGGGGGAAAATCAGAAATACAAAATAAGTTTATGATGCCTAGACCAAGGTCAAAGCATTAAAAAAAAAAGTCATTTATTGGTTTCTCAGTGCTAAATTGAAAGAATGAAGCAAGGGAAGGATGTAAGCACATACTCTTTTTTTTTTTTAAGTTGGAAAATAACAAAATTTGGAATGGCCGACAAATAACAATTAAATGATCATCTCCTTCTTGGAGAAGACAAATGCATTTAGTGAAATGAACAGGATACAAACCAAGCTTAAAAATCATGAAAAGTACATATACGTAAAATCTTACCATCAACAAGAATTTACTGGACACCCAGTAGGTTTAAGACATCATCTTAGGCCTCTACCAGGAAAAATAATGTGAAAAAATGCTCTAACTTCCAAAGTGATAAAAGTCTGAGACTCAAGTCCAGCTGTTTCCCACTAGAGTAAGCAAGTGATGATGTCATCTCTGAACTTTGATTTCCTTAAATGATAATTGAGAACAATATTTATCTAATACAGTTGTTATGGGAATTAAAACAATCTATCATTTATTTTATTGATTTAATGAACACCTATAGAACACTGCATTATGACAAATTCTCGACTTCAGAATAATATGGTTGATAAAAAAAGACAAAACTTCTACCCTCAAGTGACTTAAATTCTGGAGGGAATGATGGACAATAAACAATATGAAGTAGTAAAATAAAGGTATGGTAGGCAGTGAATAATGCTAAGCACTAAAATAAAGTATTTGTTGGACATAGGAAATGTTTGGTATCATGAAATTTTACGTAGGATAGCCTGGGAAGCCATGAAAAGCTCCATAGAAAAATGGAAATTTGGGGGAAAGGCCTAAAGTTGATGAGGGAGCAAGTCAGGTGGCTATTTGGATAAAGAGCATGGTAGGTTTATGGTTTTCTGAAGTGAGAGCTGGTCTGGTGTGCTCAAGAAAGTGCAAGAAGGGTGTTGTAGCAAGAACGAATCCAGAAGAACAGGAGAAGTAGATGAGGTCTGGACATAACATGGGCTTGGTCATGTACATGTCAGTCCACCAGAGGATAGAATTCAGGTTCTTTTTGTTAGTGAGAAGCCCCTGGGGGAGTTTGAGACAGAGGACACATGGGATCTGGCTTATTTTTGCCACCATCCCTCTAACTACTGTGTATTTAGGACTCTAGGAGCAGGAGTGGAAGCAGGCATTGCAGCAATGTAGGAGGGAGGTGACGGACTAAGGCTAGCAATAAAGAAGGTAAGAGATGGTCAGAGTCTAGATATATCTGAAGGAGAGCAATAGGGTTCTATGGCAGACAGATACGGAATGCGTGAGACAGAGGGGTATAGAAAATCCATGGCTTTTTGGAGTGAACAACTGGAAAGATTCATTTACCAATAATGAAAATGAAGAAGCCTGTAGGAAAAACAGGTTTGGGGTAGAATGTCATGAGCTCAGTTTTGGATGTGAAGTGTGTCGCACCTATTTGTTATACAAGTGACATGTTGAACAGGTAAAGAGATGAATATGCAGTTCAAGGGAGAGTTGTAGAGACTAGAATTTGAGTCTCTTCTCATCTCTTATGGACGCAGTTTAAAGCAATAGGTTTGGGTAAGATCATTAGAGACGTACCAAGAGGTTATGTCAAATAATTGCATCTATAAGTAACTCACCTGTTGCAGATCAGGAGAAAAGAGATTTTAGCAGAGGAGGTTGGAAGGAGCAATCAGTAGGATTCGAGGAAAAGCAGCAGAGCTTGGTGTTCTGAACGCCAATTAAAAAAAAAAAAATCCAGGAGAAGGGAGTCATGAAGTGTTATATTTGCTCCTATCGCTCATAGGTGAAATAAGGTGAAATTGAAAGATAATCACTGGATTTAATGACATGGATTTATAAGAGATTCTGTTGCAATGTTTTTCTTTTAATATAGCAGATAAAATAACTCTACCTGTTTATTTGATGCAGTCCTTCTCAAAAAGTCTGCTCCCATAATCCTTCTGAGACTACAGTGGTTCCTAGAATTCCAAATGCCTGGTCGAGTTGGAGTCTGTTGGACCACGGGTTGATAGCAAACTCTGAACGGGCCAGTCAGGTTATTTCTCTAGGAATTTAGAAATCCCCATGTTTAAAGGACTTGAAAGAAGAGGAGATAAAAAGTAAACTGGAAATGATGTGGAGAAGGGAGGAAACAGGTTTCAGAAGTGAGAGGAAAACTTAGATTAAGTTTAAGTGTACCGAGTTTGAGAGGAGACATTCACAAAACACCTACAGGCAGACGCCTCGCAGACGTTGGGTCGAGTACTGGAAACCAAAGCATAGACCCAATTCTGGTAAATCTTACAAGAAGCAAATGGGAAAAGAGGCTCCCATTACAAGAAAATCTAGAAATGACATTTTAACCTTGAGATTACATTTTAAAGCAGCCCTAGGCTTTGGGCGCCCACAGACCCGTGTCAAGTTACAGGATCCGAGGATGGGAGTCAGAATGGGAGTTCACTGCCCAGTAAATTTTTGACACCACCTCACTAGAGGGTATGAGGAGAAAGGTACAGATCTAAATAACTTTGGAAATTAGTCAAGTCTATAAAAGTAAGTGAAATAAATTCTATATCAACACTGGACTCTAGTGATGAAGCTGTTTCCCACAGGGGCGCCAGTTCACAATTCTGGTGCTACGGGGGCCCACTGCATCAGAGCAGTTCCACAGATGGTTGGTGGATGGTGGGAGCCAGGTTTCTCCGTGTCCAAGTGGAAACTTACAGAGAGGAAGGAGGAGGAAGCTGGAATGATCTATGTGACAATGGTTGATTTATACAATAGCAAGTAAATTGTCTTATTTCTACCATGTTTATGCTTTCCATCTGTTGTACCTCTTTCATGATTTGTTTGATCTCTCATCATCCCTTTGGACTTTTTAAAATTGATTTTTCCTGTTCAATTGTCCTCTAGTGTTTTGGATTTTATGAACTCCTTTTCTATGATTTTATTTTCAAAATCTAAAAGTCATCATTATTTCTACTTTCCTTCCCAATATTTTGCTCAGCATTTTATCTTGGTTTTATATACTATTTTTACCAGCATTTTATATGTTATCTTGTATGTTTTCTATAACCTCTAAAATTAGATGTTAATGGTATATCTTCTTTGGGAAGTTGTCTTTTTAGGTCTTTCATACACACACACACACACACACACACACACACACACACACATTTTAAAGATATATTTATTTATTTTAGAGAGACAGAGAATGAGAAAAAGTGGGGAGGGGCAGAGGGAGAGAGAGAGTCCCAAGTAGGCTTCATGCCCAGCCTGAAACCCTATGGGAGTCTTGACCTCATGACCCTGAGATCATGACCTGAGCCAAAATCGAGAGTTGGAGGCTTAACCAACTGAGCCAGCCAGGCACCCCTTTCACCTATATTTTAATTGAGTGGCTTATTTTCTTATAGTTGAGTTTTAAGTGTTCTTTGTGTATTTTCAGTACAAGTCCCTCATCAGATGTATGTTTTGCAAACATTTTCTCTCAGTCTGCAGCTTGCCCCTTCATTCAGTGTCTTTGTCAGAGCATAAGTTCTCTTGGTGTTGTATGTAAAAACTCATCACCAAATCCAAGGCCACTTAGATTTTCTTCCAAAAGTTTCATTGCTTTTTCTAATTCAGTATCAAATTGTTTATAAGGCTTCAGTGTAAACACTATTGTGTCATGGAAATTCAGCACAAGTTTGATCCAACATCCATTGCAGTAAGCTAGAAGGCTATGAAAGAATTGGAACTCTCAGTGCAAGGCAACACATATGAAAAATAGGCATCATATGCTTGCAGAAATTACTGAAAGGCAGAACAGAGTAAGCAGAAGCAAGAACTCAAAAACAGAAGTGTTTAGGAGCCAGGTAAACACGAAGAAAGAATCCCCAGAAATACTGAGAGCTCGTTGAGTCTCTCCTTATTTGAGGAATGGACATTTGAGCAAATTGAGTTTGAATCTCAAAAAACAAGGTGACACTGACACGCAGTAGAGTGACAAGTGGACCTTCCCTTTCTTGTAGTTATTGTTACGAAAATTGGACCATTATGAAGGCTTTCCAGAATCTTCCTTTTATTTTACCGAATTAGAAACCATCATAGAGAAACTGGGTTGGTGAGCTAGAAATGCATTAAAATCCCAGATGGTCAAGATCATGTCTTGTTCCTCATTGCATGACATAGACAGGTACTAAGTAATTGTTTGTTAAATCTCTGCTCCTCAAATCCATGAGAAAAAGAAAAAAAAAAGGATCCCATAAAGCAAACCTTTAGTAACAGCAAAAAGGAATCTCTTTCAGATACATCTTACCATAATTCTCATGGAAAAATATGATTTTCAATAACAATGTAATCTTATCTACAATAGAATTGTTAGATCACCCTTACCAGCCAACATTGGCTACTTTAGGAAGATGAAATCATAACGTGTCTTTAAATTAAAACTCTTTCAGTTCTTTATTCCTGTAGGAAGTAAGTTTTCCCTAATTCTACTGTAAGAGATCTATCCACCAGCACACGCCTAGCTAAGCCACACTGTCCGCAATTCTAGTTATCTACCAAGCACCTCTCTGGGAGCAAATTTGAGGCGACTTATGGACAGGCCAGATTCAAACAGAAGACACCAGATATTAACAGAGATCAACACACCCTCATGTTTTCCATCTGGTATGTGTTACTATACAAACAAATACCTTATATTTCCAGAGCCTTTTTACAAAGCACTTTCACATAAATGGTCTCATTTATCTTTATATTTGAAGCAGGAAAAGCAAATGTTTTCCTGTTTTTTAAGATAAGGAAACATAAGCAAAGGGGCTAATTGGCTTGACCAAGGTCACACGATTGACAAATCGTAGAACAAAATCCCCAGTCCATATCTGTTTTTTTGTTATGTTCCTCTGTCTCAGACAAAAATGAAGTGGCTAAGGGCTTACGATAAGAAATGCTGCTCACTAGGATATCCGGTCTCCATTCCAGTGAAGTCACCTACCCGCTTCCAAATACTCATCCTCTTTAGAGGTTGCTGTGTACTTTTTTGAAAGGAATCAATAACGATTTAAATCACAGCAAAACAGTTGGTAGAAAGCCACTTTAACGGGGAGCCTGAAAGGCTCAAAATTCTTGAGCAACAGGAAGATATTTAATATTCATAGACACACAGTAAAATATTCTACAGAACAATAATTAATAGCATCATGACAATGTGTCATGTTTTATTAAGTAAAAACTATTTTGACTTGCTTTTAATACCCAGATTTATATATATTGATGGGTAGGATGATTCATAATGCCATTTTACTATTAAACTACCCAAGTTTCACTTCAGGTTTTAAACTAAACAATTAATTTTGTCCATGCGCACCCTCTCTGAACAGACTGACATGTATTTGTCATTTATTCTAATTATGCATGCAAAATAAGTTGCAGACAGCAATATCGTTGAGCTGTGTGCTTTCTGTTTAATATTTATAGGGTTCCAGCGATGATTAGGCAGTACTTACAACAAAATCCCTGCTCCTCCGGGCACATAAATTCTAGTGTTATGATGGACTTTGTAGTCAAGAAACCTGTTTCATACTTACCAGCAGGTCAGCTCTGTGAATATGCAAACCTGCTATGCGGCTGAGCCCCAAGGTCATGGATTTGCTCCCCTTGTTACACAATTAACACTGCTTTGTGCCAAAGCCATGAACTGCACTAGCAACTCCAGCCAACCATCCGAGCAACACACTCGACTGGTTCCAGGGGCCGGGCAAGATGGACGAGAGGCGGTGAATGAATCAGTAGAAACTCAATTTCACTACTGGAAAAGCAACTCAGAGAATACATGCCACTGACAAATCCTTAGCATGTTTATAAAAACCCACTCATTCTAAAAAAAAAAAAAAAAAAAAGCTCCTTACCCTGCCTTCGTTGATTACCGTGTTTATTCTGAGCATGTTGGCACCGAAAATTTTACTTTTATTTTCTGTTGGTACCAAACTGCATCTGGTCTCCATCTTGGTGAAGAACAATTGCTAAGTGCTCCGGAAGAAGATTGAGAAGCACGTGTGTGCTGTCTCGCCCCACAAAGCTGCCTGTCTGGGTGCTCTTTGAGAGCACTCTTGATGAATGGGACAAGATGACCACAGAGACGGGGAGCAATGGCCAGTCAGAGCACTCATCATGGAGATACTGGGCAAAGGGCTGCTTTCAAATATAGACCAGGGCGGGGGGCGGGGGAGGGGGAGACGGGAAGAATCCAAATTTGAAATAGGATACCGAGTAATTCGGAATGATGTGAGTGACTTCAGAGGACATGGGCAGGCTGGCAATCCGGAGAGTGAAATTAGGAAGAAGATGGAAAAACACTTAATTCTTATGATATTTCTTCAAGCTAATCACTTAGGGACAGTGAGTGGAGTACACGTGCCAGAGCGTGGAAGGTCACAGAAACGAGAATTGCAATCGTTCATGTGTTAAAACCTTCAACAGACATGGAGATACAAGCAGCTCAGAAGATATTGTAAAAGGTACTGTTTTGGATCACCTCTTGTAAGCCTCACATCTAAGTTCCAAGTTTATTGTTCTACGGAGGGGTGGGGAGGAAGGGATGTCATGTAGTGACAATATCAGTGTGAATGTAGAAAGATTTTTTTTAAAGCATTAAATTCACTCCGGTGAATTTAAAACTACATTTTCAAGTGATGGCTGAGCTTCTAGAGCAATTATGATGGTTAGAGTAATGTGTGTGAGAGAGAGATAGAGAGCATTCATTGCATGGAGGTGGTGTAGAGAGAGAGAGATGAACTCCTCCCTCCTCTCAAAGGAGAGAGAATTTTGATATGATCGGGGCGGATTCCTGGATACACATATGTCTGTACATTTTGATGGGCAGGGTTACTGTGAACTCTGAATCTTTCTTACATTTTGTCTGTTCATGTCCAGGTAGGGGAAATGCCTGCGGATTAACTTATTTTTTTCTCCACCTGTTTTCTTCCACCTGATGTGCTTCCGTTCAGGAAGAAAGGGATTTCCCTGTGTAGCCTGGAGTCGGTATAACATGCTCCAGCCTCGCCTATAAAGTCTTACATCGAATGATCAATGAGTGGCCCAGCAAATAATACGTTCAAAAGTGTATTTCCCTTTACCATCAGTCCCTGAAGGAAAGGGAGGCAGAACCTTCTAGTAGCGCCTTAAAACCCAACATCGTACATGAGAAATCTCTCCAGAAACTTCCCCCAGAGAAATCCATCTTCCTCATACACTTTGAAACCCTATGGAATAGCTGGAAAGTTAGAATTAAACTTCCTCAAAAGAGGTGACCCTAGTAGCTAGGAAAGATCAGTTGTGAAAGTGTGGATGTGGAGTCGTTTTGCGGTAAGCGATTCTGAAAGACAGACGGTGCATGCGCATCCCAAGAACACCATCCACTTACGAAGATCTCTCACTTCAGACGGAGATCTCTCACTTCAGACGGAGCTCCGACGGGCATGAAAATGGTTGAGGGGAGGAAGGAAGGGGAACTGAAGAGGCGCAGGGGTGGAGAGTCAGAACCTGGGCCCCATACACCCTGTAGAGCTTGGGACAGAGGGGCAGTTGGGCAGGCAAATGATACAATCCACCTTCTCAAAGAAATAACATGAGTCCATTTGTGTTAGGAAAAGAGGTGATTGAAGAGATTATTTGCCTTATCTGAGTTTTATTTTGTTTTGTTTTGTTTTTTAAACCGGGACTCCTAGAGAAGGAAGGAGGTGAATATGATGCATTTTCTCCAAGTCCACAGGGTGAAGTGGGGGGGACGGTCCTAAAAAAGAGACCAGGTGCTCACAGCACCATACACTTAATGTTTGTGGCAAAGGCATTTGATGAGACACTGAGGATTGCAGACACCTGCAGCAAAGCACTGGGCTGTGCCCTCCAGGGCCCAGCACCCTTCACCCCCACCCCAGGTGTAGCCCCCTCTACTCACAGCTCTTGACAGTAGCACCCCTTTGCACCCACTCCCCAGTCTCTGCTATCCCCAGGGTTGGACCTCTGAGGCCCTACGGGGTTTTGAAACCGAGATGATGGTTGATCCATGCTCTCTGGGAGACTGACCAGCATCAAATGGATGTCGGCGCCACCTGTGGCCAGTTTTTATTTTCCCATGTGGATCACATAAGCTCTGGTGGTCCCTCCGTAGACACAGGGAAGAATCAAGCAAGTATGCTCAATGAGGCAAGGATGAAAAGAGCTGAGATCATATATGATGCCCCGATTTTGTCCTGAAGTCTGGCCACTTCCTCCCAACTTGTGTTCACATTAGCCCAGATATGTTTCTGACACTTTCAAGCAAAAGACATCAAATGGGGGATGAGGGGGGGTGGTTGGGGAATTATCATAACTCAGTAGTTAGAAATTAGTCTATGGACTTTTCTAAAGTAATGAGACTTGTTTTTAGTTGTGGATTGGGGACATAATTTCATCATCATAAAATTGAATTTGTCAATCTTTAAGAGTACTTAGGAGATTTTCCTAGACGTGAGAATTGCTACGTCAGCAAATAAGCATCAAGCCACTAATAAGAAATTCCTCCTGGGACAGACCCAGTGTGCCTAATGTTTTTCCCGGGCTTAGAAGTTTCTAGAGAAATTACCGTTTCTGAGGAATCAACATCAAAAGACACATCCTGGCATACCAGTAGGGTGGACTTTGAATTCTAGAACTCTAATATCCTACATTCTCCCAAAATCAGCTTCACCTCAGTAGACATTCCATGTCAAAAATGAACAAACACTTTCTTGGAAATACTTACATTTGATCTTAGCAAAAACCAAGCAAACCAATAAATAAACAAACAAACAAAACCCCCCCACTATTTTAGATTATTCCTTAAACAAATTTTCCACTACTTAGATCTTCTATGTATTATTAAAAATGCTTTCTTTCCCTTTCTTGACCTCGCCCCACCCTGTTCAGAATAGTGGTTCCTTTTAATGTTGATTTAGTACCAAGCGTAATGTTTAATGTCATTTAACTTTCTTATATTCGAAATGTCCAGGTACACGAGGGAAAAAGAATCACTACAGCCCTTCAAATAAATCCTCCATGAGAAGATTTTCCTGTGTCCAGGATGTAGACAGAGAACTGCCCCTGTTGTTTTGCAAACAATGAATCTTCTCCAGCCTATAAATAATGGAAAGGGAAATCTCAGAAAGGATTTTTCTGATTCGGCTGGCTTCAGGCTACCTACCCAGCATGCCTTCTTGTTTACAACTGCAAGTATGATTTTTTTCCCCCCTTTTCACTCAAAACATTAGCTTTTTGGCTTATGGAATTAACCTCTGCCATGCATCTATGCCGTTTGCTTGCTGTTGCTATTTTAAACACTGAGTCTGTTTTGTACTTTTTACCATAAGCCTCTTAGAGTGTTATATAAACTGCTACTCATGAATTCTCCTTTAATCTCACATAAGGTAAATGTTAAATTCTCACCCAAATTTACTGATGGACAAAGGGAAAGTTACAGGCATTCAACAGAAGGTGAGTATTCTATAAGAAACATTTTGAACATCTGTAATGGTGTTAATCATAGTTCTGGCTTCGGAACTATGCCTAATGATACCATCACGTGACCACATGCATCCCAGAGAAGCCCCCCGTCCCCCGGGCCCACCATCCCCTGACCTCTTCCCTCCCAAAGGGCCCACCTCCCAAAGAGTTTTCCTGGGGGTGCTTTTCAAATACAAACTCATCAATCCAGAATCCACAGGGCTCAGGGCCCTGCCCCAAACACCCCAGGGACAGCCCTTGTGCTCCAGAGCCCGCTGAAATTATTCAAGCTAACCATCACCCATTCCTCACCCATTCCTCACCCATCTCCAAGAAAGCACAGTAAAGACCCAGCGTCCTCCTCTTTCTCTGCCTCGTACCCGACAGGAGCTTTCTTGTAGGGCTCTCCCCACCATGGTGTGCCTTCTCTTTTGGGAAACTGTGAGTAATAAGCTACCTTTTCAATAGAAATCATTTCCTCATCAGTTGGCCTTACAGTCTATTTTGCAACAGAAACCCCCTTGGAAACCTAGGGGTTCCCTCCTTTTCTCTTTTTTTTTTCTTTCTTTTTTTTTAAAGATCTTATTTATTTATTTGACACAGAGAGGGAGATTACAAGTTACTAGGCNCTCTTTTTTTTTTCTTTCTTTTTTTTTAAAGATCTTATTTATTTATTTGACACAGAGAGGGAGATTACAAGTTACTAGGCAGAGAGGCAGGCAGAGAGACAGGGAGAGGAGGAAGCAGGCTCCCTGCTGAGCAGAGAGCCCGATGCGGGCCTCGATCCCAGGACGCTGAGATCATGACCTGAGCCGAAGGCAGAGGCTTTAACCCACTGAGCCACCCAGGCGCCCTCCCTCCTTTTTTCTACTTCCTTATTGCCCTTCTTCATAACAACATTTTTTGACTGAATTATTCAGGTTATGTGACTCACCTATTAACCTATTACTACATCTATACAGGCCATGGTACAAAAGGACAACAGCNCCTCCTTTTTTCTACTTCCTTATTGCCCTTCTTCATAAAAACATTTTTTGACTGAATTATTCAGGTTACGTGACTCACCTATTAACCTATTACTACATCTATACAGGCCATGGTACAAAAGGACAACAGCAGTTCTGAGATAGAGTTGTACCCCAAAGCCAAGAAATGGAATCAAATAACCCTTCCACATCACTATTGGGTCCTAGATGCTGAGATTTAGTCAAGACCTGAAAATATGCTGATACTCCTATTTGGAAGGCTAAAATAATTCCATCTGCTTTGCAATTCCTTCTCTATCTCGATTTGTTTGGTTTTTATGTAAATTTTGCTGAAAGAAATCTGATGTAATTGCTCTGGGTAGTCTAGGAGGAGGCAAACATGTAAACGTTGTAGGCACAAAAAGAATATTTTTCTGTTAATATTTTTGGAAAACTATCTGTGATTTTTTTGGTGCCCCTGCCAATGTAGATTTAAATACTGCTCAATGACTTTGATGGAATTCTAGCTCTTCAACACCCAAGTGCATTTAAAAATGAGATGACATGGTTGCTGAGGTCCTATTCTGCTCAATCAGCAGCCTTATAAGGAATCTTATAAGGAATCTTATAAGGAGCAAGTGGTCTCAGATGTCATGCTCAAATTTTCAACCAAATCAGAACACTTAGTTTGCAATGGCATGAAGAAAGTGTCCTCTCTACTGCAGTCACTGATCTTCCTGGTGTGCATCACTATTGTTTTGTTCTGTGCTCTCTAGGACATTGGAACTTTCTTTCACTTACACTTACACTTATTAGGAGAAGAGATCTGTGTGAATGCACCGTGTAATAAATCACTTCTGAGTATTGAAACCAACCCAACATAACTGTGAACATTCACAGTGACTTTTTTTTAAATTAAACTAAATAATGTGGTTGTGAATTTTCATAAAGTTCATGTATTTTTACAAATGTTTTTCACTCTCCTTTATCAGCATTGCTTTGAAGAAGCTAATAACTTGAAAGGCATATCAACGATTGCTTCTTTGGATTTTACCTCGGTCAATTTTATCCACTCGCCCTTCACAGAAACTTCAACAAATGCATCATAACTGTCATAAATATGGGTGATAGAATGTAAGCTGTAAGCACCAAATCTCAGAGAAAAGAGAACTTTATTTTAAGTTGGCTACTGGGTGAAGACCAAATGAAATGAAATCTCCATTCCTCATAATGTTCCAGTTTTGGAAACTGGTAAGTAGCCTCAGTATTCAGGAGCAAAATGTCTTATCAAGAGTTTAAGAGCTGATTGCTGAATGGAAGCATTCTGTGAAATTTAATTTCCTATATGAAATTTACGATAGGGTATTATATTATTTGTAGATTACTTGCTGCACATCTTTGTTATCAGTAAAATTTATGGTAAACTTATGCATGTGAATAGATTCATATGTACACACACTCTTTTCAGAGCTGGGTGTTAAACATTTACCTCCAGACCACTGCCTATAGTAATCTGTGACATTTATCCTAGAAGATGAGACTTCTTACAAGGGGCTTTCCATGTGACAGCCTTGTTTTATACACTAAGATGTTTAGAAATGCACTTTTTCTAGTCAAATCCATTCTAGGTGGTAAATTGTGTGTAAGAACCTTCAGATATTTAATCAAGCATATACAACTGTGTCATCCCTAGGTAGACATCAAGCCTACGTAAGGATAAATCCAGTGCTGACCCCTCTTCCTTCCACCCTACAATCTGTAGCCACTTAAAATAAATTTCCCAATGTGCCTGCAAGTTTAGACCCCAATATTTGTTACTTTTATGGAGTTTTTAATTTATATGTTTAATATATAAGAATAACTAAAACCATGAAGATATTTTGTTTTCATCAAAATCCCGAATGGGACACCTATTTCTCACTTCCCAGAGACATACCTGAATAATAATTTAAGTACTCAGATGTAGCTACATGAACTTTTGTTACTTTCCAGAATATCAACAACCTTTGTGAAAACATTTCTCACTGAGGATGGTGAAGTATTAGGTCTTAATGTGTTAACACTTCGCAACACTGCAAGTGGGAAGAGAATGGACAGGAAGAGACCAGTAATATCCACCTACTAAGTGTTCAAATGTCTTTACCCAAGGAATCAAAACCAAACAGCAATGAGGTGGGAGCAGAACTGGAGCAGATGGCACATCCTTCTAGATGACTGATGTCCTTGCTCTGCAGTCCCTAAGGGGTACCTGTAACATTCTCCGAGTCCTACGGTTCTGCCAGACTTGAGAGACAAGCCAAACCCTTCCTCTGCCCTGCACTTGCACACTCTGCTTACGTCAGTCTTCTGGATGAAATCTGCAACACACGTTCACCAGGAAACTAGATGGGAAAGCATCCCATACAGGTAGTACCAGGGTTCAATGCATTCAGTGCCTTCCACCTTCTCTTGCTCTTCTGTTTCTTCAGTGCTGTGAAGCCCCTGGGTTTTATGGGTTGAGGAGCATGTGCTTTGGTTCATCTTTGAAGTCCTGCTTGGATTTCCTGGGGTTTTTTTGTTTTTGCTTTTGTTTTTGTTTTTTCCAATATAGACAATTCACTGGGTTTGTAATGAGAATGGCCTCTGTCTGGTGATTTGATTATGTTGACATCTGGTATTTAAAGAGAACAAAGGTGTACAGAGAAACCAGACAATATGGTGAAGGAAAAGTTACAGAATACAGCAACTGCTAAAGATCTGCATTTTCATGCAAGGACAGCATCATTGCTTTCAAGAGTTTGTATAGTGAGGAGGTGGACATAAGTTCGTTCTATGCTACTTAGAATCCCCTCCAAAACACACAGACACACACTGTTTTCACAATAATTTCACAGAGAAGTTTAAAATGGAAATTTGTTATCCAAAGGAAATGGTGCTTTAAAATTTCATTTTTATATCTCCAAGCATATAACATAAAATAAATACACAGGAGAGGGTAAATACCCAAGAATGTTCACTTTGAAACCATAGAAAAAAACTATTTTGTTCTAAAATCTAAATTCATTGCTTAAAAAAATATTGTATCCCCTATTGCATGACTCCCAACATAATTATTATCCATAGATATTGCTACTGAGAACACCAGGGTCCCTGACACTAGGTGCCTCTCAATTTCCCTCCAATTGGAAGACCCTGGGATTTGATGAATCTCCATATCACTTTCTTGCTTAACTTAGAGTGTATCAAGGTTAGATTTTGTAAAAGGAATCAGTGTTTGATCACATCTGAATAATACAGAATATTAGGGGTGGAGTCCCCATCTGTATTAGTTTCTGAGCATCCAATATTCACTATTCACTTTAATAAACATGAGATCCAGGGACACAGAGCGTGACACATTTCAGTTGACCAGCTGGGTGATGAAGGCTGCTCACAGGAGGGACTACGCCTCAGCCTTCAGCTTGAAGAGAGAGTTGCCCAGAGGCCCCCGCATTCAGCCAAAAGAGCCAGGGACTATGCCCACATCAGTAAGAACAGGCAGAGAGGCACAGAACTGTCTTTCCAATCAAACTGTTTCCTTGGAAGCAGAAGACATTGACAAAGGCGATTTTGCTCTTTTCTGCGTTTGCCGTTAAGAGCAGAAGATTGGAAGATTGGTTTCATTTTATGTCTTAATTTGAAAAGCATAACATAGGACAAATTTTGGTTTCCAATTTGCAAGTAAGCCATTATTTATGGAATTGAATTTTACCAAAATTCCCAGGATTTTAGCATTCACCACAAATTCCCCCAAATTCTAAAAGAAATGTTCTTTGGTCACCAGATCAGAGAAACAAAAGCCCTTCTTTATTGCTGCTACCCAGATGTTTTCCTGTCCTGCAAATGTATAAACCCTACAACTAAAGGTCATCCATCTGGTGAAACAGCTGCTTAGCGCTCCTTCCAAAATCTAAAACTGGCCTGTGAGTTTGAGAACAGCAGCATAATTCGGGGCAAGCAGGGGGTCTTCCCAGGTAGAGAAAGAGCTGTGGATTATATTGCTAATGGCCATGACGATGATGGTCTTTAGCATGATAATGGAGAGTAATAGCATCCCTGAGGGCCATCCCAGAAATGGAAACAGCATCGCGCATTAAGATAATGTTACTGTGGTGTCATTTAAAGGTAGGGGTGTGTGTGTGTGTGTGTGTGTGTGTGTGTATGTGATTTAATACTAGGAATTATGCTTCGTCCATTGTAGCGTGGGTTAAACCTAATCTGCGTTTACACTGTCAACCATAGTGTCCATTTATATGATATTGATTACATAATATTCCCAAGAATCTAGCATGGAAGAATTGATTTGTGAGAGTGTTGGGGAATACGATTGAGCTCATTTGCCAATATTTATTATCTATCAACCTTGGTGGGCATTAAGCTTGAATATGCATGATAATCTCTTAGCATAGGACACATAAAACAGTTGGCATCCATTAAATATGCAGAGAAGGAATGCATCTGTCCACTAATGAGTGCTTTCCACTATGGAAAGAGAGCGTGTGAACAGTGTGTGGTTTTACAAAGTATAAAACAGAGCTAGCTCTGATCCCCCACCACCACCACCAGTTTCACCCCCATAGCTTAACCAAGACCATGAGTAATGTCTACGTTTGTGAAAATTTTCTGGTCAACACTAACGGTTATTTTTCTGTTTACTGCTGAATTTTACTAACTTTCTCTAGAATCTCTGGGCAAGAAGAAAAAAAAAGAGATAAAAACTACTTTTTAAGTTGAGTGCATCCAAAGATGATTTGCTTCCAAAGCTAGACCCTAACATTTGCTTAAAATATCGTGAACGGATTTAATTATACATACCTTAACTCATTATCATCTCATTTAATGCTCAAAGATGGAGAAAAGTGCTATAGGGCAGTATTTTTACAGGCTAAAAACAGTGCGAGTGAGACAAAGTGGTTACCCTGGTCTGTGCAGCGGCTCCCTGCAGATCTCCATCCCAGTCTTGAGTCCTCTGACCCTGAGCTCTTTCCGTGATGGCACAGGAGCGCCCAGGCAGCCATTTCTAGAAACTGTATTTTGTGGTGCACCAAATACAATACAGTGTGGTCCTGAACATCTGATAAAAAGAAGACATTTAAAATCTGAGACAGATAATGCGTGTCAGTGGCAAAGATAAATGAAACACTTTATTATAAAAGTGTAATTGGGTAAAAATGAAAAATTTACTTATTATTGCATAGCTCAATAACCTTGTTACAAAATCTTATTTGCTTACTGAGACCCTCTGCACCCCGACTGGGAAGACAGCGGTGGACCAAACGAGGGCCGTGGAAAGATGCCGAGGGAGGGCACACAGCTCAGCCCTCCTCTCTGGCCTCTGGTGCCTGAGCACGGCCGTAGTGGTGTCAGAAGAACAATTAAATAATTCAAACTCACCGAAGCCAGAAAATCTGCACACTCTAAAATCTTCAGCAGCCTCCAGGCTCTACATAATCACTGAGGGCTTGACTTGTGTTTATCTGTAAAACGAAGGAAGTGTCTCAAGAACTTTGTGGATCCCTGTAGATTTTATGTGAAATTGTGACTTTTTACATGCAAGAGCTGGATTCCCCGCAGATCATCTGTTCGGGGCTCCTTGGCCCTTATGGGAATGTAGCTCACATGGCACACGGTCAGGGTGATCTTGCTTTGTAAAATGCAAGTCTAATTATGGGGGCATTTTAAACCTTCTAGTGTCTACCCACTATTGTCAAGATAAAGGAAGACCAAACTCCTCAGGGTGATGTTCTACGTGTCCTTCCAATCTGCTCCTTGGACCTCTGCTCAAGCCATCACCGGACCCTCTTCCTCACCTTCATGGACTGGTCGGGATCACCCACTAGAAGGGGTGTGCCCTCTGTAGAGCCCCCTCTGTAGTGTGCCCCAGCATCCTTGTGTCTGTTCCTGTGTCTGCTTCTGGGGTTGGGACCATATCTTCCATGACCAAGGGATAAGCCTCTCTGCTTTGGGATGCCTTTAGCACTGTGAAGACAGCTTTTGTCATCTGTCAGATCTGGTCTTAATTCCCAACTTCCCCACTGACAAACCAAACACACCAATGAATCTTCCTAAGCCCTAGCTCCTTTAAATGTGAAAAATCAAATTTAATTCAAAGAGTTCTTTGAAATCAGGAAACGGGATGCCCCCAGCTTTGTTTTTCTTTTTCAGCATTTCCTTGGTGATTTGGGGTCTTTTCTGGTTCCATACCAATTTTAGAATTGTTTGTTCCAGCACTTTGAAAAATGTCTTTGGTATTTTGATCGGGGTGGCATTGAAAGTATAGATCGCTCTGGGCAGCAGAGACATCTTAACAAGGTTTATACTTCCGATCACGAGCGTGGAGTGTTTTTCCATCTTTTTGTGTCTTCTTCAATTTCTTTCATTAGTGTGGTGTAGTTTCTAGAGTATAGATCCTTTTCCCTTTTGGTTAGGTTTATTCCAAGTTATCTTATAATTTCAAGCTATATTACAAAGCAGTGATCACCAAGATAGCATGGCACTGGCACAAAAACAGACACATAGATCAGTGGAACAGAATCGAGAGCCCAGATATGGACCCTCAACTTTATGGTCAACTAATCTTTGACAAAGCAGGAAAAAATATCCAATGGAAAAAAGACAGTCTCTTCAATAAATGGTGCTTGGTAAATTGGACAGCTATACACAGAAGAATAAAACTTGACGATTCGCTTACACCATACACAGAGATAAACTCTAAATGGATGAAAGACCTCAGTGTAAGACAGGAATCCATCAAAATCTTAGAAAAGAACATAGGCAGTAACCTCTTTGACATCAGCTGCAGCAACTTCTTTCAAAACACGTCTCCAAAGACAAGGGAAACAAAAGCAAAAATGAACTTCTGGGGCTTCATCAATATAAAAATCTTCTGCACAGCAAAGGAAACAATCAACAAAACAAAAAGGCAATCCATGGAATGGGAGAAGATATTTACAAATGACACTGCACATAAAGGGCTGGTATCAAAGATCTATAAAGATCTTCTCAAACTCAACACCCAAAAAACAAATAATCAAGTCAAAAAATGGGCAGAAGACATGAACAGACACTTCTCCAAAGATATACAAATGGCTAACAGATACATGAAAAAATCTTCAACATCATAAGCCATCAGGGAAATTCAAATCAAAACCACACTGAGATACCAACTTACACCAGTTAGAATGGCCAAAATCAACAGGACAGGAAGCAACAAGTGTTGGAGAGGTTGAGGAGAAAGGGGAACCCTCTTATGCTTTTGGTAGAAATGCAAATTGGTACAGCCATGTTGGAAAACAGTGTGGAGGTTCTTCAAAAACTTAAAAATAGAGCTACCCTATGACCCTGCATTGCACTACTGGGTATTTACCCCAAAGATACATATGTAATGAAAAGAAGGGCCATATGTACCCAATTACACTTTTATAATAAAGTGTTTCATTTATCTTTGCCACTGACACGCAGCAATGTCCACGATAACCAAACTGGGGAAAGAGCCAAGATACCCTTGAACAGATGAATGNCAATGTTCATAGCAGCAATGTCCACGATAACCAAACTGGGGAAAGAGCCAAGATACCCTTGAACAGATGAATGGATGAAGAAGATATGGTCCATATATACAATGGAATATAACGCAGCCATCAGAAAGGATGAATACCCAATGATTTCATATCTGTGTGGTGACTAACATAATGTAATAAATAAATAAATAAATAAATAAATAAATAAAGTTAAAAAAACACAAAGAGTTACTGTTGTGAATAAATATTATAATGAGTGCAAGGCCTCTAAGCCNTGTAATAAATAAATAAATAAATAAATAAAGTTAAAAAAAACACAAAGAGTTACTGTTGTGAATAAATATTATAATGAGTGCAAGGCCTCTAAGCCTGCCTGGCACATAGAAATCATTTTATGTAGTAGATGGTGTATTTACTGCTACCTCAGACTCAGCTCAAGTCTTCCTTCCTCTGGAGAGATCTCCCTAAATGTTTCATCTCTCCTTACATATCACCTGAACCCAACTATTTTAATCAACCTATAACATGCTCTTGTTCAACAGCATCTGTACTGGGGGACCTGAGTGGCTCAGTTGTTAAGTGTCTGCCTTTGGCTCAGGTCATGATCCCAAGGTCCAGGGATGGAACCCTGCATCTGGCTCCCTGCTCAGTGGGTAGCGTGCTTCTCCCTCTCCCTCTGCTGCTCTCTCTGCTTGTGCTCACTCTCTCTCTGTTAAATGAATAAATAAAATCTTAAAAAAAAAAAACAGCATCTGTGTTATCATTTCCCACTACACTGAGAGATTACTGAGGCATAGATGTATTTTATGCCCAAGGACCCCACATAGGATATGATGCATATATCATACTTAAAATTTATTGTTGAGGGCGCCTGGGTGGCTCAGTGGGTTAAAGCCTCTGCTTTCGGCTCAGGTCATGATCTCAGGGTCCTGGGATCGAGGCCTGCATCGGGCTCCCTGCTCAGCGGGGAGCCTGCTTCCCCCTTTCTCTCTCTGCCTGCCTCTCTGCCTCCTTGTGATCTCTCTCCCTCTGTGAAATAAATAAAATCTTTAAAAAAAAATTTATTGTTGAGATAGTGACTGAAAACATAAAATTAAGAAAAAACAAGATGAAATATATAGGCCCACATTGGTAGATAATATTGTCACAATTTTTAAACATTTTATAGTATTTTAAATAGATTTTTAAAAACATACTTCCCCCTCAGGCATTTTTGGGTTTGTTGTTGCTGTTGGTTTGGGGGATTGTTTTTTGCTTGTTTATTTTGTTTTTATTTTTTCAGTTTGCACTAAATTTTTAAGGTGAAGACTCAGCAAAAAAGAAACTCCCCCAAAACAAAACAAAACAAAACAAGAACACATTCTCAGGACTTGGAGTGAATATTAATTATTGAATTTTCTGCCTTCTTTTGGAGTTAGTTGCATTTATTTCCCATCCCTCACTTGCTTATAAACTCCCAGAGGACAGCAACTCAGTTTTGATGCAACTGTATGTTCTTCAAAATTTCTTACACATTCTAATTCTCAGCTAAAATATTTATGAAATGACTCAACTGATCGGATAAATGATAGAATTATTATATATTAAAGAAAATAGAATATTTGCATATAATTAGCTGATAAATAGTACCATACTCTTGGTTTGTTTATCTCTTGCAAAAAGTCTTTTGGAAGTCGTAGAAAAAGTAAAACTTACCATGTACTTTTTTTTTTCCCTGCCTGCAAAACCAACAGCAAACTATCATGTTCTTTTATCAGGAAAAAATATCCATAGTGTCACTGTGGGAATAGATGCTTTTGTCTTTCCAGGGTACCCAGTACATAGGTCACATGCTGAGGAATTATTTTTCTTGATTTTTATCATGGCTTCCTTGTCAGGCACCAAGAAGAATCCTTATAGACAAAGCATTTAGTTTTTTTCTCTTTAAGAACATGTCTGTAGCAGCTATTCTTAGAAATGTTTGTGGGAAGCTGAGATCCACCTCTGTGGAGAGTGAGTCACCACTGCCTCACTAATTATGCATTATTCCTACTGTAGATTATGGGTCTAAATATCTACAAAACAAAATCCAAGGAATCTGGAGGCTAATTGGGCTGAAAACATCCCTTTTGCTCAAGCCGAAGCCAGGAGATATGCAGTCAATTAAGCTCTAATGGGCAAACCCAGCAACCAACACTCCCCTTGCCCCTCAACAGCCAAGCTCAACATGCCAGCATCAAAGCAGTGGGTACCAATTGTATGCCCACTTAATTCCCAGAAGCAATTTCCTGGGAAGCTCTGTTGCTCTATTGTTGGGATTTCCTTTGCAAAAAAAAAAAAAAAAAAGAAGAAGAAAGGAAGTCTATTTAATAGTGTTTCTTTCAAGAAATACTGTTTGTGAGGCACCCTGATGGCTCCTCAGGCGACTAAGACAGAGCACTTGCCTCACAGAAACTTACCTTCTAATGGAGAATAAATAGACACACACACACACAATTAAAAAGAGCTGCCAACAAAGGATGGGAGATGGGACGGGGCTCAGAATAGGCTGAGCTTTCAACTACAGATCTGGGATGAGGGTAAGAGCCTCCTTTGATTTCTGTCCCAGAGTCTTATGTAGATCATAGGGCAATACGAAAATCCAGACAGTGTTCTTTCCTGCCCCTTTCACCTAAGACTCTGGGTAAATCTATAAGGTGTCAAGAAGCCACAGGACAGATAAGGCACAGAACATTAACTTTACCTGATGGATATTTGAAACAGTATTACATAAAGCCAACAAGTGTATTCGTTCCATACATATCTAAAGGGGCTGCTATATTCCAGAAGCTCTTCCAGGGCCTGAGGATTCAGCATGGAACTATATCAACAAAGACTCTGTTCTCAAGGAGGATCATTGATTGCAGGTGGGGGTGGGCGGTGAGCAACAAACAGGTGAGTAAGAACATGTAGAGTACTTCAGAAGGTGAATGCCCTGGAACCCAACAGAGCAAGATGTAGGATGTGAAAACCGTGAACACCAATCTGGTTTTCCTCAGACTGAAGGGATCTGGGATTTTCAGCACTAAAACTAGGAAGTCCTGGCCAAACGGAGTGAGTTGTCATTTTAAGCATGGGAGACACGGAGGAATCATAAGAGACTGTAAGGATTTGGCCTTGACCAAGGTGACACTGGACTTGCCATCTAACAGAAATGGATAAGCCCAAAGAGTCACAGGAATGATTGAAGAAGAGCAACACTAGGAGTACCTTTGTAAGATGATTGTTAAGAACCTTGGCAGACATGTTGGGCTGGTAATTATATACTGAAGTCTGAATTTCAGGGGATGAAATCAAGGTTGGAAATAGATTTGAGTGTCATTAGAATATACATACATAGCACTTACTGCATGAAAGCCATTGGACTGAATGAAATCACCAAGGGGGTGTAGTTTACAAAAGGGATCTGAACTTTGAGACCTAGAGCCCTCCAGTGTGGAGACGCTGGGAGATGGAGTCAGAGGGAACACCCAGTGAGCAAAAGGAAAATAAGAGGAGAGAGTCCTAGAACCCAAGGAGAGAGAGAGAATTAGTTTCAGAAGTGGGGAGACTTTTCCTTGCCTGCAGATGAATTAAGTGATCTGGGGATTGAGCACCAACCTCTTAGCTGCAAACAGTGGCAATCACCAATGACTGAGAGCAGATTGCATCTGATTAAGAATCACAGAAGAGGAATTGGGGGCAGTGAGTTTGACACTTCAGAAGTTCATGATCACACAGAGGTTGTAGTTAGAAATGTGAGGTCATACGAAGTCTGTTTTCTCCCTTTTTTATGATGGTGATAAACCAGCAGGTTTATATGCTGATGGGAATGATCCAGAAGAGAAGGAAAATTGATGATACAAAAAAGATACTCTTGAATGCATGAGAAGGGATGGAAGGTAGTGCACAAAACGAGGGATGAGCCTGGAAGGAGAAAGGTCGGTTTATGCCTAGCTCATGGGAGGGAGGCCGTATATGGTCCAGCTGCAGGGAAATTGGAGATATCAGTTCTCTGTTTTCTCAGGGAAGCAAAGATGCCACCTGGGAGTGAGGAGGTGCTGGAGGTTTGAGGTCTGAGGGGAGAGGGATTGTGAGGAGACCTGACGAGAAGGGGCATTGAATGGCCTGCAGAGATGTAGGGAGACTGCTAAAAAGCATTAAGGTCAGGGCACCTGGTTGGTGCAGTTGGTTAAGAGCCCCACTCTTGGTTTCAACTCGGGTCATGATCTCAGAGTGGTGAGATCGAGTCCCACGTAGGGCTCCACACTCCATGTAGAGTCTGTTTGAGAATCTCTTGCCCTCTCCTTCTCCCGCTCTCACTCATGCTCTCTCTCTCTCTCAAATTAATAAATAAATATTTTTAAAAAAAGCATTAAGGCCAGTGATCATTTAAAATAAGACGGTCGACATGGTCGTGTGTTTTACACAGATGAACTGAGTTGTATGGGCGCAAGCATGGGGTAGACAGTATTTAATCAGGACTGGTGTCTTGCCAGATTAGATTCTGATTCTTAAGGATTTGGGGGAGTGTACATACAGTCACACCAGCTACTTACCACAGTGACGCACTGTGGAATCTAAGACATTAAGGAGACCCAGCTGTTAGACTCAGGATCATAGACGGGCGTAACTGGAGAGACAGGAATGTTTGCTGTCAATGCAATGCCTGTAGTCAAGATCATGGAGCGGTGCAGGTGTTGATAGTGTAGGGGCCAAGGGCAGGCCAGCCCAAGGTGGGCCACTCCGGCATGAACAGGTCTTGAGTTTGGAGTAGTCAAATCCCAACAGATTCAGGAATTGCTCCTTACCTCTTCCTCAACTCTCCGCTTATTTCAGGAAAAGAGCTATTCAGAGACTCCTCTTCACCTAAGAAACTTCTTTGCATAACAGGGCAACCTTTGTTTTCCAAACATCTCCTTAGTAACATCCTGCTCCATGGCCTTCCTCTCCTTCGCATCCTCAGAACCTACTCTTCTCCTCAGCTCACAGAAACTACCTGAGGCTTCACTGTCTTTGGGATTTCCTGTCTGTGTGGATTCCCTGTTAGTATGCTATTAAATTTTACTTTCTCTTGTTCATCTGTTTCATGTCTTGATTCTTAGTCAGCTCAGAAGGCCTCCCTGATCATGGGAGAGAAACACAAGATCTTTGGAAGGGAAAGGCATTGAACTGAGTGGCCAGAATATCAGTTCCAACTTTAGAGACAAAGACATTGAAATATTTTTAAGGTGGTATCATAAGCAGGTAGCAGAGGTGCAATTAAAATGGAACACACATCTGTGTGATCTCACAGCTGAGGCTTCTACTAGTCCACCTTGCAAATTACCAATGTCTCCCACATGCTCACCCATGACATGAGATGGAGCTCTGGGAGGGGTGGCTGCTTAACTGGTTTTGCCCCCACTGAGCATCCAAAATATTATTACTAGTCTCATGGTGTTCATCGAGGTCAAGTATTAATATAGCATGGTATATTTAATTGTTATCTACCCAGAGTTTAGGGAGAAGACAAAATGATTCATTGAGGACAACAGAGTAAGAACAGCATGTTTTTTATTGTACATATTGGCAAACTGCCTTATAAAGGGTCTGGAGTAGGCACTGAAACCTGTCTCCAGTTCCATTTAGAACAGAACTGATGATAACTGGTGACAGATTCCATTTCTCTGGGGCAAGAAGAGGGGGCATCGAAGACGCTGGCTGCGTTCTGATGTCACGTTACCAGACCTCACATAGGCATCGGGACCATCTCCTCTACTTTGTTCCTTTTGGAAATTTCAGATCTCTGGGGTCTCCTTCCTAGCTATAATGTCCAAAGAAATGGGGACTAAAAAAGGAACAGATAACCACCTAGCTTAGAACTCAACACCAATTCTGTAACAATGCCAGAGATGCTGTCACTGGAAACTCACACTCTCTCTTTCTCACCGTGGCTCATTTTAACCTTATACATACAAGACATGTTCTTCTTTATGATATTCTTTGTGGCACAAACTTCTCCCAAAGTCTTCCACAGACTTCCCTTCAATGACAAGGCGGAGGGAATTAGGTATGTATTTTCTGTCCTAATAAGAATACTGGTCTCCCTGGAATGCAAATGCAGTCAAGAGGAGATCTTGGTTCCAGGAGGCCCCGGAGAGGGGCCGGCGCAGCACAGAAGCCAGAGGCCCGTACTCTTCCCAGCTGGGTCCCCACTGTGCTCTTGTCGGCTTCACCTTTGTGGTTGCAAATAAGCAAGCATCCCACTGTAGTGTCTATTTTCCTTCTCCAGATCAGTTGACCTCTACTGTTTTCCTGAATTCACTTCCCCTTCAAACCTGCCTGCTCTTTCCTTTCTCCATTTCAGAACTCAGCCCCTATTAATACTCACCAGTGAGCAAAAAACACCCATTCGTGTTGACAACTGAGTCATGCTCTGGATGGTCTTCCTGCCTGATCCGGAGACCTGTTTTTGTGTCTTGTCCTGTCATCCCACGCTGAGAATGCAAGGACGTCCTCTTCTTGCTCCAAGGTTCCTGAACACTTGGAAATGCTTTTACTCAAAGAACAATCTTGAAGTGTTAAATCCTTGTCAATGGATTCATTTTGTGGCAGGCTTGTTCTCCCTGAATATTTGTTACAAATGCTGGTCAACTTTTGGATTAGGTTCCTGGGGCTGCAGTAACAAATCACCACCAACATAGTGTCTTAAAACAACAGAAATTCATTCTCTCACAATTCCAGAGGCAAGAATCACAAATCAAGGTGTCAGCAGGGCCACATTTCCTCTCAAGACTCTTGGGAAGGATCCTTCCTTTCTTCTTCCACGTCTAGTGGCCACTGGCCATCCGTGGTGTCTCTAGCTTGTGACAGCATCGGTCCAATCTCTGCCTCCATTTTCACATGGGCTTCTCCCTGTCTCTCTGTGTGTCTTCTGTTCTGTCTCTTATAATGGGTATTAATCACTGGATTTACAGCCTACCCTAATTCAGGATGATCTCATCTCAAGATCTTTACCTTAAAATTTACAAAGCCCCTTGTTCCAAACAAGCTCACATTCTGAGGTTTCAGGTGAGCATATCGTTTGCAGGACCACTATTCCACCCATTCTGTCTGTGTGGGTAGTTGATGGAAGGTCAAGTGATGTCATGACTTGTTTTGTACCTGCCTATGCTCCTCTGAGCTTGGTTTCTCAGCCGTTTTCTCTGTTCCTTTTTGGCATGATATGCTATGACTGCTAGAAGGAACTTGAACATTTTTACAGAAAAAAATCATTCTTTTCTTCAAGTCCAGGCTGATAGGGGCAAGAATAGAAATGTATGCACGTTTGCGTGTGTGCATGTATGTACATGTATGCTTGTGTGTATGTGTGTGTGCATATTCGTGTGTGTGTGTGTGTGTGTGTATACACTCACACCCACATAGGTATGAATGAAGGGCAAGATTAGACGGACGATGTTCTTTCAGCGCAAACCCATTAAATATTCAGCAGGAGGCAGAAGCTGGGGAACGGCTCAGGGTACTGCTCTGTCATCACTGCCTTTGTGAAGCATTCTGACAACACACTTCAAACCTGAAGTGTACAGAAACCAAATTAATGGTGGCAGCGGTGGTGGAGGAAGGTTTTAAAATTCAGTAATTCACAGGGTTTTGGTTCTCCACACTACTTGAATTGGGGGATGTGCAATATTAACAACATCTTTATTTCTCACACCAGCCCTTATTCTCCTAATAATTCTAAGATCCTAAGATCTAATAACCTAAGATCATAAGAATCCAGTCCAATTTAATCAGATCACAAGTACCTAGATACCTCAATGAAAACTGAAGAAAGGGAGGTAGTAAGGAGACTTTAGGATTATTAAAATAATCTGGTTCTTCGACAATTAGTATACTTACTTGATTTTTTATAGAAATGATTTGCATAACCAGAGAGGTATCTGTAATAGCTGTCGTAAGATCACTTTCATCATAATTGATATTGCTTGTTTTTCTTCCCAATGAACATGAAATTTCTTTAAGATCAGGGATTAAGTATCATTGTATTGTCAGTGGCTGATACAATCCCTGATACAAGAGATATTTCCTGAGTGAATGAATGACTCTGAGATTCATTAGAAAAATAGTGATAACAGGGACACCAGAGAACAAGCATTGAGGTTAGTCTTAGATAAGATTCTTTACCTTTTTTCCAACGATATAGAAGAAACAGAGGAAGATTATATATAGGTAAGGAGATGGTTAAGGTAGTTTGAAGTTAAGAGACTCAGTGTCATATCATCTCTATTTTTTTTTCTTTGTATGAAATAAGAAGTGAAGTTAGCTATTAAAAGTGGGGTAGAAAGTAGGGAGATATGTGTCTGGAAGCAAAAAGGGATAGGGATAACAAAAATAAAGACACAGAGAATAATTTACCTTAGTGATTTCATTTCTTCAAGCATATCCAATGAAGAAGGCTGTTTATTGTGTTTCTGAGTAGTCAAAAAAAAAGTGGATATTAATCAAGAGTTGAAGATTTACCAAATGGGTACAAAAATTGAGGTTAAAATCAAAGCAGTGATTGAAACAAAGTACCATCAATCTCAAGGCTGGATGGGAAAGAAAGTTAATATGGTGAGAGATACAGGTAGTAAGTGGGCTGCTCAAGAACCTTTATAAGTTTGGCAAAGGGAGCTTGAAGGTAGAAGTATATTAATTAAGTAGTAGGCAATGGGAAAAGGAACTAATATATTTATATAAAAATCAGGTTGTACTGAAGGCGTGACAATGATTAAAGAACTCCAGAATGAAGACCACATGCAGGATTCTGTTTGTAGCCATCCGAGGAACAAAGGTTAGAGAAGCCTTTCCTGTGATATCCTAAATCCATAGACTGAAATGTGCACAAGTAGAAATTTTTTTTCATGGAGAAGACACTTAAAGAGAAGTTAAATCATAGAGGTAAGAGACCACCAGGATTTGTTCTAGTGGATTTGTCAATCCCTGCTGACTTAGGGTATGAGTTTTAACGAACCTTTAATAACAGAGTTGGTAGAGTAGAAGGTCTGCTCAGAAACACTTGTTTAATGCCAAGACTTCTCAAAGGGAGGACCTTACTGGGTAAATTAACAAAACATGTTATGTAAGGCATAAGGTGACAAATGAGCCTTCTCACCTTGACCATGCACAGGAAGGGGGGTGATCCAAGAGTTCCTGAAGAACGCTGCCTTAGACAGCCACCAATGGACAGAAGAGCCTTTGTGAATGTCCAAGTTTGCAGAGGAGAAGTTCCAGCACACCACTGGAGGGGGAAAAATGTGTTCGTATGTGTTGAAGGTAGGAAAGAGGAACATTCTGACTTTGCCCCCATCATCCTCCCCTGCAAGTTCACGCACCTTAGGGCCAAGAGAGATATTTCCAGCATGTGGTCTCACAGGGAAAAGTGAGTAAGATCATAAGAGTGAGCACCTGAGTTCAACAGTTGTGTGGGAAGCTGCCAGAGAAGCACATTTCTTGTTGGACCCCTCCAGAGTAATGAATCATGAACTACATGTCCGCAGGGTGGGAAAATCTAGGAAAGCAGCAGATAGGATTCTTAGAGGGCTTAAAGGGACATGGATTTCTTAACTATGTCATGGAACCTATCAAAAGACAATTGAATAAAATTAAGAAAACAGTATAGGAGAAAATGAGAAGTTTAACACAGAGATTGAAATCATAAAAAGAAGCCAAACAAAACTTCTGGAGCTGAAGAATACGATGAATGAAATAAAAAAATCCAAATCAAGAATATGAAGAACAAACTGGATCTAACAGAGGAAAGAATCTGTGTGTGTTAGAAGACAGAAAGTTTGAAATCATCTAGTCAGAAGAGAAAAAAGGAAAAAAAATGAATGAAAAAGAATGAGAAATACCTACATGATATATAGGATATCATCAAAAGAAACAATTTATAAATTATTAGAGTTCCAGAAGGAGAAGGGAGGAAGAAAATTTATTTAAAGAATTAATGGCTGAGAACGTCCCAAATAGAGTGGCAGATTTAGATATCCAAGTTCATGAAGCTCATAGGTCACCAAACAAAATTGGGACGCCTGGGTTGCTCACTTGGTTTAGCAGCTGCCTTCAGCTCAGGTCATGATCCCAGCGTCCTGGGGTCAAGTCCCTCGTTGGGCTCCTTGCTCAGCCAGGAGCCTGCTTCTCTCTCTGCTTCTGTCTGCCATTCTGCCAGCTTGTCCTCTCTCCCTCTCTCTCTGACAAATAGATAAATAAAATCTTTTTTAAAAATCAACTCAAAGAGATGTGCTACAAGACACATTAAGATAAAATTGTCAAAAATCAAAGATAAACAGAGAAGCTTAAAATCAGCAAGACTAAAGAAGCTTGTGACTTAAAGGGAATCCCCATGAGGATATTTATCAACAGAAACCTTGTAGGGCAGGAGAGAGTGAAAGGATATATTCAAAGGCCTAAAAGAAAAAAATAAAACCAACCAACCAACCAACCAAGCAAACAAAAAAACAAACAACAATAACTACTAAAAATGCCAAACAAGAATACTCTATCTAGCAGTTATCCTTCAGAAATAAAGAAGAGATAAAGACTTTTGCAGAAAACCAAAGTTGAAAGAATTTGTCACCACTAGACCTATCTTATAAGAAATATTGAAAGAAGTTTTTCAAGCTGAAATGAAAGGATGTTTATTAGTAATATGAAAACATGAAAATATAGAACATAAAGTTAAAGATAAGTATATAGTCAAGTTCAGAATACTTTCATACAATAATACAGTGGTGTGTTAACCACTTAACTCTAGTATAAAGGTTAAAGACAGAAAGTATTAAAAAATAACTATAGCTACAGTGATTTGTTTATGAATACACAACATAAAAAGAGGTTAATTGTGACATCAAAAATATAAAAGGGAGGGACAAAAGGGGAGAGTTTTGGTTTGCAATCAAAGTTCAGTTGTTATCACTATAAAATAGACTGTTATATCTGTAATGTGGTTTAGGTAAGCCTCATGGCAATCACGAAGCAAAAACCTACAATAGATTCACAAAAGATAAACAATGCACGCTGCTACAAGAAAACTTTAATTCAAAAATGAAGGCAGCAAGAGAGGAAGAAAGGAGGAAGAAAACTACAAAATAGCCAGAAAACAATAAGATGGTATTAGTATGTCCATACCTAGCAATAATGACTCTAAATGTAAATGGATTAAATTTTCCATCAAAAGGCATGGAGTGGCAAGGTGGATTAAAAACAAGAACAAGAACAACAAAAACAAAACAGCAACAAAAAACAAGACCTAACTATATGCTGCCTACAACCGACTCGTTCCAGTTTTAAAGAAATAAACTTTTTTCCCTCAGGTTTCCACTCAAGATTATTTATACCAGTTGTTCCCAAAAGCCAAGGAATAGACCTGTGTAGGTCCTGGACATTTTCACCAATATGTGGCATTCCTCTTAGAAAAAGCCCTGTATTCTTCATGGTGGTGATTACAACCCACACATTACTCAGCCCCAGGTGTAGTGGCCATCTAATTGCAAGCACCTGAAGTCTCTTTCCCACATTTCTTGATGAAGAGATACTATACTTTTAGGGAAAAGGTAGCTACAAGAATGAGGGCCTTGATTCGTGTCAACTCACTGGGAATTTGTGTGCTGAATTCAGTGAATAGCATNGAAAAAAAAGAAAAAGAAAAAGCCCTGTATTCTTCATGGTGGTGATTACAACCCACACATTACTCAGCCCCAGGTGTAGTGGCCATCTAATTGCAAGCACCTGAAGTCTCTTTCCCACATTTCTTGATGAAGAGATACTATACTTTTAGGGAAAAGGTAGCTACAAGAATGAGGGCCTTGATTCGTGTCAACTCACTGGGAATTTGTGTGCTGAATTCAGTGAATAGCATTAAGAATATTACTTCAATTGTCATCATTATACCTTCGTGAATCAATTTTCTAAAGCGACTGTGGTAAATATATTACTGGAAAAAACTGAACATTCAAGCTCTATTTCAAATTGTACTGGTGAATACAGGTCCCCAAATTGAAAACAGAAAGACAAATTCATAGCAAGAAACAAATTACATATTCTAAAATGTCAACCATTTTTAAGGTAGAAATTGCATTTGAATTTTAAAATATAAGGACCTGTCTTTATTCTCTTTTGAGATCATATGCTTTCAGGGTTTTTTTTATTTGTTTGTTTGTTGTTGTTGTTATAATAACCTTTACTTTATGAAATGATGGTGATAGTAAGTGATAGTTTTTTAAGGATTTTTTTGACAAGGTAAATAATGGCAACTTTGTTATTATATTACATTTTAAATTTTATGGGTTACTGAAACCAAAAATCTGGGACCCGAAAGTCTGTATTTTTAATTATAATATTTACTACAACTGATTCCATTAATTTAAATATTTGTCTCCTCCATGAGTTATGCAACCCCTTGAGGATGCAAATTGTGTGACCTGTTTATACAAGATCTTAGTGGATGATTGACCACCAGGAATGCAAAGTGAGGAACTTTCCAAAAGAATGATACCACAACTTTTCTCCTGTTGGCTCATTCAGAGAATTATAATCTGCCTAATGAAGAGCACTGGGTTGTTAGGGAAAGGGCATATTATTTACAATATACTCTGGTAAAGAGTTCTCTGTTGGCTTGAAAATCGAACGTTACTGAATGGCAGAGACACTATACTTTGAGACTCAGAAGCAGAATCAATTTTTAGCTCAACAACGAAGTATGTTCATTCTGTCCTGCTTGAAAGCCCATGTCCCGGACTGCCCAGAGTGTACCTCCTGAGACACTGCCACCTCTCTAGATCCTCCTCACATCTTTCTTCTAGGAAAACTCACTCAGTTAGCGGTTGGGATCACATAACTGATTAAACCACGGAGGTGGTGACCTGATGTCCTGTGGAATTCATGTTTGTGATCTTTTGGACAACCTCCCTGTCAGGCAGTGGGCCGCCAGCAAACTATTCTCCCTTCAGCTACCTATCTACACTCTGTTATTCTCTAAATCCTGCCTATAGATACCCTACTCTTTCTAAATCCATAATCTGATGCTATGGGGAGCATTTGTATGTGAAGTGACATCAGTGTTCTATTCTCTGTGGTAAAGATGTCTTCAGTTCACCGGGATCAATAAGAAACATATTTATTGGGGAAAAAAAAACTATGAAAATACACCTGCTTTGCTTATGTATATTTCACAGATTGTATGAAGTGAGATGTTCACTCTATAAACTTCTGCCTCTTCTTTGAGCAAAGAAAAGCAGGTTTCCTATAATGACATCAGTTCTGGTACATTTTCGCCTACACTTTGCTCACAGTCTTCAAGACTGCAGCTCCTGACGGGGCTCCCAGATGGCCTCATCCACTCCTACGCTGCCTGTGGGATGAGAGGGCCCAGATCCAGATGGGTCTACAGCACGTCTAGAAGTCATGTTTCTTACCTTCTGTCTAGATTGGTGGCATTCTATCATTTTCCTGTTCTTCAATTTATTTTTTTTCTGAATAGTTGATTACATTCACATTGTTAGAATATCAGAAGTATATAAAGGTATATAATGAAACCACCCTTCTGTCTTATCTAGTGTGTGTTAATTTCCAGAGCCCCTTCCATAGGTAACCATGGTTACTAGTTTTTTTTTAATGCATGTGACAAGAAAGTACAAATGTATATTTCCTCTTCTCTTCAGACCAATAGTGACACAATCCTGTGCACCTTTTTTTTTTCACATGATGATATGTAAATGAGATGGTCACGGAGAGGTGAAAGGTCCAGCAAAGTATATTCTCCCCTTCCAGAATAGCAGGTGCAGTTCGAAGCAGCTGGCCAGCCAGGAGCTATACCGTACAGCCTTTGTTGGATCTAGGTATGGCCACAGGACTAGCTCTCTGAGAGAGAGTGTGAGAAGTCATACTCCCTTTCAGATCAGGAGTTTTAAGACGCAGATACATGTCTACCTGGTTCTGATCCATTCCATTAGTGGGAGGCAGACAGTATGAGGTTTTAGAGGGTAGTGGGGACAGGTGGAGAAAATAAAAAATGTAGTAATCTTTGTGTAATCTCAATGAAAGTTAATAAAAATTACCCTTTAGAATTAAGGGGTCAGCATCTTTTTGTAGAGAACTGCCTGCCAACCAGGAGAGTGAGAAATACCTTGATCATGTTGATATGCTGGGGTTCTGGTTTCCACAGTGGGTTAGTCTACTGTCTCCAGCATAGAAATTATACTATGTTGATATGTGAATGACTCTCCTTGCTTTTGTTTATGTTCTTGTTTGTTTTTACATCTGTTTTATATTCCCTTCCAAAGATCAGTGGTGGTTGTTTCAGACTGTCCCTTATTTTGGATATTTAAGTAGTTTCCAGCTATTTGTCATTACAGACTATGCTACCATGGATGGAGGTGCTCGTGGATCATTTCACATGTGAAAAATCTTTCACAGAAATATTTCATTTTGAGTTGAAAATCTTATTTTAGTATTTATTTTAATATAAATATCAAATAAGGCCTGTGTACTACTAAAATTAATGCAAATTATATATATAATTACAATATATACATTCTTACAAATATACATGTACATATACATAAATACAAATATATTATTACACTGTTACAAATAACACATATACTATATACATATATAGATACACACACATATACACATATACATCATATTTTATGTATATATGAGAACCAAATAATATATACGTTATTCGGCTCTCTGTCAGAAGGGATTATATCAACAGCCAAAAAACTGTAATATTATGCATCCCCATTTTGCTTCTTTGTAGGTCATTTAACCAGCAGCCTCAACTCTTTGGATCCAAAAAAAAAAATCTGGTTAGGAGATAAAATAGTTATCTGACCTTTCGATATAGACCACTTGGAGTCATGGGTTTGATGATCCACTAGTTCATCCCTGCTCACACAAGAGCCCTATTTTCTCCTGTTTTATATACATTCTGAAAATATGTGGTCATGTGGAACCCTTAAACATTGAAAGGGGGAGAAATGGAAGCAAGGGGGGATTTCTTTGAGCAAGAAGAGGTTTTGGAGAGATCCTGAAAACTATGAAAATCAACACAGTTTTTCAAAGGCCACTTCAAGTCAGGACCACATTGTTCTGCTATATAATAGCAAAAGAAATGATACTCTAAGTTAGGACCCTGAGCTATGAAGGAATTATTAAACCATATTTTGTAGGCTATTTAAAAACAAAAAAAAAAGTGTACTATTTTAATTAATATTACCACCCCAAGGAATAGACTTTTTTAGTTACTTGGAAAGTATGTTCCTATAAAACAGTTCATTTCCTACCAATTCTAAGTAAAGTGTGGACCAGAAGATTTCAGGTGCCGGTACCTCAGAGCTCTACAATGTGTGTATGGCAAGAGGTAAGCTCTGAAACCTACTGGGAAAGGAGGCTTGAAAAAAAATCACTTTTAATGGAAGAAGAGTGCGAATTTTCTAGTGGAAAGGCAAATGGCTTCCTGACATTTGTATGCTTCCACGGGCCCTGTTGTTGCGTGACCTGTGTAATATCCTTAAACATGCCCTTCTGACTCCCATCTGAAATAAATGATGTCCCCAGTGCCGGACGGTCCTGGCTCATTCATCAAGAACGGTATTTAATCGGAACTTAACGTCGCGCCGAGGAGGCTCGTTAAAGTAACGGCAGGATGGAAACTCAGGCTGGGAGCTGTGGCCTTACCCCTAGGCTGCCTGTCCTTTGACTTGCCAGTTATTGTCGTCCACCTCCGACCTGCTGGCTCCTGCACTAAGCACAGACTCAGCTTGCTCACCTCTGGGAGAGGAGACCTTGAAGGGAGACCTTGAAGGGAGGACGGACAGGCGCTCGTCCTTCGGGGTCACTGCCGAGTGGCCATGCAGCGTGGCAGCCCAAGGCAGCTGCTGGAGAAAGAGCTGCCAGCACTGAAGACGCAGTCATGGTCCCCCAGCTATCCTCGACACAGTAAGGGACTCGTTTCGGTCCTGTATCTTCTGAGGCAACTGTGTTCTTTATTTCCTCTACGCTGTTTTGTGGATGCAATATTCTTCTCCACGTTGGGTTTCAAATTGTTCTTTAATATTGCATGGGAAGCAGCTGCCACATGTCTCCCTCTCCCCACGAAGTGGGTTATGGAGACCCTCGCCGCCTGCAGTGAAGTGAGAAGACTTTTGGGTGAGTGGTGCTCCATAAAGGACAAAATTATTAAAATGGCAATAAACACTGAGTTCTGTTCTCACTGAGACTGTAATAGGTCTTCAAATTTTGCAAAGAAACAGATGGGCTACAACTCCTTCCTTGATCTGGAATTAACAAATTCAACTTTCTGATTATGCTAATCTGAGGAGAGTTTAGCATAGAGCATATGTGTTTGGATTCAGGATATTTCTTATTTACAAGCAAAACTAAATCTAATTTCTCCTTCCCACTTTCTGAGGCCATTTTTGCAGATTTAAAAAACTTGTTTGGGGACCTTGAGAAAACATTCAGCTCTGTCTCAGAAACCAGGATCAGGCCCACATTTGTTTCACACCATTATCAAGTTGGTATAAACACATTTATTGAAATCATTCCTTTAAGAGTTACACGAGGAAATCAAGTCTCCTGCCCCCATCCACCATCCTTAGTCTTCAGACCAGACCTACAAAATATTTTGTCAACCACCACCCTCAACGTGAAAACAGTAGTCTTATGTTTGCATGATGCTGAATGGGTTATGAAACATTTTCTTTTCTTTTTAAAAGAACTTAATTTTTTAGAGCAGTTTTAGGTTTGCAACAAAATTGAGAGGAAGAGACTTCTCACATGCCTCCCATGCCCACACATGCAGAGCCTCCTCCAGTATCAACATCACTCACCAGAATGGTACATTTTCTTTCACCAGGAATGAACCTGCATTGACACATCGTACTCGGCCCAAATCCACAGTTCACCCGAGGCTTCACTCTTGCTGTTGTACATTCTATGGGCTTGCACAAAAGTATAATGACACGTATCCATCACGAGGTACAGCTTCAGACAGAGTATGCTCACTGCCGTAAAATTCTTCTGTGCTTTGCCTATTCGTCCATCGCTGCTTTCTTTCTTTCTTTTTTTTTTTTTTAAGATTTTATTTATTTATTTCACAGAGGGAGAGAGATCACAAGGAGGCAGAGAGGCAGGGAGGGGGGGGNCAGAGAGAGAGAGAGAGGAGGAAGCAGGCTCCCCGCTGAACAGGGAGCCCAATGCGGGGCTCGATCCCAGGACCCTGAGATTATGACCTGAGCCGAAGGCAGCGGCTTTCACCCACTGAGCCACCCAGGCGCCCCATCCCTGCTTTCAACCTTTGATGATCACAGGTCTTTTTATTGTCTCCATCATTTTGTTATTTCCAGAATGTCATAGACTTGAAAACAGGTAGTAGGTAGCCTTTTCAGGTTGGTTTCTTTCACTTAGTAGCATGCATTGACGTTTTCTTGATGTCTTTTTATGACTTGATAGATCAATTCCGTTTAGCATTAAATCATATTCTAATGTCTGAATATACCATGGTTTATTCATTCACTCACTGAAAGACATCTTGGTTGCTTTCAAGATTTGGAAATTATGAATAAAGCTGCTATAAGCATCCATGTTCTTTTTTTTTTTTCTTTTTGCGTGAACAAAAGTTTCCAGTTTTTTCAGGTAAATATCAAGGGACATGATTGCTGAATCTTATAATAAAGGTATTTCACCAAACTGCCTTCCAAAGTGGCTATACCACTTTACATGCCCACTGGCAATGAATGGAAGTTTCTATTGTTTCACTTCTTTGCCAGCATTTGGTTTTGTCAGTGTTCCAGATTTTGGCCATGCAAATAGGTGAGTAGTGGTATTTCATTGTTGTTTGCATCTGCATTTCTCTGATGACACATGCTGTGGAGAACTTTTTGCATATGCTTATTTGCCATCTGTATATCTTCTTTGGTGAGGAATCTGTTAAGGCCATTGGCCCATTTTTTTTTAAAGATTTATTTATTTATTTGAGGGTGGGGAAGGAGCAGAGGGAGAGAATATCCAAGTAGATGCCTGCTGGGTGTAGAGCCTGATGCAGGGCTTGATCTCACGACCTGTGAGATTAGGACCTGAGCTGAAACCAAGAGTGGGTCACTTAATTGACTGAGCCGTCCAGGTGACCTACTGGCCCATTTTTAAAATCAGCATGCTTGTTTCCTTATTGTTGACTTTTAATAGTTCCTTGTATATTTTGGATAAAAGTTCTTTATCAGATGTGTCCTTTGCAAATATTTTCTCCCAGTCTGTGGTTTGTCTTCTCATTGTCTTGAGATTGTCCCTCACAGAGCAGAAGTTTTCAACTGGAATGGAGGTCAGCTTATCAATGATGTCTTTCATGGATCATGTCTTTACAGTTATGTCTAAAAAGGCCCCACCACACCCAAGGTCATCTAGGTTTTCTCTTATGTTTTAGGAGCTGAGTTTGGGTTTTGCGTTTGGATCTGTGATTCATTTTGAGTTAATTTTTGAGAAGGGTGTGAGGCCTGTCTCTAAAGTCTTCCTCCTCCTCCTCCTCCCCCTCCTGCACTTCTTGCTCCTCCTCCTTCTTTTCCTTCTTTGCATGTGAAAAAGCCCACTTGGTCAAAGTTTATAGCGCCATTACTCGTTCATCAAAAGTTGACTCTATATATGAAGATCTATTTCTGGGATCTCTATCTCTATTCTGTCACTGATTTATTTGTCTATTCTTTTGCCAGTACCACATGGTCTTTACTACTGTAGCTTTATTGTAAGTCTTAAAGTCAGGTAATGTCACATCTAACATTGTTTTTCTCCTTAAATATTGTGTTGGCTATTCAGGATCTTTTGTCCATATAACCTTTGGAAGCAATTTGTTGATATCCATAAAATAATTTACTGGGATTTTGATCAGGATTGTACTGATTCTATAATCAAACTGGGAATTCCTGACATCTTGACACTATTGTCTTCCTACCTGTAAACATGGAATATCTCTTCACTTAATTAGTCCTTTTATTTTAGTTCATCAAAACTTTATAGTTTTCCTAATATAGCTCTTGTACATATTTTGTTTGATTGTACTTAAGTATTTCACTTTTGAGGTGCTAATGTAAATGATACAGTGTTTTTAATACCTAATCCTACTTGTTCATTGCTGGTATATAGGGAAACAATTCATTTTTGTATTTAACTTTGTACCTTGCAGCCTTTCTATAATCTCTTACTTAGTTGCAGGAGGTTTTTTTGTGGATTCCTAAAAATTTTTTACATAGATGATCATGTAATCTGCAGAAAGAAAAAAAAAGAAAAGAGAGAGAGAGAGATTTTTATATCTTTTACCAATCTGTATATCTTTTATTGTGTTTTCTTATCTAACTGAATAAATAAGAACTTCTAGTACAAAGTGGAAAAGAAGTGTTGAGACGAAGCATCCCTATCTTGTACTTGATCTTAGTGGAAAAGGTTTGAATTCCTCACTATTAAGTATGACATTAGCTGTAACTTTTTTTAAATGAAGTTCATTAAGTTAATGAAGTTTCCTTCTATTCTTAGTTCACTCTGAGTTTTTATCATGCATGGGTGTTGGGTTTTGTCAAATGCTTTTTATGCATCTATTGATATGATCATGCAATTTTTATTTTTTAGTCTACTGATGTGATGGATTACATCATTTGATATTTGGTTGCAGAACAATCTTTGCATACCCTGGATAAATCCCACTTGGTTGTGGGATATAATTATTTTTATTTATTTATTTATTCAATTTGCTTACATTTTGTTGAAGATTTTGCATCCATGTTCATGAAAAATATTGGTTTGTACTTTTCTTGTAATGTCTTTGTCTGGTTTGGTATTAGCGTGGCACTGGCTTCATAGACTTAGTTAGGAGGTATTCCCTCTGCTTTATTTTCTGAAAGAGCTTATAGAAAATTGGTATATTTTTTTTCGTACATATTTGCAGAATTCACCAGTGAGTTCATTTAGCCTGTTGCTTTCTGTCTGGGGGAGTTATTATAATGATTCTGATTTGCTTTCTTTAATAAATATAGGCTTATTTATGTCATCTACTTCTTTTTGTGTGAGTTTTGGTAGATTGTGTTTTTCAAGCAATGGTCCATTTCATCTAGGTTGTTAGATTTGTGGACATAGAGTTGTTCATACTATCCTTGATTATCCCTTTAATGTCCACAGAATCTGTAGTGATGTCTCCTCTCTAATTTAGAGGATACTTGTAAATATGCATCCTTTCTCTCTCTTCTTTATTTAGTTCAGCTAGAGGCTTATAAATCCTATCAAATAAAGCACTTTCTCATGCATCATTTTATTCTAATATTTATTTACTCACCTAAGTGATCTTCAACACTGTTTTTGTCTCTTAAATCTAGGATCAGTTTGATCAAGTAAGGAATGTCCAAAGATTCTTAGGCTGTTACATTCAATACAAAATATTAATTCCCCTGAGAAAGTTCCCAAGTTTGGGTTCTAGAATCACCTGCATCAAATCAATATCACCTGATGAGTTGGGGTTGATATTCTCAGTTAAAGGGTTTGGTTCTTGCTGCGCTCAGATATCAATCAGAATCTCTTTGGTGGGGTCATGGACTCTGCATTCTGAGCCTTCTCCAGTGTGACTTTTGACTCAAAAGCCTGTGTCTTATCAATTCCTCACAACTATAATGGCTTATGAGTTAAGTCCTTTCTCTCTTCACTCTCACCCTTCAATCAATCAGTTGGGTTTTCAAAATACTGTGGAAAATACAGCAATAGTTCCTATAATCTTCCAATTAATTACTTAAGATGAAAAGTTTATTAAAAATTGAAGGTAATTTTACTAAACCCAAATGTAGAGTGCAGTAGAGAGAGTAAGTGTTTTAGGATGTCCTGCTCCCATCTTCATGTTCAAAAAGATGTTGATTACCACAATGAGGTTATTTAATACCTCCATCGCTTCACATAGTCATCTTTTGTGTGTGGGGGGAGAACTTTGAAGAATTACTCTTTCAGCATTTCCCAAGGACACACACCATATTTTTAGCTATAGTTACCATGATGTACCTTAGGTCCCCACACTTTGTTGTCTTATAACTGCAAGTTGGTACCTTTAACCACCTTCACCAATTTCCCCCATTCCCTGGGTTGCTTTTTATAATCACCAAAAGTGCATAGTTCTAAACTTTAATAAATCTAAATTTTAATAATCTGCCTATAAGCCTTAAAGGAGCATTTTTAAAATCACTTATCCCTAATATAAGTTGCATTCTATATGATAGCTATTCCTGAGTACTCAGCTACATGTGTCCATTTGGAAGACGGGTTTGCAAAATTTGGGAATCATATAAGCTCACTTTGGGAACAGTTTTTATCTCCATATCCTGTGGTAGTACATGTATCTGCACTTAAATAGTGGATTTAAAATAGAAAATTATAGCACAGTTCTTGTGGAAAAAATGAAGCAACAAAATTCAAATTACTTCAGTTCCGTTGTTCTAGGACCACTTTTAGATTTCCTTGTATGTAAAACTTAAAATGGTGAAACAATGCCAACTGTGAGGAGTAATATTTTTGTTTTATAAGAGCAAACTTTAGTAAATACATGAAATAATTGAAAATTATGGAATTACTGAATGAAATTTAGTAGTATCAGTCTTGAGCAAAGTACAGTGAAACAACTTTTTAGATGTTTTTTAAGGTTCAGTGCACTGAAATTACAGAGAAAGCAATTAACTGTGGCCACAATAAAAAAATAATAAAATGGACATACATAGTAAAAAAAAAAGATAAACTTTTGAAAAATGTCAGAAGGAATGACCAAAGTTGTTGGTTTTAATGGCTAGAAGAAATAAAATAGTCAATGCTTGAATACCTTTATTGCTTTCAGCAAGAAGCAGACATTCATTATAAAGCAGTAAATAAAATACTGGCAACGTTTGCTTTCATTTCATCATTTGCTCTGATTTTTGGGAAAAACATCATGTTTGAAGTTTTTGACAAAAAATAATAGTAATTTATAATACATTTTCTGGTAGAGTCCTTTAGTGAGTTTTGGTTTGGTTTGGTTTTTTTTTTTTTCTACAGAGACATTTAAAAGTTTCAAGAATCAAGCTTGAAGAAATATAGACTTGGACAGTATCTTCATTTCTGGATTTTTTTTTATGTAATGGAGGCTTTATGAATCTCTGTCAAACTTATTATCTTAAAGAGTTTTGCTATGTGCGTTACTTCATGTGAAAGAAACTTTGAAAGTAAAGTCAATGAAGAGTATTTTTTGTTCGGCTATTAATGAAGATAAATGAATGACTGACTCTACTCTGTTGAACATGAGCAGGCAAAGAAGAGTATTTGATAGTCCTTGATAAATTGGCAGAATTTAATGTTCAAAAAGAGAAATCGTAATTTTATTATTTCCTGTGACAAACAGTATGGTTATAATTTTCATGCATTATGCCACTTACGCATATCCCAGAGCAATATACATTATTGCTTCGTTTATTTTAAAGCTTTCTATAACTTGCACCACATCATATACATTCTTCTGCAACTATGTTTGTTCATTCAATGTTGTGTTTGTGAGTCATCCACCGTTGATATATGTAGTACTAATTCATTTATTTTCACCATTGTATCATGTTCCATGGCATAAATACGGTATATATTTTTTTACACACACCCCTGTGGATGAATATTTTTTGTTGTTGCCAAATTGTTGCAGCTGTGAACATCCTTGCTCGTGTCTCCCTAGGATCATTCTCATATACCTATGCGTGGGGCGACTCAATTAGAGCTTATGCATTTCTTACACTTTACTAAATATGCTGTATTGTTCTTCAAAATATTTAACACAGATTTATAATCCCACACGCAAGGGGTCAAAGTTCCCATTGCAGTTCTCAACAATAGTCGTTACTCTTAGAGTTTTGAATTTTTTCAAATATGAATGCAGACTGTTTCTCCACTGGGGTTTGGTTTTCACCTTCCTGATTTAGTGAGGTTGAGCATCATTTCATACTTTTGTGAATTCAGGTTTTTAAGCCTTTGTTCTATGCATCTCACTGCTATGTCTCCACACCCCCTAACAACAATTCTATTCTTGATACTGTAACTGTACAAATTGATATTTATTTATTTGGTGGCTGTTCTGCAATCCGTGACCAATAACACTTAAAAATAAGAATAATTCATTCAAAGTTAATTATATATTAATTAATCGGGAGGTTATTAATTTTATAATTGTTCATACAGATATTTACCATAAGATTTAATATACATTTTTATTATTTTTCCTTATTTAGAGTGATGTAGTATGTTATGATATCCCGTTAAGGCAAAATTATTGAGAAATATCCGTTTTGTCATATTCTTCAATGATACAGAAAGAAGAACTATGCTTGGGCATAAAATAACTCAACAACAGAATATCTAAACAATTTAAACATTCGTGAGGATTTGTGAAAAATACATTAATGTGCAGATCTGTGTTCTGTGTTCCACAAAATGCTAAGTTCTGATCCTGGATCAGGTCTTACTTTCTGGGCCTTATTTCCTTCCAAGATCCCTTCCTCACTTGGAGGACGCAGTCAGTTTGCGTGCGCCTCTCTGCAGAACTGCCCCGTGCATGCATGTCTGTCCCCGTGGGACTCCAGGTACTCCCCTGGGCCTCCCTCTTCCTGCAATCGTCACCTGGCATTCCTCAGTCAAATTAACCCCAAACTGACTGATCTTTCTCTAGAATTCACCTCATTTTCTTCATAATACTTTTCCATCATCTAGTCCTGTCACTTTTTCTTCTTTTATGGCCTGTGTCACCACACAGGACACAGCTCCAGGAGACCAGGGTCCCTGGGTAAACCTGGTGCCTAGAACAGTACCTGGTAGGCTGCGCACAGGTAAAGTACTTAAGTGTACTTACTAGTTCAAGGTCATTATTAGAGAGCGTGCACTTCTCATGTTAGTATATTAGAATCCATACAGAGCTAAGAATGTGTTCCAGTGTCGATTGCGGTATTGCGATGTTGGCTTTTATGACTAACAATGCAATTCACTTCCCGTATTTGGAGTGCAGGGATTGCCTCTTAAATTGAAGAATGATTCTATGGGACTTGACTAATTGAAGGGCATTTGAATTACAGACACATGACTATAGTCTCTGCATGTGGTGAAGAAGCGTGTGTGACGATAACACTGTCAGAACCTGCTGTGAGCAGAATAGATCTTTCAGTGGTCTTCTTTCCTGATAACAATGCCTCAGTGTTAGCCACCCAGGCACCGGCTGCTGGAAAGAGAGCCCAAACTCACAGTTATCCAACAAAAAATATTCAATTAATTATTCTAGCTCAGCCTAGAATGTGGAAGCTACAGATATTCCGGGAACAAAATCACCTCTGAGGTGGTTTTCTATTCACATTATCAAAGAAACAGTTCAACAGAGAGGCTTTGGAGATGGTCAGTGGACTGGGACTTTTGCAGGTATTTTTTGAGTGATAAAAATAAATTAAACAAAAAGTACTATCAGATATTGATTGTTTATTTGGATGCTGTTCAGAATAGGAAAGTGCCTATTGTTTTAAATGGTACATATTAATTCATTCCTAATATGAATGTAACTTGCTATAGAATCAAACTGCATTTTTTAGATCTATTAATTCTAAAACCAAAAAAAACCAAAAAAAACCCTGATAATTTGGAGAATTGTGTGTTGACTCTTATCTTTGCTAACACTTTATTCCAGATGTGACTAATTAGGAGTATAAACAAGTTTGCTCAGGGAATGTTTATATTACTCAGAAAAATCAAAATTAGGAAAGAAGCTACAAAGGACGTGTC
The DNA here is from genome assembly GCA_002007465.1 of Ailurus styani. Taxonomy (NCBI): domain Eukaryota; kingdom Metazoa; phylum Chordata; class Mammalia; order Carnivora; family Ailuridae; genus Ailurus; species Ailurus styani. Next base: position 597,540 of record LNAC01000025.1, read on the forward strand.
TCTGGGAAAAGTTGCAGATTTGTGTGGTTAGCATCTTATTCTGAACATCCCCTAAAGGCCTTTTGTGGGGATTATCTATTACCACTATTATTTTTTGTGCATTCTTAGTGTTAATATACAAGCATCTTTATAGTATTTATGCCTTTGTTTTTATGTATGTATATAAAATGATACATAGTGTTTGATTAATGTCACCAATAACACCACACATTTATCAAAAAATTCACCAACCTCTGAGAAGTAACTCAAAAAGGTCATGTTTTCTATTAAACTACCTAGCCAGAAGTCATGACTTCAAACTCCAAAACCTGAAATATTTTTATACACACTTCTGAAGGCCCTTGCTTGCATGTAGATTTTGTTGTCCCTCTAAACTCAAGGGAAGTCGGAATCTCTTGATATTTCATTATTATTATAATAAAAGCATAAAACTAATGGTTTAATCATGCCTAATATTGCCAATGTCAGTTGAGGATAGGGACACTCACCATCTATATCTAATTGAAGAATTATTCAGACCAAGTGGTTCCTCCCTAGTTGGCAGCATCTCATTTATATTTTGGAAACCTCACTAAATACAATCAATTTTGTAATGGTAAAATTGGTAGTAATATCTACTGGAGCAAAGTCCATCTATAAGTATAATGAATTCTAAAGTGAATTCATTAGGGCTTTCACCTGTCTATCCCATGAGTCAGACATCAACCCATGAATTGTAACTGATGGAGGAACTGAAGGAACGAATGGACAAAGTCTTCAGTAAATACTGATCATTCAACAAAGAAAGTACTGTTGTCCAAATACTCGATGGAGAACATCCAGTGTTTATAATTAAGTAAGGAAAACTTTGCTTCTTATTAACAGGTAATACATATTTTAGATTATGCCCAGAAATGACTAAAAGGAAAACAAAAGCAAAAACCCCTTCATTATGTCTTACACACCCTCCCCAGAGACAAGTATATATTACATGTAATTCTTATCTTTAGCCAGGACTTCAGGATTTGTTGTTTGCTGTTTGTTTTCAGTTCAAAGCCACTTTCATTTTTCATGCTAAGAATTTGGTAAAATTCTGAACACCTTCCTACATTACCTAATCCAAAATTTCAAACCAAAAAACCCAACACACTTAGTATGTTGTTTCAGCCAACTGTGCACTTGAAGAAAAGAAAAACAAAGCCACCACATGGAGACAATTACAGTAAAATTAAGGGAGACAGATATTATGTTGTTTAAATGTGCAGTTTAAAACTACATATTGAAAGTTACGGCCCATTAATGTAAATTATTTTGCAGTGGAAATATCTAATTATCTTTTCCAGATAACAGAGATAAATGAAAATGTTTCAACCTAATCATAACCTGCCACGTGGGAGGCTGCACAATTAGAAATCCAGAACATGCCTGAAGTAGAATTGTCTATGAAATTCACCCTCGGTGTCTCTTGTTTGCTGTTTCTGGGTTCTTCATCTATAGAAAAAGGGAAAAAAATGTATTTGATTTGTTACGTGTTGAAATTACATTTTTTTAAAGATTTTATTTATTTATTTGACAGAAATTACAACTAGACAAAGAGACAGGCAAAGAGAGAGGAGGAAGCAGGCTCCCTGCTGAGCAGAGAGCCCGATGCAGGGCTCAATCCCAGGACCCTGAGATCATGACCTGAGCTGAAGGCAGAGGCTTTAACCCACTGAGCCACCTAGGCGCCCCTGAAATTAAATTTTTTTTATAAAAACAATTATTGGTGTGATTAACGATGGCGCTTCTTTTTTTCCTTTACCTTGCAACTATCACGGTTCACAGTAAAATGTATCTTCCAAAGTGAATATATACCACTTAGTTTCAAGGGTTTTTTCATCCACTGACTTCATGTCAGAATTATTAACCTTTGTATAGTCAAAGGCAAACAGAGTATTTCAAGCCTCAGATCTAAAATATATACTGAATAAGATAATTTCATAATACTAGTAAGAATTGAACATTGTTTAAAGGTTGTGACTTGCCCATGTTCATTTATAGACATTTCAGACTAGATTTATTTATTTTTGTGTATTTACTTGGCTGTATTTATTTTTCTACTTAGGCGTGTCTGAACTCTATTGTCAACATCACAGCAGCAAAACTGACTACCAACAAGGCAAGTCCTAGACAGGGACCCATGATCTCAAGAGCAAGGTTTGATTAGAGAATTTTGACTGTTACCAAGTGAGGAGCCTAAAAACTAAGGATTTTATATATGAGAGTACAAAAACTTCCTCTGTAGGTGGAAGAAATTGAGTGTATTGCTCGCCCCCCTCTGCCCCCATTTTAGGATGCACTCTTTTGTTTAATTTATTGAAAAAACACAAATTTAACACGTGTTTTTCAATACTGCACTTTAGAATTTTTCCAATCTCTTCGTGTTACCCTGAAGACGATGGACAGACATGCGCCAGGCACTTAAATTATTTGAGTTCCTTCAGGCAGCAAGACATCAGAGCTTTCTCGGGTGACTGAAAAAAAGGAGTTGGTTGTAAAGATTGAGTAAAAACAAAAACTTCATCGGCGCTGCTGAGCTAACAGGAAAGGCACACCACCTGTTCTCATGAGCACCAGAATATTACCAGGAGAATTGCATGGTGGCTCAAGACCTAGCACAGCTGTCGTAATGACATTACTGTTACTCTGGCATTAATTTCTGCCATTATGATCATTTAACTCTTCCTTCTTTTCTTACTACTCCATCTGCTACTTAATAGTTGATTCCCCCTCTGGAGTACTGATCTGATAGGTACAACAAGTGACTGTCCTGCAGAGGGGTCCCCTTGGGATAGAGGTTTAGTCCCAGCGTGTTTTCAGATCAGAAACCCATCTCATGTCTGTTTGATCATGGCCAATGGGATCATACCTGGGCTCAGTGGATCCATTGTCATAATTCTTCAGAACAGGGCTGTACAAAATCTTCCCTGAATAGTACTGAATTTTTAAAGTATTCATATTTTTCGCATGCTTAGTCTTTCCCAAAAAATTACTCAACATCTGGGGCGCCTGGGTGGCTCAGTCAGTTAAGCATCTGCCTTCAGCTCAGGTCATAATCTCAGGGTCCTGGGATCGAGCCCGGCATCAGGATCCCTGCTCAGCAGGGAGCCTGCTTCTCCCTTTCCCTCTGCTCCTTCTCCCTGCTCATGCTCTCTCTGTCTCTGTCTCTGTCTCTGTCTCTCTCTCTGTCAAAGATAAAGAATTACTCAACATCAAAGTACTCGACAGCTCATTATGATTTGACTCAACAACTCTGGTTTTTTAACTTGCTATATACCCACCTACACGTTCCCTAACATATGGAAATAATTTTGAAAGTTACCTGAAGTTACCATCTTTTTTGATAGATCTTTTTTTTAGTTGTCTGCCACTTTCCTGTGGAATGGTTTTCATTAGCCCTTCTATAGGCTAACCTCAACTCATCTTTCAAGATTCAGCTCAAGCCCTAGAATAAATATATCTTTTTTCCTTCCTATTTAACACTTCTTCCTCCTCCTTCAGGCAATTATCTCTTGGGGAGACACTTTTCCTTACATCCAGCCTTCACTGTTGAAGTGAAGCTTACCCCATGCTCTGACACGAAGTTTGGGAGGATGACATGGGTCAAGCAGTACTTTATATTCTCTTGGCCATGTATTTGGGTTAAGATTAGACGTGTGACCCAAGCAAAGCCAAGAACGCTCAATCCTCTGGGACCATTTGATAGGATTATTAGAAAAGAGGTTGTGTATGTTTGTTTTTATAAAATTGATTAACCAGTACAATGTAAGCCTGGAGTTTCTTTTTCTTTCTTTCTTTCTTTCCTTTTTTTTTTTCATCTTTTTTTAAAGATTATTTATTTATTTATTTGACAGAGAGAGACAGCAAGAGAGGAATACAGGCGGGGCGGGGGGTGGGAGAAGGAGAAAAGCAGGCTCCCCACTGAGCAGGGAGCCCGATGTGGGGCTCGATCCCAGGATCCGGGGATCATGATCTGAGCCAAAGGCAGACGCTTAACAACTGAGCCACCCAGGCTCCCCAGCCTGGAGTTTCCAATGTAAGTACTTGTCATGAGGGGAAAGGCGCCAATTACGGGAAAGCCAACACAAACATCACTGCCGTGGAGAGAGGAAAAGCTGGATCCAGCAATAGGATCAGAGTGCCCGGATCAAACTCTAAGTGTTTGAGGAACTGTTTCAGGAGCAGATGTGAGCTTTTCCCGAATGTTCCGTTATGTTTGCCAGTAAGTTTCCTCTCCCTGCCCCTCCCACCTCGGCTCAGAGGAGATTGGTGTGGGTTTTCTACGCCCTGCCACGTAAACACACTTAACTAATACCAGTTGGCTAAGCCCAGCAGCTCTCACAGCACCGGCCACACCATGTTTTAGATCTTCTTCTGTCTTTTCCCGCCACAGACCGAGCTCAGGGAAGGCTGCAACTGCATCTCTTCGGGTGACAGTGCCCGAGGACTTGTGTGTTCCATGGCTGGCATCTAGTAAATACTTGCGGAGCCTATGAAAGAAAGATGGATACACGTTTTAGCTGTTTGATTAATAGCAATGGTTTCTGAATTGCTAAATGCATTCATTTCAGTGAAAAAAATCATATCCCCAAAATAATGAGCAAAAGTTTGTTTCTTAATCAAAACTAACATTTTTCTCACTTTAATGTGTTTCTTTAAAACAATCCAACACATTTAGCATTGTTTTCTCAGTAGACTATAAGCATCATTTTTAAAACTTCAGTCTATAGACCCCATTTCGGTGGTTCAACGACAGTGAGCAATTTAATAGAGAGAGAAGTGAGGTTGATGAGAGAATCAAGGTCCGGATCATGGAGGGTCTCAATTTCTATGCTAAGCAGTTTGGATTTTATTGTGTAGGCAATTTGGAGCCACTGAGGAGTAACCATGCAAAATTCACGTTTTAGAAAGATCATCTTGGCAGGTTCAGGATGTGGGGAAAGAGCCAGGAGATCCCCTGATCGAGAGAAGACACAGAGCCCCACCGAGTGTATTTATCGAACCAGAGCTGTGGTGGTGAGAACTGGAAAAGGTGGAGCCCAGAAGTAGGAGCCAGATGTAGGGAATGGGAAGAGAGATCAAAAGTGATCCCAGTTTTCTAAGTGGATGAGGGTCGTTCATCAGGATTCAAAAATAAATGAATAAATGAATAAATAATAAATAAATAATAAATAGACAAGCAGACCTGGAAAAGAAATTAATTCAATTTTGGACATATCAACTAAAAAAAAAAATGAAAAAAAATATCTGTGGGCTTTTTGTAATCTTTATCTTTTCTACCAGGAACTCTTTACCGGGAAGCTGGCTCGGGTCAGCTGGCTTTTGCTCCCTGTGCGTCCTGTCTGCTCGGCCACATCCTATCCTGGCCCGAAGGCAGGCCTCCCCTGGATCCAGCACTCCTTCGAGCAGGATGCCCATCACAAACGTTTCGATGGTTTTCCTATGCCAGGGCTGCATGGAAGCTCTTCTCTGGCACACATGGATTGGAGAAATTGGGTCATGGAAAACCACATTCTACTTTAAGGTTTTCTTTTATGGGTTTTAAAAGAAGTTGAAAGAATGTCAAAAAGTGTTTTATTTATGAGGCTCAGCACTGAAATGTCCTTCATTGCCAATAAGCGTCTTCAAAGTTTAGGCCCAGCCACTCAGCACCCGGTGGGATGCGAGGGACACGTGGAAAGCCCCTGTTCCACAAGGATGGGCAGGGGCTCGGGGTGGACCCCACACGGCGCTCAATTGCTTGTATCTGATGTCTTCCCCTTTCGCCGATAGATGTCCCTGTAGCAAATGAAAGAATTTTGAAAAGAGTCCAGGGGTGTAATTAAGTGAGACAATACAGATGCCAGAATTTAAACACTGCCAGTTTTATGTAATTTAATTAATACTGTGGAGAGGAAAAAATGCTTGCCTGTGCAGTATTTCATGAAGTGAGGAGCTGCTGATGGAAGGGAGTGATTCCGACAGAACCCACAGAAGTCAGGAAGGAGCCGCTCCATAGATGGCTCTGTTTGATTAGAAAGAGCAACCACATCCAGAGTCCTGTTTATTATTTTATGCCTGACATTTTACAAGTCTGTGTAAGGTAATTATCTATAGAAACTCCAACAGCGTGCCCCTTGTGCCTTACAGGGGTCCCGGTCCCTTCAGACAACCTTCCTGGCCATCTAAGACTGACAGCAGCTGTTCGTTTGGTGGGCGGCTGGCTGCTGTGAGGGGGCCTTCCCCACACGTGAGAAACGTGGAACGAAATTTTGCAGGGAGAGAATGATTTTCTTGCTTAAAAACTCCAATAGGTCAGTATTGTTATTACTAGCCTTTACTGAATCTTTTATTCAACCAGGACATTTTTATAAATATATATTCCATCTTTCTCAGAGAAGTAGCGGGTAATGCTTCAGATGCAGACTCAAAATCAATTTTGGTAATAACCGTGGGTACAGCTCACAGCTCCCTCAATGAAAATCAGGTAACGTGAAAAGAGAAAGAAAGTCTATGATCAGCAAAACACTCAGATAGGATCCTGATGTCTCAGGTGCTCCTCACTTACAGCTTATGGTTTTTGAATAAGGGAAAACTACCTGAAATTTCAGAGTTAGGGAGTGAGATTTGTCTTTGCTTAGAATGTTTCCTTTTTCCCCCTTGTACCTCGTAGCTCTTCCCCAAACTTCCATCTGCAGCACACGGTAAACACTGTGTTCTGTAAATGAAAAACAGGATGAATGATAAAAAGAAAGACAGATGGGGTGTCAGTGAAGGTCAGAAGGTTGCCATCCCTTCTGTGGTGAGAATCATATTTCTGCCTTTTGGACACGCCATCCTAAGATTGTTCCTTGTTGGCTATTTGTCTATTGTCATTCTATAATGTTCATAGTTAAGTGTTATAACAGATTAATGGATTTTGTTAAAATGCAGATTCAATAGGACCAAGATAACATATAGAGGAAGTGGATCAGTTCTTGATAGCTCAGTATATGTCAAGTTACTCAAGTTTAATCACATTAAAACACGTTCCCTCTATTTTAATTACGCATATTTAAAACCTACCCTTTGATCGTGTTCAGTGTGCCAGAAGTTCCAGAAAATGTAATCACCTAGAGGGGCCATGACCAAGGTGTGAACAAAGCCCACTGGAAGTTGTCTTGTTTAAGTGTCTGTTTGATTTACCCACTGCTGAGTAAGAAACTACTCCCAAAACTTTGTGGCTTCCCAATTCTGTGCGTCAAGATTCAGGTAAGGCTCAACCTGGTATTTCTTCTGCTCTGTGAGACGCTGGCTGGGATCATAGAATTACAGTCAGAGGGCTTCACCCACATGTGTCACTTTGGTGGGAGCCCTGAAAGGCAGGGACCTCTCTCTCTCTCCTTCCTCTCAGCATGAGAGGGCTCTGGGAGGAGCCACAGCAGGCACTTCAGATAATGGCCCAGTTGTGAAAATTACACAGCAACTTCCTACTTCACTCTCTCAGCCCGGCCAGATTCAAGGGAAGGATTTAAAATAGACCCTGTTTCTCAACCACAGGAGTAGCAAGAATTTGCAGCCAACTGTTGTCTAGAAAAACCCTCCCCTGGTCACAAATTATTTGTGTTTTCTAACATGCAAAATATGCTTACCCTTCCCAGGACCCCATAACTCTCATCCCATTATGGCATCAGGCTCTGATGCAAACACCTTGATCTTGTCATCTGTGTCAAACACAGGTGTCAGTAAGACTACTCCCACAGGACTCCCCAGTGGGAAGACTCATGATTACAAAGACAAGCCATAGGGAAGACACAAAATGCATAAGGAGACAGGGACAGAGTAACTACAATAGACACTTCAAATCAAAAAGAGGGAAATGGAAAGCATGTATACAGTGACTCTGAAATCCTGTAATGCGTATCATCAATTTCCCCTGTTCATTGAAGAGAACCTGGATGTTCTCATGAGGAGTATTTCTATTTAGCATTCGGCTTCTCCCTTTGAACCATGGGCTTCTCTCTCTGAATGACCCCTCCTCTTGTATAGGAAATGTTCTATGCTTGCAAAAGAGTAGCTTTATGATTGCCCTCAGAATAGGAGGGGGAAAGCGCACCTCTTTCCATTTTGTACTTTGGCCCAAACTGATACAGCTACCTAAACAATTCGGTGGGATTCCAGTGTATGCAATTATTAATTCAATCCATTGACCAAACATCATGCTCATATTTTTTTGAGACTGGGCACTCTCTCTGTGAGTTCTGATTCAGGGAGCTATTGGGCAAAAGTCCTCAAGTTTCTTAGGAGAAACTTGTCCAGCTCAGAAAGAGAAGCAAGCACCTGTTAAAATTTTCTGAGACCTTAACAACGGGTTCCACATTCACATCTTTGACTTAACCTTAACCTGGAGGCTGTGTGCCCCAGGCAGCCTCAGTCTGCAATCTTTGCCTGAGTCACCTTTTACCCTGAGAAACATTCGCCCACTGGACAAGTTAGAAATGAGAAATACTTTTATTTTCCAACCTAACAAGAGTGTCGTTGGAATATTTCCTTTGAATCCTCCTTAAAAAACAAACGTTTTCTTTTCAAATCCCTCTTTCCTCACACATTATCCATGAGAGTTAAAAGGAGGCTGCCATTACTTCCAACGTTCTGCCTGGATCTCTCCTGTTCTACCTCTCCTGCTTCTGCAAACACCAATTTGCCAAAAGGTCCGCAAAGGTGAGCACAGGTCACCATTTTTCCAGGCTTTAATGGAAGTTATCTCACTGCCTCTCCAGTCTACGCCAACGAACTTTGCAATACTGGTTAGGTTTCTACGTCCTAAAGCCAACACCATCTGAAGCATTCCACTGTAATATATTCTGTTTCAATGTTTCTCTTGCTGTTTGACAAAGCACTTCAAAAGGCAATTGTTTAAACACTATCAACTTATTAAGCTACGATTTTTTGTGTGACCAAGGAGTTCTGCTTTACGTGGTGTCACAGGGAGTGCTGGGATGGCTGAAGTCTCCAAAATGTCCCTCCTCGCAGAGCTGGTCATTGACATCGATCTCTGGCCTCAGTTCATCCAGCCAGGGCTGTGGGCTGGGGCTTTGGTGCTCTTCCATGATGGTTTCTCCCTGTGGGAGCTTGAGCTTCATGGTGCCTTGGGGGCTGGGTTCTGGTACAGGACATTCTAGAAGGTGAAAACAGAAGCTCTAGATCTCATAAGACTCAGCCTCAGGAGTTACAAAACATCATTCCAACCTCATTCTCTTGACAGGAAGAGGTTGGGAGCAGCCCAGAATCAAAGGAGTTAAGCTAGAGTAGAATGCAGAGATGACAAGGGTGAATTACGAAATCATGCACAATGGAAGATACGGCATGGCCATTTCAGTAACACATGGGGATTTTCGGAGGGGGTGATGGATTTTACATGGAAGAAGACACGACCCTTGAGGGGCAAACTGTTATGGGTTGAATTGTGTCCCTCCCCAAATTCACAACCGTCAGTAACTCAGAATGTGGCTTTATTTGTGAGTAAGGCCATTGCAGATACAATTAGCTAAGACAAGGTCATATTGAAGGAGAGAGGGCTCTGTCCTTATAGAAAGGGGACATTTGGACACAGACATGCTCCTGGGGGGCGTGCCATGTTCAGACGAAGACAGACATCAGAGCAAAGCAGCACAAGCCAAGGAGTGCCCGAGATGCCCAGCAAACCACCAGAAGGTCAGAGAGAGGCCCAGGACAGATTGTCCCTCACAGCCTCCGGAGAAACCCAGCCCGCTGACACCTTGATCTTGGACTCCTGGCCTCCAGAACTAGGAGAATAAATTTCTGTTTGAGCTGCCGAGTCTGTGTACTTTTCCTGGCAGCCCCAGGAAACTAACAAGCAGCCGTGGGCCCTTTGCTGGGCCTCTACCATGGTGGGTAAAACAAGAATGGCAGACTTCCCTCCGGTTGGAATCCTTTGAAGGCTACAAGGATCCAGGTTAGAAGTAGCAGTGTTTGCACAGAAAAGCAAACACTCAAATACTTTCTTTTCTGAGGCAGTTTCTGTCACCTTTTATTCCAAATTTTCATGTAGTTTTATCAGGAACCAGACGTGTGTGTGTGTGTGTGTGTGTGTGTATGTGTGTGTGTGTGTGTGTGTGGTGTTTTCCCTCCAGATCACAAAACATAGCCATTCTCAGTGACCTACATTGGAAAGCATTCTTTCCTTGACACTACTGGTAGTTTTGTTTCAATGCTGTGTGTAGAGGGACTAGTAATCAGATCTCAATGACCTCTTCTATAGAGAAAACTCCAGAAAGCCGGGATTAGCCAAGCAGATGCCATTCACACCCAAATCTCTAGGTACACAGGTAACGGTGGTCATTGTCAGTTTTTCAAAGAACGGGAGTTTCTGGACTGTTTTCTTCTGGTTTCCCAGGTAGCTACCTTGCTAGATTAGCAAAGAAGTACCATTGCTACCCATACCGGCACAGTCACTCAGACTCTAGTACAGATGCTGGAACGCATGCGAGGAGATGACGAAGATTGATCTGTCTGTGGAGGATTGAAATGTGAGCATCTGCTCTAATGGCACTAAAAAGAATTAGACTCATCAACTATAGTGATTCATAATGATGGCTGTGTTTGCTCTTAGAATATTAAGGGAACCAACCATCCACTTAATTGCCAAAAAGGACTCTTTTTTTTTTTACACCATGCAAGATCTCTCTCTCTCTCGTTCTCTCAATATATAGATTTTTATATAGATAGATACATCCCCAAATGGTCTCCCTGGCTCAAACCTAAGTGTAGCCAAGAAAAATTAAAATGAGCTAATATCTTTGATTAATGCTAGTTTCTCTGTCTGAACTTAGGATCATAAATATCCCTTTATAAGTAATACTGTCTTCAAATAAGATCAAATTAAATTTCAAGGCACTTTGTTAATGAAAAGTATCGATTTTTATAGCATTTGGGTGAAACCACTGCCAATTTTCAATCTAGTTGATATCCTTTTTAGCAAGAAGTGCTTCGTCCTTGAATACAGAGATGCCTCCTCTTCCTCCTTCGCTGGCTTGTCTCCTGCTCTCCTCACGATCTGGGCCTCCTCCCTTCTCCCTTTCCGTGCCCTTCCCTCTTGATCTAATTCGTTCCTCCGCTGTCCGTCGTCCCTTCAAGCCAGATGACTCCTCCATCATCTCGACGAAGCTGAAGCCTCCCTTTCCAAAGTCCTTGCTCAATCTCCCCTTTCCAATCAAACTGCTTCCGGAGGGGGCTTCTTTCACTTTCCTCCCCCTTTCTGTTCTGACGGCTTGCAGCCTCCCCTCCCCAAGCGCATGTCACCGTCCTTAATGGAGCAGAAGACTCAGGTCAGCCTTCCTGAGCCTTGCTTCCTGAAATGCTCCCAGTCCGTTCTGACCCACAGGCTTCCTGCCTCTTGCACACCGGAGCACATCCGCTCTCACGCAGACGGGCCCGCTCTGTCCGGGCAGCAGACTTCACTGACGGGGTGTGGAATTTTGAGGGATGCCTGAGGTGAGGCGGGGGAAGCGAGGGGGCTGGGGGGGGAAGCAGACACAGCCCCACCCAGCACGACCCATCAAATCAGCTCTAAATGCCCGGGGTGACACATGCCTCTGAAAGATCACACAGATGCCTTACACTTGGCTTCACTGGTCAATTAAATTCTCATCATACACCACCGCGTGCCACCTCATGTCTTACTAAAAATTCCCATTTAAATCTAGTGTTCTTACGTAGCTTCTGTGGGTTTATATTTCGTTTTTCCAGCTAGACTATAATTTTCTAAAGATAAGACGATATCAAAGTTTTTGAATACCCCTGAGAGCGTCTAGATCTGTGGGACCAGCAAAGCAATAAAAATTCTCCCGGAAGATGTTTTAAACAGTTCCTGCTTTGATTTCATCAACCACTAGAATCTCTAAATCGATTTGCAATCGTAACTGAAACAGAAGTAATACCTTAGACTAAATGAGTGATGGATGTGAACGAAAGGAACTGGAAAAATGATCATTTGTGGCTTTTGAGCCCAATAGTTAAATGAGTGTGCAGAAACCTGGAACTTCTTTATGGTCATAAGAGAAAAAAGAAAGGAAGAAGGAAAGAAAGAAGAAAGAAAAGAAAGAAAGAAAGAAAGAAAGAAAGAAAGAAAGAAAGAAAGGAAGGAAGGAAGGAAGGAAGGAAGGAAGGAAGGAAGGAAGGAAGGAAGGAAGGAAGGAAAAGAGAGATGACTCGAGATAGCTCAGAATCTCCCCATGAGTTACCCCTTAAGGAAACGCCCTTGGCAACATGTGACAAAGATATTGATTTAACCTTATTCCCTAAATAGAACGTGATTTCTAAAGAAAGCACCTTCAAAAATGTAATTTGTAGAAAATACAGCACAGAAGTAACTTGCTTGACAAATAGCAGAGCTCTTTAAGGCCTGCTGATGTCCAGAAACAAACAAAAAAGTTATTAATCAGCTCAAAATGGAGACATTGTATCCTGTGAAGAACCTTCCTCCAGAGATCATTGCACTAGTTTACAACTGCCATTGCTCTCCCAGAGGGCAGGGAGCCTTTGAAAAGTGGATATGTGAGTGCAATTCACCTTTTCTGCACATTCACTTTTTCCATTTTGTTATAATAGAACTCATTTTGTTAAACTGACCACAACACCTGATCCGTTTAACAAAATGAGTTATATTATAAGTCAAAATAATAACTGACTCGAAATGAATTATTATTGATCTACTTCAGCTAAATAATTTAGAAACGAGGGCCCAGTGAGTGAAAGCAACTACAATCAAAGCCTTTTCAAGGAAACAGAGAGAACGGCAGTGAACCAGGAGGTGCTCACCAAATCTAAGGCACTGGGGTTGGTTCCTAAAGCGGAGAGCTGCCCTGTTTCTATTTCTCGTCTGTGGGCCTCCTGGACTACTGGACGGACGATGCCAGGCTGGGACCTGAGCCACATCTCTGACACCTCCTTCAGCAGATAACTCTCCATACAACTGCCAGCCCGTCTGAGGTCATTTCCTGCTTTCGTTACTTGAGAACGTGAATGATTGCTGGGTAATTATGCAATGAACATGAACAACTTGGCTCTTTTAATTTTTTTTTTTTTTTTTCACTTTGACCATCTGTTGAGCTGAAATTCTCACAGTCATCACAGGTGGGTGGTGCCACAGCCTGGAGAGGTCACGCCCAGTCTCAGAGGCTCGCTGCACATCAGGGAGGCCTGCCTGGAGGTGAAGCCCACAGACCGGCCTGTCTGCAGCCTGAGGCCCAGGGACTGGATCTTCCATTTGAAGTCTCATAAAACGTGTTTGGGGACCTGGACAGTTTTGATGCATAAATCTCTGGCACTGAAAGTCCAATCCTTTTCTCTTGACTCTGGGATTATTTCAGGCCATCTGCCACTGCTGCTATTTCCAGTATGACGGAGGATGAGAGTGAGGGGCAAAGAAGGGGAGGACGGCAGTGAGTTCACACGTGTGAAAAAGTTGTGTTACTACTTTAAGATAGTGCACTTTCACCTCAAGGGTTAACTCCCGTATCCACCAAAGAGCTTGCCCAGAGACAGAAATCACAGCCGTGAATCCCGAAATCACGGCTGGAAACAAGCAGCGCTGGGGCCCTCCCCACGCCAGCACTCGAGTTCTTGCTGTTCGAACCTCTGCTGGAAAACCTCCAGAAATAAGGAACTTACCACCTCCCAGGCCAGCTCCTTCCCCCTGAAGACAACAACCTTCTAAAAATGTTCTTCTTCTGTGGAAGCAAAAGCTCCCCCCCTTCAGATTTCACTCCTCCCTGAGACAGGGAAAATCCTTCATGAGAACATGAAACTTCCTTGAAAACATAGAAATAAAATTCGGTGGTAAGGGAATGAGTAAATGGCTCCCATAAAGGAACTCAAAAACTTGCTGTTTAACTGGAAATGGCATTCCTGATGAACATGAATATCTCCTAATGAGGATTTATAATTTTTTCAATAGACTGGCGTCAGAAGGAAAGGCAGGTGAAGGAGGTAGCTCACGTCCCGCACGTTTGATGACAGACTTCAGAGCCCCTGCTCACGTCTCATACCCACAAATTTAGGAAGAGGGGCCAGGCAGTTTTGATTCTCTCACACAGGGCTTATTAGCTAGTCCCTGCAGAAATTACTTTCCTTGACGTACAGACTAGAAGAATAGTTTCAAACCTTGAAATGCACCTGAAAATATGTCCTTCCTCCCGCTCCTTTACAACGTCTACCTTCGCTGTCCGGGCAACGTCAGGATCTATAAAGACGTCCTCAAGGGTCCCCACCACCAACACGAATTCCCACAAAAACCCACTGAGAAGGGAATAAAGACAAGAGGCAGGGTCCAGCAAATTTCTTTTATTCCAGCTGTCTCATTTTCGTGCGTTCTGCCAAAACTCTGGCCAAGTGCTGCCCCTTTATGGCCACTGCGCACCTTCAGACCCTGTGAACGTGTGATCTGAATGAACTCCGGCCGCCCTCCTTCTAAGAACATCCGTGCTTAACGGTTTGGTCTTTTAAGTACCTCCTAAAACGCACATCTTAGGTTTACAGTTACAAAGGTGGGAACCAGGTGTGCAAGTAAGTGAGGTTACTGTAAGCCGGTAACCTCCAGACAGCAGCCCGTGGACACCCGGGGGGGATAAGGAATCCAAGAAGCCACTCTAGACCTCTCATGTCAGAAACTGTGCAGAGCCCAGCTGTCTGAGCTTAAACAGACCCCCCCACCCCCCACCAGACTCGGATATACCCTGCTCTGGCCACAGGGAGATCACAAAAAAGGCTTTTCAAAGGAAGAGTCTGAACCACCCTTTCCCCAAAAGGTAGGAGTCACGAAACTCACAAGAGCATAGGATTCTCCAAGGGAGGGGGCTAAACTTGAAAGTTGCAAACCTCACTGCCAATTACCGAACTTTAAATTTAAATTCTCAATCTTAACTTTATGATAACAGAGCTTGCCGTCGTGAGAATAATAGGATGTAGTTAACTGTCCTCAGTGACAACACTTCATCCAGGCTTGATGGGGCAATTTGAAAATATCATTAAAGAGACAAGTTGCACAATAGGGATGGCGAAAGTGTGATTATCTTTGGAGATTAAATCCCCAAACGCCGTGTGGCTTCTAAATGTGTGTCTCTTATTGATTTAAAACTCTTGACTAATAGCTGAGTTTCCAGAATACTGTTTCAGATACACAGATATGTGTACTTTCACGCACACTCTGTAAGGGGTTTTAAAGGCATCTCAAAATCTTGAATATTCTTAAAAACCATTGTCTGATTCAGCTATCTTCCAAAATGAATACAACTCTTCCTTACTCCCTTTAACACAAACTAACAACAGCCACAGAAGAAAAAGAAGACAGGCAAAGAGAAGCAGAGACAGGAGGAGGAGGAGGAGGAGGAGGAAGAGGAGGAGGAAAGCCAAGAAGGAAATGGTCTAAAAAAATAAGAGTACAAAGCAGGTTAAATTTACCTGAATTCCCATAGTTTAGAGAAAAGCACTGTTTCTTGTTCTCACAGCTTCCACACAGAGAGCTAGATGAATAAATTAGTGATAAATGAGTAACACAGCAAGTGTTCAAAATTGGAGTCATCCTATACATGCTGTTCTCAAATCTGCTTTTGCTTTTCAATCGGTGTCAGAACATCCTTTAAGTTAATAACTGTATCTACATGATCATTTTTAATTGCTACAGTGCTCCATTTTCTATGTTTGGCATATGTGTTATGATTTATTTACTGAGTTTTGTATTTGTTTTACTGTTGTAAACAATACTGCCACAACGGTGCCCAGATAATTTGGTTCACCTCTGCACTGTCCTTGGGAAATGTCACAGAAATTTGACTTCTAGGTCAAATGATACATTACCTTTAAATTCCTGTGTATGTTGCCAAACATCCTTTCAGAAAGGCATAGGATATTCACTCCTTCCAAAAATACAAAAGCATACACATTCTTCTAAGCCCTCAGTTACATTTGGTTCTGTCAATGTTTTAAATTTTTAGTAATTGATGAGTAAAATCATCTATTTTCTTGTTTTTTGAATGATTACTAATGCAATAGAAAATATTTTTCACCCATTTGCAGATCCTCTTTTGTGTTCTGGTGTTCATTCTTTAGTTATTAATTTGTAAAACCTCTTTGTTCGTGAAGGCAATTATTCTTTGTTACATCTTTGAAATATTTTTAAGGTAGTTGTCTTTCTATTACCTTAGTTTAGGGTATATTGCTATTAGAAAAGTTTGAAGTATTTACATACATTTTAAATATCATTGCTTTCACTTTATGATTTCAGACTTCTATAGTTTTTTTAAGTTTTTTTTTTTCCTAATTCACTCTTTCTTTTTCACTTCCTTTCTTTTCTTTTAAGTTTAAAGTTTTGACCACCTCTGGTATAATTTTCTTATAACAATGCTGTGGACTTCTACCTTTAAAAAATAAAATTTACTCTATTGCATCAATACCATTTGTCAAATAATCTGTTCTTTTCCCCCCATAACTTGAAATAATATGTGTTTGGCCATCCTCTCTATCTATGTGGAGACTAATGAAACTGTATCCGGAAAAACCACCTATCAATTCCTATGTGAGAACCCCACAGTTTTAAATACTCCGTATGTCTTAAATAAGTGCAGAATATATTTTATATATGCCCAGATTCCCACTCATTATTACTCTTTATTTTTTAGAAACAGCCAGATTTTATTATATGTTTATTTTTCAGATGAAATTGACAATTGCTTCATCGAGTAACAACAAAAAACCTGATCTTTTGATTTCGATAAAATTGAATATACTACAGTAGAGCTTAGTTATCAGAGTGGTATTACATAATTTTATTTCAAAATATTCCTATGTTGCCAGGTTTCAAGTCGCCATTATAAATGGGGTATTTTCTTCCATAATGTTCTATACCTGGTTACATGTATATAGGAAAGCTGTTGGCTTTTTAATATTAGTTTTCTAACTTCCTGTCTTACACTGAATTTCTTACTTCTTCTTTCTGGTAGTTTGTCTGTTGATTTCTTATTTTCCAGCTACACAATCATATAATCTACAAGTAAAGATAAAGAAGCCTACAGCTTCCAGCATCTGTGCTTCTTAGTTTTATTTTTTTTCTAATTGCCTTCGTTGCTTTCCTTATTCCTGACTTTAACGGGAATGCTGCTAGTGCTTTAAAACTCTGCGTGATGCTGGCTTTCAGTTCAGATGTGCGGTTTTGATCACATGCTACCATCGATGCCTTTTATCATCTGAAAAAGATGATTGTTTTAAAACATGGAGTATATTTTTGAAAAACATGGAATAGATACCGAATTTCATCAGATAGTACTTAGCACTTCTTAGAATGGGCATATATAACTTCTAAAGTTAATTTTATAATGTGAATTGTAATAGTGAAAGAGCCATACTTTTGCAGTGATTCATATTTGATCATCCATTTACTACCAATTTCTTTAAAAATATTAGCTAGGGATTTTATTTCAAGCTTTATGTGAAATTGTCTATATTTTTCTTTGGGTACTGATTTTGTAAAGATTTGAGTGTGATCTTTTGTTGAATTTATGAACATAAATTAGATATTTTCTTTCTGAGGATGTTATATAGGAGATATTTATTACTTGGAAATTTGAAAAAAAAAATCACTTGTGAAACCATCTGAGCACAGCACATTTTTCTGGAATGTAGGCTCCTGGGAAGTGTTTTTAATTTCTTGGATGTGTCTTGACTTATTTGGATTTTGCATTTCTTAAGCTAATTTTGATCATTTGTATTTTCTGAAAAAGTTTTTTATTTTTTCCAGATTTTAGCTTAGAATCTTACAGACTTTTTCTCTGCCCTCCCCTCCCCCATTTTTCTCTAAGTACCTTATCATTTAGCATTTTCTGTTGTTTCGTTGGTTTGTTTCCCCTAAGGAACCAAATTTTGTATGTGTGTGTCCATTTTTCTATCCTTCTACATTTTAACTTACCCATTTCCCCTTTTATCAGTATAAATCACTTGTTTTTCTACTGGGTCCCCTGAGTACAGCTGTGAGACTATTCTCTTTTATATTTATTTTTTCCCATTGTAATTATTTTTTTACATAATCTGTTATCACAGTTGTATTTCCTTTTCTTTTTAATTTTTTTTTTTTTATTTATTTGACACACAGAGAGAGATTACAAGTAGGCAGAGAGCCAGGGGGAGGAGGAAGCAGGCTCCCCACTGAGCAGGGAGCCCGATGTGGGCCTCGATCCCAGGACGCTGAGATCATGACCTGAGCTGAAGGCAGAGGCTTTAACCCACTGAGCCACCCAGGCGCCCTGTATTTCCTTTTCTGATCTAAGTTTGTTTTTCGTTCTTGTTTTTTCTGAGGGGTGAGAATTTCAACATGTTCAAAGAGTTGAAGACATCTTGTTCCTTCTTTTGGTAACTATTTACAGACCTACGACACTGCAGTCTGTACGCTTCACCTTGTTCAGGCCGTGAGAGCCTACGTTTCCACTCCTGATTCTCTGCAATAACTCCAGCGCCGCCATGGTGTCACTCAGGCTTCCTGTCCTGGGGTCCCTGGGCATGTCAGACAAACTGACTCTCTGCCACCAGGGCTGGACCTGGAACTGGTGGTGCCATGGGTCCCAGAGGAGAAGTGGGAACGGCTGCACCCCAGCTGGGGAATCCCAGGGATACTACCCAGAGCCCCGCCCACAGCCCTGAGCCCCACCCACAAAGCGCAGCCTGTAGCTCTAAGCCCCGCCCACAGCTCTGAGCCCCGCCCACAGTCCCCAGCCCCATTCACAGCCCGAGCTCCACCTACATCTGTCTCACAAGGACCATCACCTCCTTCCAGGACCTGCTCCACGCTTCTGCTCCTCATCCATTTTCCCTCCCTGCAGTCATGCTTCACCCTCCAGCTGGACTACCGTAGCTGTACTTCACCAGAATGGCTTGTTGGTTCTTGCCTGGTGTGTCTTTACCTACGTGTTTTTAATATTCAAAATATCCAAGTCATCATGACTCACATTATTGATGGAAGCTGGGTGGGGGAGGATAAAGTTACATCTATTTTACTCTTAAACCTGTGGATATTTCTCATTCTTTTTATTAGCATTTCATGTATTACTTGTTTCAGGGGTACAGATCTGTGATTCGTCAGTCTTACACAATTCACAGCACTCATCATAGCACATACCATCCCCAATGTCCATCACCCAGTCACCCCATTCCTCCCTCTGCCCCCGCCCCTCCAGCAAACCTCGGCTTGTTTCCTGAGATTAAGAGTCTCCTATGGTTTGTCTCCCTCTCTGGTTTCATCTTGTTTCATTTTTCCCTCCCTTCCCCTATGATCCTCTATTTCTCATTCTTTTTAGAATTTCAATTTGTTTAGAAGTTTATGGTTAGTCTAATTTTTTTTTTAAACATTTGTAGCTAACCTGTGTCTTTTGTCTGGCGGCTTTGGAATTCTTTCTGTAATCTTTAGGTTCAAAAGCTTCACCAGAGCTAACCCTGGTGTTGAAGAACTTTCTCATATTATTTGGGGATGTGGTAAGTCCCTTTGACATGCAAATATGTTCCTGTCTCTATTTTGGAAGAATTCGTTTTCTAACATATGTTGGAATCCTCTCATCAGTGGATTTGATTTTTGATCACTGGAAAGATCACTATTTAAATCTGTATTGTCTATATTCCGGGGGAGTCTGGGTGACTTGGTCGGTTGAGTATCCGACTCTTGATTTCAGCTCAGGTCCTAATTTTAGGGTAGTAAGATCAAGCCCTGTATCAGACTCCACAGTCAGTGGGGAGTCTGCTTGATATCTCTCTCTCCCTCTGCCCCTCCCCCCTGCTCTTTCTCTCTCTCTCTAAAATAAGTAAATAAATCTCTAAAAATTAAATAAATCTCTATTGTCTGTGTTCTAATGATCATCCTCCTTTGTGTCTCCTGTGATTTTATCTGGAAAACGCCCCTCTTTGCTCTTGGTTTCACTAGTTACCATTCTTCAGCTTTCATTTTTGATATTACTCATTTGTGTCTTTTTAATGTAGAGTTTTTTAACCTGTCTCATCCTGTTTTATTTTATTGTTTTGTTTTGCTTACTCACCTCTGATGGGGGACCTCCACCAGCCCTGCTATCTACCTAAACAAAATGTAAGGAGAACTTCCCGGGTCCTCCTCCTGCTTTTCACTGAGCACCGTGTGGGTCTTCCTCTGAGCTGTGGATGCAGAGGGCTAGTCACCTATATTGGTGGTTTTCTCTCCAGTGGGCCTGCCTGAGGCCTGAGGAATCAGAGTCTTTATTTCATAAGTTTTCTCAGAATCATTAGAATCCCTGATCCATGGGTCAGCTCCCAGGCGAGAGGAGGGGCTTCTCCCACAGAAAGTGGACCGCTCCCCCACATGTGAATGAGTGGTCCTACTTCTGCGATGGGAAGCTGATGACAATAAAACAAATCCGAGTGATCTCCAAGCCTGTGGGCATTTACAGCTGTGAGGTGGTGTGCCCTTTCTCTAGGTCCTTTGACGGAGGCCCTGACTTCCTTCATTGGGAAGCCAAGTCAGAGGAAACCCACTCTGTGTTATTTGGCTATTGCGTTTCCTTCCTCATCTGTCTTTGCTGCCGGGTGTACAGGGAAGTTGGCAGTGCCAAGGACCCCCATCCCATGATCCGCACATCTCTCCATCCCAGCCAGGGACCCATCAGGTTCTTTAGACCACGCTGCAATCCCCACCTGTGTGTCCAGAACACTCTCTGTTTCATCCAGATTTTATACTCTAGAAATTTTCAGTTTGAGAGTGAGGAATTTTGCTCTATTCTTAGTTTTTTGTATTAACTTCTGAGGACACTATTTTTGTGGGCTGAAGAGAAGAGCCGGAAGAGTTTGTAAACATATAATTTAGCTGACATCTTTCCCAGAAGTTCTTGTCATATTCATTTAAATTAACTCAGGGTAAGCAGATTTGACTCCATAATATGTAATTTGAATATATGCATGACCATACTAATGACATATCTCCAGGGTTCTTTAACATAAATATATGACAACTTCTCTAAAGTTGTTTTAGAAAGAACTGGGGAAGAAATTCATTTGGCTGAAAGTCTAAAATTTAACAGGTGAAAACAAACATTGCTCGCTTTTTCTTAATCACGCATAGATATTACTCTCATCTTTATCAAATAATGTCTAATAATTATATTCAGATAATTGGATTTTCTTTCAGCATTTGGGTGGAAGATTTGAAACATGTGCTTATGAAAATAATTGGAATTTTTAATGTACGATTTAGTCCTAATTATGTACATATATTTACATTGGCCTTATTATTACAAACGACATAGGATCCTATCACTTCTACCTGTGCACAAAGATGCAAAACAAAGAGAAGATTTGCCCAGGATTTTCCACTCTCTGGGCTTCAAGGCAGAGCTACCAACTTAATAGGCGATACAGTAGCTTATGTTTGATATCATCCTTTCTAGTCATTATTTTGATATATACCTGCGCTTCAAACATATAAAGTAAATACCCAATTGCACAGGGCCTCAAAGGAATAACTTTGCCTGTTTTTTTGCCAAATTGTTAAACATATGCTTTCCCAAGGATGAATCAGTCCAAATCTTCTCTCCAAATTTCTTCCACCCCTCACCCCATGTATGACAAATTCAAGAAAATGAACAAACTGATGCCTTATCTCTGTCTCTCAATGTTGGGATTGAAATAGGCAGACTTTAGTAGCAGCATTAATTTGATATGCTCTAGGAGAATAATGTAAGTGCACCTGGTTCACAAAGACCATGGCAATTAGGTAAAGAGCGTGTGAATAGCAAGGTCCAGATGAGAAAGACCCTCAGAAGAGTGGCCTGCTATGGTTCCTCTGGTCACAACAGCTGGATGATGCTGTCTTTCCCCTGGTCTGGAATTCAGATACCAGACCAACTCTCTACCCTATGTGTGAGCTTCTCAAATGTAGAGAAGGTACCACGGTAAGTGGTAGGACTAAAAATGATAGGACTATCAATTAGATGAGCTATAGAAAAGATGTTTAAGCCTTGCATTAAAGCAACACCTGGAAGGCAGTAGCGTGATGTTTGGCTGCTGGCCTCGCGTATGCATCCCAGCAAGGGCAGAAGCAGTTCTGTGTAGAAGCTGCCACATTCACATGCGGTACGCGCTCAGGTCTCTACTAAAGGATGTAAGCAATATAATGGATTGCAATCCATGAAACTGTGTACAAACATTTCTCCTTTCTCTTCTGAGCCCTCCATTGGGTTTTGAAATCAGTGGATTCTAGATGCACTGAGAATATCAATGAATGCAGAAGTCAACACTTTTCCTCTTGGGTAACTTCCTGAGCGGGTGTGTCAACATGAAAACAGATTTCTAACACAAAAACAAAACCGCGCACGTATCTCTTCCAAGGGGTTTTATCGGCGGGGCCAAGATGTTTTATAATGCCCGAAACATTGTCATGTAGTTACGGTGCTGTTCCTCATCTGTCCTGCATGTCCTGATCCCATCTGGGGCCGGGCAGGGCTGGCATTATTGCTCTGATGCACAAAGGGGGCACCTGACACCAAGACCTCCTGGCTAAGTGAACAGGAAGCTGCCGAAAACCAGAGATTCTCTGGATGCAACTTCATGCCTCATTCCATCAACCCTCACGATCTTCCCCTGCTTGAATGCCCGCATCTATAAAAGCTCCCTAAAGAGCTTCTCGGCGCTGCTGGAAACTGTAATCTACACTCTCTCTCTTTGATCTCGTGTAATACTCTTCTTTAAATACCAAAGTATTAACAGATAAACCATGTGGAAATGGGTGAGTAGATGAGCTGCTTTCTGTACTGCATTACACGATGGATTGGAATGGATTAAAATTTCGTCACTCATCCCCCTTGGCCTCCAAACCCCAGTGTTATTTTTACCATTTTAAGCCAAGTGGATATGCTTACATGACTTAGTGCTCTTCGGCTACGAGATCCATTTGTTTCATCCACCATACTTTCAGAATGATTGATGCAGTGCAAATACATAATAAAAACTAGTAATTACACAGAAAAAATCTCTGGAATAGTTACAGCTAAGTTGAAGTGGAATTCGGGGCTCACGTTTTAAGGGTCTTACTCATACATTCTTTGATTAATATGTTAAAGTCTTCAGGGCTTTTCCAAGACCAATGCATGATCCGATTGGCTGACTGAATTGCATGTTCACCCTTGAACCCGGCCATCTGTGCTCATGCTGAGCTCCACACCGACTTCTCTCCCCTGGCTTTTCATTGAACAAGTAATGTGTTGGGGGATGGGGTGGGAGGGAGTATCCTCAGGAGTCCTTTAGGCAATGACTTCTCCAGCGTACAAAGGGAAAGTGTGGACAGTTACCTCTGATACTTCTAGAATAGAGATAATATGAGGAGATCAATGAGTATCACACGGCTGAATATATGTGCATTATGTTTTTAGATTTTCAGAAATCATTTTCAGGTTTGGAAGTGGAGAGAAAACAAGTGTTTCTTTTTATCTTTCAGTGCTTTCTTTTAAAATAACCCCCAAAGACTAATGACTCATGCAAGTGAAAATACGTTTTTTTTCCTAAGACGGAACAAAAGTAGAGGATAGCAAATGGTATTTCTGATTTATACTGATGAGAAAATAATTATAAGTAAACTCCCCATTTTCAGACAATATTGCATATAGACAGGAATTCAACGAAATGTAAATGCAAGTGCACTGAATGAGTGTAAGTGACCCATGTTTGGGCACAAGTCTCTCCCTCCATGTCACACAAGCCATATAGCAGGAAGGACAGAAAATAAGCAAAATTTAACATCACCATTATTATCACCTAATATCCCTACCCCGTGTGTGTGTGTGTGTGTGTATGTTGTTATTTATTTGTTCAGACTTGGAGGTTTCCTGGCTCCTGAAGCCTGCTGACTGCCAGGTCCCAGACTGGAAGAAGCATTCCTAGCTAATTCGCTCTGCAAGTCCCAAAGCAGCTCTACAACCTCTACCCTCTTTCTGTTTCTTGGGTTCATTCTGCACACATGAGTGCTTGGTTAGAACCCTGCTGTTCCGGTGTTTGGAAAATAGCCTCCATTTCTGGGGAGAAATTCCAAAACTTCCATATGGATGTATTTCAGACCCCACGTCTGCTCGGCCATGGAGGCAGGGGTGAGGTGGACCTACAGAGTCACCGCACTAAAAAGGGAGATAGTCTCTCTTTCTTTGGCACGGTTCTGTTCCCTCTCTCCAAATTCACTTGCATTTAGGCATTCTTAAATGCCTGGAGAAAATTACTTCCAATTTCTCAAATTCTTGAGAAACCACTCCCAAGGTAGAAAAAAAAAAAAAAAAGAAGAAGAAAGAAAAGAAAAGAAAAAGAAAAAGCTTTCTTCCTTCCTAAGTGCAATTTGCTTTCAAGTATTTCATAGTTTGGTAGCCTTGCCACTCGATCTGCAATTTGTCTTTTTCCTAAATGTTAATTTCAAGTATTTGCGAAAGTTGTGTATTTGGGGAAGTGCTCCTGCATTTTTAGAGCCGCCGACAGCAAGAGAAGGAAATCACCTGTGTCTATAAATATAGCTTCTGTTGCTGTCACAGCTTCGGTAGCAGAAAAGAAGAAAAAAATAATGCCTTTGTATTCCTGCTGGGAGAGTTGCAGGGCTTGAGCCTTTCTTTACGAACATTATGACGAGTTGCAGTGGCTGTCCTTGCGCGCAGACACCGGGTCTCCGTGGCACCTGGGAATGAAGGCACCAACAACCGTCCTCCAAACGTACCCGGAGCTCTGCTGCGAGTTCTTTGTGAGAAAGAGCTCCCCCGTCCCTTTCCTTCTCTTATCCTGAATGCTGGGGACGTGGAGGAATGGAAGACAGGATTTGGTTAATTGATAGAAACCAAAGATCCCAGGTACCACCTCCTTTGCTAGAGTTAAAATATAAGAAGTGAAGTTATGTGCTCACAAAAGCATTAGCCTCCAGCCTTGAATTTGCAAAGGCACTAAAAAGAGAAGTTACTATTTTACTGCCATTGATCCAGTGGCCTGCTGAGATTCAGTTATTGCCAGATTTATTATAAGGGGTAAACTCACTAGTAGCTAAATTGAGAGAGCTCTCTTGCACTAATTTAGCATTTATGACCTGTCACAAATATACTTTGTTCATCTCTTAATGCTTCGCCCAGAAATATAACTTCTCATTAAAAAATTTATTCATCTCACTACGTAGTAAGACAGCTGAAACAGAGCAAATATGAGGGATGCATAAAGTGCCGGGCAGCTGTCGCCTATGAAATGCCCGCAGCCTTACTACTGTTTCCAAGTCAGCTGTCTCCGCCATTACTAGGTTTGCTGGGGCTGTTTTTAAGGATGACGACTTTTTTGCCCTGGTAAGCTTATCTTTTAATCCACCAGTCTTTAGACTCCGATAAAATAAATATTACTGCATATTACGTGTGGGGCCATAGGATGAGGAAGGAGGATTCTTTTTTTTTTTTTTAAAGATTTTATTTATTTATTTGACAGAGAGAGATTACAAGTAAGCAAAGAGGCAGGCAGAGAGAGAGAGGAGGAAGCAGGCTCCCCGCTGAGCAGAGAGCCCGATGTGGGCCTCGATCCCAGGACCCTGAGATCATGACCTGAGCCGAAGGCAGAGGCTTAACCCACTGAGCCACCCAGGCGCCCAGGAAGGAGGATTCTTGTAACTGAAAAGCCAAGGGAAATAACACCTTTGGTTCCCTTATCAAGGCCTATAAACTGCAAAAAATAAAGCAAGTGCTCAATAGCAAGTAATTATAAATATGATGCAGCTATTTACAATGAATATAATGAAATCGCTGTCAGTTAGCATCAGGGATTTTTTAAAGATACTATCATCGGGGCCCCTGGGTTACGTGTCTGCCTTCAGCTCAGATCATGTTCCCAGAGTCCTGGGATCGAGCTCCCCATGGGACTCTCCGCTCAGCAGGGAGTCGGCTTCGCCCTCTCACTCTCCTTCTGTATTCTTCCTCTCCCCCTCTCTCTCTCAAATAAATAATCAAAAATAAAATCTTAAAAAAATAAAGAAAGATACTATCATCATTTGGGTGAGAAAGCCGAGCTGCCGGGGAGGAGAGGTAATGCATCCTATTTTGGCAGAGCACCGACCCTCACCACGGACGTGTTTGTGAACCTGCTCATGATGATGTGAGCAGGGGCAGGTAAGCGGAGACAAGCCAGTTCTCTCTCATAGGTGCCCTGGAGGGGATGAGCCGGGCAGGGCGCTGAGTGAGGAGAGCGAGGAACACGAAAAGACCACACAGGGAGAAGAAGGTACGCAGGACAAAGGAACACGCACGATGCAGTATGATTTGGGTGAAATTGTGTATTTATGCACATTGGCATAAAAAGATGCATGAAAACATATTTGCCAAAATAGTTAACAGTAGCTGTCAAAAGATGGTACATAGTCAAGCGATGTTCCTTTCTTTTTATGTGTTACTATGTTTTTTTACATGAGTACATATTATGCGTTTTAAAAATAAGGTCATTTCACCATGCTAGAAATAATCACTGTAATAAATATTCCCTTTTAGCAAAATTCTGTTGCTTGAGCATCTTTATAGATGTGATACATGATCGAATACATGAAAATAGAATGTGGTTCTAAAGCCCCAAATACCCACATCTTTAACAAAGTATGCAGAAGTCTTCAAACTATTATAGCACAAGGGCTTTTTCTTGAAATGTACGTAGAGGCACCGGGGTTAAGCGTCTGCCTTCAGTTTAGGTCATGATCTCAGGGACTGGGATGGAAAATGTCAGTGGGGAGTCTGCTTCTCCCTCTGCCCTTCCCCCTGCTTGTGCTCTCTCAAATAAATATATAAAATCTTAAAAAAATGTACCTAAAGTATATAGCTAGTATCTGATTCTTTGATCATTAAGAGAAGGTCAAACTGTCTTTTAAGCAAAATAAAAATACGTAACATAAAACAGGTGTTTGTGCAAAAACATGTTTTTTTGTAAAAGAAGTGGTAGGAGAGATAAACTTGGGTTTCCCTGCAGAGCAGAGAGCTTATCTTCTGCTGGGAAGGGGGTGCCAGGGGGTGAGTCCTGGGGACAGTGCAGTTAAGACCGGTAGGAAGAGTGTTCCACCATGAAAGGGGAACAGATCATTCCCCTCAGCAGGAACGGGACGTATGAATGCCCAGGGAAAAGAGAGCATGGCACATTCAGGAAGAGACTGCGGGAGCCTGGAGTGTAGGGGAGTTGGGGAGGGGAGTGTTCAGTGGTGAAGGGAGGAATCTGCTTTAGATGCAAATGACTCAGGTGCATTTAAGCTATACTTTCTAAAACTACCCTTGAGTTTCAGATTTCAAAGGGAAAAGTTTGTGAACCTCAACTTAAAAGATGAAAAATGTATGCCTCTAGGGAATTCCTCAAGGCCTAGTGAGCAAGTAAACATTAAAGTTTCTTATAACCCACAAAGAAAAGTATATCACTTGCAAAGCTGGAGTTGAAGGTAGGGTTTTTTAATAACTGGCAGTCGAAGGTAGGCCACACCAAAACAGCATCCATCTGCTTCCCTTAATGCCAATTATCTTAAAATTCAGAAACAGTTGGATGCCATAATACTAGAAAATTTTTAAAGATAAGATGCAGCCTCTGAGTAGTGGAGCCATATTTTCTAAAACCGATGATAAACAACTGCAACTGCTAGGATTCCGAAGTGCTCCACGGACGGCCGTGAGTTAATGGGTGTAGACACCCCCCTCTCGTATGAGTCCATGAGTATGCCAGAGCCTGGAGAGCAGCACCTTAAAAATAGGAAAGGTGACTTCTCTATGTCTTTTGTGTCACTGTCAAAATGTCCTTAAAATCGATAACTCCTAGGAAGTGTGAACCAACTCAACCTAATTCCTGCTGTAGATTTCGATACGATGTTAAATACTTAACGATTACTTTTTAAGAACAGATGATGAAATCAAATGCTAAAATCAAACAGATCTGAGGAAAAGCTACTCAAAATAAGCTGCATCCATCAAATAACAAGTATAAAAGCTGTCAGCAGATGTGTGGGGAGCTGGGTGATAACCTAAGCAGCAAAAGTGATATTGACAACTGTCAGTTTCAAACTCCTTCCAGCCGAAGTTTATTGGCGCCTATTCCATGGCGTGGACATCAGCTCAGCAACATTCAACAGGACTCACACTGCTTTATTGAGTTTTTTCCATGCTTGTCTTTTAAAAGACATCTTATTCATGGTGTAACGCCATCAGGTAGATTGAAGGGTCTCAAAACTAGAAGTTCATCTGAAAACACAGATTAAAAAAAAAAAGCAAACATTAAAACATTTCAAATAGATTTGTATATCAATAATGGACCCGAAATTGGGACATTATATAATCATTACAAGTAGCCAAACTCAAACTGAGAAAGAACAGAAGTCTTCCTGTGGATCTTCCCATGGGAACCCCAGACAAACTCCAAGTTCGGACAGAGCCAACAATATAAGAGAGAGGTGGACCGTCAGCCAATCATATTTCCATGAAGAAACTCCACTTCCTCATGTATGTCTCTCTTCTTGTGTGAAGGGAGCAGCTGGTGCCAGGAGCTTTTGACACCAATCCCAAAAGTGTCTCCATAAAGAAAGTGGTCTCTGTCTGAGGAGCACTACCAAAGGGCCCGAGAGGGATGAAGGGTAGCGTCTGAGGCACAATAATGCTCCAGTTCTGAAGCAAAACCTCCTTGCATTGGTTCGTTTGGAAACTTTGGGGTGAAATTCCATCCAGAGGAACAGAGCTTTCAGGCCAAAGTTTAAGTCTTGCAGCCAGTATTAAGGAAAGACAATAAACCAAACACCAAATACCACCTGAAGTAGAATTCATGGAAAAGACACATCAGGAATTTAAAATAAGATAATAAATATTCTCAAAGGCCTAAGGGAAGACAGTAATATTATAAAGCAGGAATAAGAGACCATGTGGGAAAATAATTGGTATGAACAAATATAATAATTTAGATAGAAAGGGCATTGATGTGGAAAGCAGCAGATGGATAGAACCAAGAATGAGCTGCCGTGCTGGAAAACCAGATGGAGAAACTGTCCCGGGATGCAGTAGGATAGACTAGAGCAGACACCATGGAGAAAAGCGAAGGCACGTGGGGCATGGACATAGATTCGCCACATCAAGATAATAAGAGCACGAGAAGGAGAGAAAAGTAGGGGAGGAAAACACATGAAGACATTGTGGCAAAAGCTTTTCCCAGGATTTGAAGTGATATTTCAGATTTCAAGACTTCTTAAATTCTAAACAGGACGGATGAATCTCAGTGAAGTTTAGAGCAGCAAGGACTTAAAAAACCCAAGGCCATCCACAGGAAAAGTTGGTAGGTGAATAGAAAGAGAGATGACAGGCACATGATGACAGATACCTAGAGAAGACAGATGATAGACAGATGCAGAGACACAAAATCCGTACATAATGTGTGCACACATCCATAAACTTACAAAAAAACAGAAACCTGTTTGACACCAAACTGCCCTCAGCCACACTAGATGCAAGAAAACAATGAAAGGGTGTTTTTAAAAAATTGCAGGGAAAAAAAAAAGAAACAATTTCGAGCAACGGTGAGGACACATGTTCCTAATCAGTCAAAGTCTTGCTCCCTCCTTCACCCCCACATTCGATATCCAATCCCCTGTCCAATCTCCTGATTCTGCCTCTAGGAAATCTCCCAAACATAATTCCTGCTCTGTTTCTAGTGCTTGCATCCTATTTTATACCCAGATAATGAATCCTCTAACCAATCAACTGCAAAGTTCTCCAACCTCATTCTCCTTCATCCAGCCAACCACCCTTCCAATAAGTCTTCTGAGTTGTTCTCAGAACTATCTTTCTCTCAGAGAATTCCAAGGGACTTCCTCATTATCCTTCAGTATGCTATTTAGCTCCTCTTCCCCACTCTAGGGGGTCTCCTGGAGCCCTGCTATTCGCAATTTATCTCTTCCTCTCAGTGAACTTTCCACTTCGGGTTAATTCTGAGCATAATGATCTTGTATTTTAATACTTGATTCCCAACTAGATTGTGAACCCCAAATGGGCAATATGAAGGTTCATTCATTTTGGATTCACTGAAGTGAATGAATCCCCTCTGTATGATAGCACAGTTGGCTCTCAATACATTTATGGAAATGCTGTTGAATGGCAACACATCCAAGAAAGACGGCAGGATTTTCCCATTCGGGCACCCATCTCCATTAAGTCTTGTGCAAAGATAAGAGTGTTTCTGTAATAAACAAGGCCCAGTGCATTTGAAACAGGAAGATCTGCTGGGGTGGTCACTCATTTGCATGCAGGGGACATGAGAACGTGGCAAAGGAGCTGCTGTAAATCACCCGAGAGCTCGGTGACGGGGCCTCTCGGAACGCCTGGCTCAGAATTATTAATTAAAGCTTCCTCAAGGCTGGTTTGTTTGCACATCGGTTGAGCTAAGCCACACTGGTATCCCTGTAAATAATAAGACAGCCCGATTAGGCCTAGTCATTAATTAAGTGTCTTTGCTGTGGATAAACAGTGAAATCTTTCAGTCTGAGAAGGCCTATGGCACAGTGATAAATGTGCAGCTGTTGACACTCGTGGAGCACAGTCTGACATCTTCATCAGTTAACGGAGCTCCCTCCCCAGGGACACCAGCCTCGTGTCACAAGGAAGATGACACATGCTGCACTTGGCCCTAAAGTTATATCATACGCAAGTTTAAAAATAATCTGAATCCAGAATAAGCAAAGGGGAGATGGTTTCCACCCTTAGCTATGACCCTTAGTTGTCAGATTTAATCATCTGAGGCATTGGCGGGCTTGTGCTACACAAATTGGGACAGAAATAGTCTAATGCTCTTACTTGTATGAGATTGTACAAGTCTGTATCAAAAGACAAAAATCAAAACCTCCCTTGGGGTCCAAACTCCCCCCAAACTGTTGTTTTTTGACGTTTTTTGTTACAGTTCAGTAAATGCCCTCAAACTGATGAAGAAGGTCAGTAATGTGTACATGTTTATACCACTTGCAAAAATAGTCATCTCTACAACAAATGCCCATAGATTTCCTGCTATGCTTCTGTCTGTGGCAGTACTTTGTAAACTGTGAAATGCATACAATATGGACGGAATTGACTCCTTTTCATTCTAATTTCCTCATGAAACTCTATTTTGTAATAGGGTTTAGATTACAGTGTTGGTGACTCTAGCCAGCCTTTGATAATTGAGGAATACTCAAATTCTGCCATAATCACCTGTATCTCGAGATTGCCAAGAAAGTTGTAAGCAGGAGCAACACGATGCGGGACAAACATTGTTGCCTGAAGACTTATTCTGAGGGCTATTGCTCCAAGCGTACCCGTTGAAAACGTTTGCTAGTGAGTGGGCCTCAACTGCAAGGACCTCATGGCTTCCTTCTCCCCGTTCCCCGAACCTCAATCTCAGCCTCTGGGCTTCAGTGTGGAGGAAGTGGGCAGAGGCAAGTGGGAGGTGCAAAGGCCACACACCCCATGGTTGACAAAGAAATAGATGGAGAAATGAGGAGAAGAATGCCAACCATTCACGGCTCTGAAGATTTGCCAACCAGATGGGACCAGAGCAGGAAATTCAAGGACAGGAGATCTGAACCTTACTGATTCTCTCATTCTTGGACTTGGCACAGTCTGCATCTAAGATTCTGCCCAACCAGATTAACAGCTCTTCCTGGCTTAGGAAAGAGACAATTATGGACGCTGGGGCTGATGTGGCCAGGCTTGCTGAGAGCGATCTGCGTGAATCTCTTCTCACCCTGACTGAACTCTAATTCCCGTGAGGACAAACCCTATCCTCTTCACCCTGTATCCCCTGTGTTACTTTCCATGGGCTTTGCCCGTGATGATTCTCCGTGCACATCACATGAGTGGGTGAAGTCAGGCCAGGCGCATAAGTGTTTTTTGTATGTGGGGACGCGGAGCGAATAGCTGGCCATAGGGACGGTTGAAGGGAATTTCCTCAAGGTCACCAAAAACTGCCTTTGAGATGCACCTACTGTAGTGTAACTGGGAATTCTTGATTCTAACTGAAGACACGTAGTGGATAAGTAAAAGGAAAGCCCCTTGGATCAGGAGACTTTATTCCTGAACACATAACTTTGGGAGAGGCTGTTACTGCCTGGTGAAGAGCTCAGGGCAGTGAAGAGCCAGGAATTCAGCTAGTCCTTGAAAATTCAACCACAGCACACGCTTCTGCTCTCGAGGCCGTCTCCCGGTGAGCCAGGGAAAGGCCTCTGTGTTACCTGAGAACCCAAGGACTCATCCCAGAGCATGTGCTGAGACAGGAGCAGAGGAAGCAGGGTTTCTTTGGCCGAAGTGGCCTGAGGTGTTTATGCTGTTACTCAGTGGAAATGGACGGATTCTGTCACACTGGGAAAGGGGGCAGAATTCTACCTGGGGTCAAAAGGAAGGAACAGAATATGGATGTCACGTTAGGGAAAGAGAGAGGGGGAAATTGCCAGCCTTGCTTAGTGCAGAATAAAGGAGCAGATAAAGTTGTACAGAAGTCTAAACTGAGGTCAGCGGGACAGACCTCAGAGACCAGGCTAAGGTGTTTGATTTACACGTTAGTAATGAAGTGTCCTCACTAATGGGTTTACTCGAGGGGAGTGATCTGATTAAAATTAGCCGTGGTGAACAAAATGAAGCAGAAGAGACAAAAACTGGCACCGAGGAGAAAACAGCAAGTCTCCACAACGACCCAAGTGTGACTTGATTACAGCGAAAACCAAGTTCACGGCAACAGAGTCTAAAGGAAGTCATGCAGTCGCAGCCACTGAGAAGAAAGCCTCCACGGCTGGGGGGTGAGCAGCGAAGCCTGGACGGAGGGGCTCGCGTCCCTGCTGGTGAAGGGAAGGGCGCATGGAGCCAGGGGCGCGCGCTCGGGGTCTGAGCCGTGCGCTTGTTCCGCGGGGTCGCGATGGAGTCCCGGGATACGCATTCGAACAAAAATTCCCGAGGGGCACTGGGGCCTCACTGTGAGAAACTTCAGCTCAAACGATGAGCAACACACCAATCGGTTACATCCTCAAGAACCCTAAGCCTGTCTGGTTGACACATAGTGCCCGCAGGCAGCGATGTGGACTCCAGACTTTTCCGCACCCTCCATCTAAGTTCAATGCCCCTGTATCTCCTCCTGATGATGCTCGTCCCTGCCCTGCTTTCAAAGTGGCAACTCAGAGGCGAGTCTCCCCTGACGAGCATTGCGTCCTAGTCCCTCCCAAAGACCTCCACGCATGGTCTTGACTTTTCCTGAGACCCTTATCTTTGTAGACAAGGATACCGAGGAATGCAGAAGGCTTTTCACTTCAGATTCTTCACACTTGCCGCCGAATGTGTTAGCGAGAGAAGTAATCATCAGGACAGGGACTTTCTAAAGACACAGCCCTGTTTCCTGCCCCGGGGGTGCTGTCCTGATGGTGGCAGAGACTTGGAGGCACGGAGAGCTCACGGAGTCCCCCCGGCCATCCTGCGGGGCGCAGAAGGCCATCACGCTGGAGCTGTTGCCTGCGAGCACGGCTTCCCTGCCAATATCTGAGGCAAAGAGAGCAGCTGGGAGAGCTCAGCTTTCAAGGCTCCAACTTAACTGAAATTCAGAGTGAAGAAATATGAACGAACAAGCAACACAAAGAAAGAGACACCCACTAAGCGCGGTGCACTGAAGGGGCTCGTGGTGTGGCGAATGGATGATTTCTCCTCTTCTCCCACCTGCTCTCTCAAGGTCCCCCTTCAAAACCTGATTTTTGTCCCACATGCATCCTCACCCTACAGAATGTTGGCTGGAGCCTATGTGCGCTTTGGTTAGATTAAGGACATTCACCTCTTTTCTGTAGTAAACCACATTATCCTAATGATCAATAAAAATGTTAGTAGCTCTTGTTTATTGAGCATTTAATATTGTCCAGGTCTGGGGCACCTGGGTGGCTCAGTGGGTTAAGGCCTCTGCCTTTGGCTAAGGTCATGATCTCAGGGTCCTGGGATCGAGCTCCTCATTGGGCTCTCTGCTCAGCAGGGAGCCTGCTTCCTCCTCTCTCTCTCTCTGCCTCTCTGCCTACTTGTGATCTCTCTCTCTCTCTGTGTGTCAAATAAATAAATAAAATCTTAAAAATATATATTGTCCAGGTCATTTGCTAAGCACCTGCAATCCCTGAGTGTTTGGGAGGGAAGGGTAGGGGGGTGGCAAAGGTGAGATTGGCAGTTTATCCTTTTTATAAGTGAATAAACTCAGAGAGGTCACAGCTGTTCCTTGATTTCAGGAGCAGGATTTGAGTCCAGGCGGTGTGACTGCACAGCCTGCCTGCTTACACATCCCACAGTACACAGGAGCTGAACAAGTGGAATGACTTTATTTTAATTTCTTGGACAGTAGAAATGAATTAGAAGCTTGCATGATTGGGATTTGATTTTTGAGTTTGAATGTTGGATTCCACCCAAAAATGGAATGGTAATTCAACTGCATATGGAAGCTTTATTCATACTTTCTTTTTCTCAATAATTCTTTATAATGACCTGATAACTTACTGTAATTAGTGAAATTGAATTCAAAAATTTGATTTATGCGCTGTGTCACATTCTGCTGCAATGACAATTGCTCCTTGACTCAAGGCTGCCAGTAGGAACCCTTTACCCCTAGTGCAGAGGACACATCAGGAAGGACATGGCTCCCTGATCTCACTAACCCAGCATCCTTTCCTTGCTAAATCCTTCAGGAAAGCTGCACTGCATTTTTGCCATAAAATCTTCTCATTGGTAGGATCATGGAGTTCAAGACCAAAATTTCTGTCACCATATCAGACATCTGGAAGTCTACCACTGAGTATATCCATCCCCTCCCCGGTTCTTGGCACAATTTCTCCTGTCCCACAGGAGCTATGCTCTACCCTTTTCATAATTTCCCTTCCTGGTGGTTAGATTAGGCTCCTCAGTACCCCTCTATAATTATAGGGAATTTAAAAAATATTTTTCATTGTAATAAACCCATATGAGAGGTGACATGCCTTTTCCTTAAAGCAGAACATCTCTGCTGCAGAGATTCCTGTTTCCATCTAAAGATGTGGCCTGATGTTTCAAGCACTGAGTCATGTTATCAGGGAAAAAAAATAAGTCACCAGGTTTCGGGGTTTTTTTTGCTTTTGTTTTTGTTTTTGTTTTTTGTTTTTTTCCCATGTGCATGGATGTCCACTTTCTTCTGGACCAGTGTCTCTGTGTGCACTGCTGTGTATCACAAGCTTGAAGCAGGAGCTATGACCAGTAAAAATCTCACAAGGAAAGGCCACATACTTTGAGAGGAAAAGAAAGACTGGCCCGCAAGTGCTCTCATTTGTTGGCATTAATGGGATTTCCTTTTACACGGCCCTCTGATGACCAGTAGCCCCAGACACTAAAAATATCTCTGCTTCCTAAACACTGTGATTCCCAGATTTTACTCTTCATGCAGCATCCTAGTCATGTACCACCAGCCTGTAACACTCTGTATATTTAATCTGCAGATTTTTCCATTTACAGGATGGATATTGGAAGAAATTGGATCTCACAGCAAAGTCAGACAGTTTATGAACTCTTCTTTTTAAGAGACACAATTTCTTCCCGTAGAACCTATAAAGGATAGAAGAGGAGCTGGGCTTCTTTTACCATTTAGTTTGGGTTCACATTTCACATCTCAGAATGCAGGAGAAAAGGGGTTCCAATGTTATTTGACCCAATCCTTCCTTCAATTCTCCTGGCATTTATCTCTCTTGTGTATGAAAAGCTTCTTTTGAAGTCAGAACTCCAGGCATGGAGGAAGGAGAAATTCGTCAAGAGAATTGAATTCGGAAAGATTAAAATGTAGGTTTAATATAGCTGTAGCTGACACATGTCAAGGAGATAAAAGGGAGATTCTGGATTCTAAGAACAGTGCCAGAACCATGAAGCACTGCTTTAAAAATACATATTATTTTGATTGAAATTTGTAGGGAAAAAAATCAATATAATCAACCACTCTAGCAAATGGATGCATTGAGAAAATGTACTTGTCCCTACAGTGTTCATTTTTTAAATGGAAAAAAAAAAAAGGCAAGCTTTCAGTGAACACATTTCTGATATGTTTTCTAACAGGCAATATTTCTAAATGTACTAAACCTAGAGATCTTCTCTTTCCAATTTTATCCAGAGCTACTCCCACACAAACAACTTTATTAACTCTAAGTAAAAGTTGATAAATTATACCCATATCCTAACACAATTGCAATAGGCTATCAGAGTCTATTTGAAAATGATCAGTTAATCTCTTCAAAAAAGGATAATTATAACAAAAATTCACCCTTATGTAGAAAAAAGGACAAAATTCTGAGAGATTCATTTCAGTATTTACCCCTTCTTGATAGTATTTTCTCTCAAACTCAACTCTGTAGACCACAGAACACATTTGTATGACCTTGGCCATCAAATAAAAATTCCCTTATGAGGATCCCAGAAAATGATTGCCAACAACACAGGTCAGACTATGATTCTCAAATTATAAGGTAACCCCACGGTGTTTTGTGACAGTTTTGCCCTAAATTTTCTGATTTATGTATATGTAAGGGAAAGTCAAATTCTAGAAAGAAAATTTTTATATTGCAAGTGAAATGTTTATTATGACTATTATTAACTATGAAAGAGCTGGTGGAAGGATTAAGTTCAGGCTAAGTAAATATGTTTTAGTTGCTTCATCATCTCCCTGCTTCATAAATTATGATTGCGAGAAAAAAACCTCAGGGTTGATATTTTGCTTGATTTATTCTCAGGGAAAAAAACAATGGAGACAGAGATTTAAGTCACTCTCTTCTTTGCTCATTATATTTGTATGTAAAGGACAGCAAGGGAGGAATGATTTGGCAAAGAAATGATGGATTCTCTTTTGCCAGACAGAGTTTGGGATGCCTCCAAGGCATTCAAGTAGACACAGTAGTTGGTGATCTGCAGGTCTGGTCAGAGGTTCCAAGAGGCAGTGAAGGGTAGGTGTGCAGACTCAGGAGTCCTCGGCACTGATGGTGACTGAAACCATGAGACTGCACAGGATCGCCCAACAAGTAGGTACAAATAGGGAAGACATGAGGACTGGAGAAACAGCACCACCACTGAGATTGTCAGAGTGGAGAAGCCAGAAAAAGAGAATGAGGGGAAAGCATATGTGCCACAGATTCAGGGAAAAGAAGGTGTTAAATAGGAAAGAATATCTCATTGTGTTGAAAGCTACTAGGAAGTCAAATAAGATGAAGAGTGAAAACTGACCACTGAAATCAAGAAGAGATTATTTGTGGCAACGATTTGGTGAGAACAAAGCCAAATTCTCTGATGTAAGTAAGAATTGGGAAGAGAGGACGTGGAAACAAGAAGTATAAATAACTCTTTTGAGATTTTTGGCTATGAAAAGGAAGAGATAGATAGAGCAAGTGTTTGAGGGGAGGTGGTGACCAACGGAGTTCAAGGCTGTTTGCTATAAAGATTGAGGGACATAAGGATCATCCAGAGTCACATCTTTCAGGAAGACACAAGAGATGGGATCTAAACATGGAGGGTCTGGCCATGCGACTTGAAAAATGGGATTGCAGTTATTATCCCTACTTTACAGGAAAAACAAAAAAATAACAGCAAAAGAATCTGAAGATTCAGAGCTAGTCAGATACATATTTAATTACCAATTCTACCACCCTCCAGCTATTTCTCTGGGCAAGTTTCTTCATTTAAAGCACAATAATTATATCTACTATAAAGAGATGGGGTGAGACATGTAATGGGCAAGTATGAAGTGACAATAGCACAATACCTGGCACACAGTGAACACCCTAGAGTTTGCCAAAGTACTGATGGGACAGTGGTTTGGGATGTGTGGTTGTGATAACTGTGACTGTAGGTAGAGCTATAGAGTTAGTAAGTCAAAGAGCCAACCTTTACACTTATGTCATGACTCCAGATTCAGCATTTGATACTACACTGCACTCAAGAGAAATTAAAAACTATTTTGAAGTAAATGAAAATGAAAGGTATCATGTCAACATTTGTGGAATGCAGCAAACACAGTGTTTAGAGGGACACTAGTAGCATTGCCTGCATATATTGGGAAAGAAAAATAATCTAAAATCAATAATGTGTCCACCCTAGGGAATCAGAAAAAGGAGAACAAATTAAATCCAAGGTAAGCAAAAGAAAATTCATTGTAAACATTTTATTAAGGAAACGAAAGTATAAATCAGTAAAATTGAAAAAAGGAAGACAATACTAAAAAATCAATGAAGCCAAAAGGTGTTTCTTGGAAAAGATCAATAAAATTATCAACATCTACCCAGGCTATCAAAGGAAAAAAGAGAAAAGGCACAAATTAGTAGTCTCAGAAACGAAAGATGAGACATCACTACAGACCCAACAGACATTAAAAGGCTAATGAAGGAATGTTAAGAACATCTCCAGACCCACAGATTTTATAACTTAGATGAAGTGGACCAATATCTTGAAAGATGACACACTACAGCTGATACAGTGATACCATAGTGGTATCTGTTCCTCTGTGGTTTTTTCTTAACCTCAGGGCTGGAACCTCTTTCTTACCCTATGTTTAAGAAACATTAATTTTTCTAATGCTTAGCTGAGCACTTACCACTTTGGATGTATGTTTACATGTTTCTCTGGTGAATGAGTTTCCCCAAGTTTCCATCCTTAGTCCTTACCTTTTCTCTTTGAAATTTATCCTCAATTATCTCACTATCAGAATTTTAACTGTCAGCTCTATGGAAAGAATGTGTCTTCATATATTTCTGTCTTCAGTAACCAACACTGCAAGTTCATATTTCTCAACTGCCTGAAATATACTTCTACCAAAATGATCCACAGCAATATCAGTTTGAGTCTATAAAATGAATTCATTCTCTTTCCTTCAGTTCTTGGGGACATCCTCAGGATATCCCAATTCTGTTAATGTGCTAGTCTTCTCATCATGAAAGCCTAACTTTTCAGATAATATCAGCTTTCCTTTTCTCTTGATTTTAAGTCCCGGACATTGGTTATTTCTAGTGATGCTTGACTCCGTTTCATTTTGTCTCTATTGCCCCTGGCTCAGGATTTTATCTCTCATTGGATTAATTCAACAGTCTCCTAAGACGGCTTCCTGTTTTGTGGTTCTTCTTGCACAAATTCATCCAGCACACAAATCTCAGAGCTAGAGAGAAGTTTCCAGGAACTGAAGCTAATTTGGTATGGTTGGATTGCATCATTCAGCCTTCTTTTTTTCTAGATCGTGCCTGGTAACCTGGTATCTGCTTTCTGATATCTTCATTTTTTTTTTTTAACTTAGAAAAAGTTTCAGAGTTTACTTTTGAGTGTCCAGTTTTCTATGGCTCTCCTGTGTAGAAAGCTAATGATAGGCAATTTTCTCTCAAATGAACTGATTTGGGTGGGAGAAATACTTTACAATTCTAGTGACATATCCATCGCCATTAAAATCACCATATCCCACTGACTTTAATGCACTAACGCCTTTGACTCCAGTGACCAGTCAGTTAACTTCATCTTCACTGCGAGCTCTTTGTTTCCCCTTCACGTATGATGGCACTGCCCAGAGAGTTTTAAATGTGCCCAGTGAACTCCATTTATCTTTTCCTCCACCATAACCTGGAAGGGCCAGGTCGTTTTATTTCCTTGAAAGTCACAAGGAAAGGTTTAATATTATTTTTTTGCCAGTTGAATCCCAAATAATATCTGTGCCTTTGGCTTCCCTTGGGGTTCAGTCATTGAGCATTACTGGCTAGGGGTCTGTTGGCGGGAAGAGAAAGAGGTTAGGATATTCGTTCTTCTGGCTCCTCACAGAGTGGCAGTGCTGTCTATGGTCTGGCTGTGTTTCTCTGAAGAGGACAGTTCCTTTTTGGACACCACTTCCCCTCAACATCACCACCCCTGTCCAGCGTCCAGCAACCACTCACTGTCTTTGCTTCTCCATCCTGGGGTGATCATGGCTTTGCCCACTGTTACTAGTCCTGGGAAACGACACTACCTGTTGTGATTTTCCAGCACGCTCTCCACACCTTTGAGAAAAGTCCCTTTATTAAACATTCCTCAACTACCAGTTTTGACTATATGCTTCCTCAGGGGACCCAGATGGACTCGACCATTTACTATGTGACCTGTGCCAATTATTTGACTTGTATCAACCTCATGCTCCTGGACAGTAGACTATGTTGCCTGTTTTTCAGAATTTTTGTGAAAAACAATAGAAAACAAACCTTTCTAAAGGCAAGAGGCTCAAACTTTATGTAATAAAAGTATGATAAGTATAGTATCATAAAAGCAAATTTTTGCATAGATGAAATGGAAAAGATAAAAGACAAATTGGGGAACATATTTGTCATTTATAATAAACAAAGTTTGAAATATATAATGAGCTCTTACAAGTCAATGTAAAAAACTAGAAAATGAATCCGATAGATAAATGGTTAAATGTAGTCAGTAAGAGGGAAAAAATACAAATGGGTTTAACATTTTTAAAAAGTGTTCAACCACACATCTGATAAAAAGAAATGCAAATTAAAACCACAATGAGATTTTTTTTTACCTATCAAGATGAAAAAGATCAAAAAGCAGGATAATGCATTCCATTGATGAGGATGTCAGGAAGTCTGAACTCTCATACATCATTGACAGGAATGTAAATTGGTACAACCTCTTTGGAGTGAAATTTAACAATATCTAATAAAATAAAATATGCATACATACACGGGGCCAGCAATTCCACTTTCAGAAATTAATTTTCTAGCTGTGCTTACACAAGTGAACAAAGATGCAAGTACAGAGCTCTTCATTACAGCATCACTT
Source organism: Ailurus styani (assembly GCA_002007465.1). Classification (NCBI taxonomy): domain Eukaryota; kingdom Metazoa; phylum Chordata; class Mammalia; order Carnivora; family Ailuridae; genus Ailurus; species Ailurus styani. The sequence continues at coordinate 638,372 of LNAC01000025.1, forward strand.
ACAGACTTAAAAGATGGGAACACCCTCAGTTTCCACCAGTGTGGGACTAGCATAGAGCTTTGACCCCAGAACCCAGCGAGGCTGGAACTGGTTTTCCTAATTCCCTCCCTTGTAAGTTTCTGCATCAAGGCTCACCAAGAGAAATGTGTAAGGTGAGCAGAGCAAAAGTGCCGCTTCCACGGCATTTCTTCTTGCTGGTTCTCTGCATCCCGACCAGGGGCAAGTTCAGCTCTGTGGTAAATGGTAGCAGCTCTCCTGCAGGTGCATTGAGTTGTCGACAACTGGAATGGTGAAACACATGGCTTCACTTTACCCTCACAGTTCCAGTTTGTCCTTGGTCCCCCAGTTCATGCCCAACTGCCCACTCTAATGACTTCAGACTGATTACCATTTATGGGGTCCATAGACCTACATAGGCTGCTCAACCAGTCCCCTGACTCTGGAAGGTCTAATCCTTCTAGATCACTCAGACTGTCCCTATTCCCTGACCAAACACCAGCTGATACAATCAGTTAAAAAAAATCATGAGTATTCTATAGTCAACAGAAATAATGAAGTAGTCTCTACATGAACATCAAGTAATGTCCAAGACAATATTATTAAATGAAAAGACTGAGGTTCAGAAAACTGTATATCATATAAAGTTAACTATTAAAATATTAAATAATAATATTTTAAAAGTGAAATGACTCATTGAAATCTTGCTACATGAATCTCATGAGCATAAGAGCGTCCAGGAGCAAGAATTCCTGTCTACTTCAAGGTCCTTCTAGCTGGACTAAGAATTAGGTAGACACGAGACAGATTAATAGGAGAAAATCAAATCGAATAGTGTACGTACGGGGAATCCACAGAGACATGGAAATTCCAGAGACCGGCAAAATGTGGTGTATGTGTCATTCTGAACTAAGCAGGGGGCAGGGGTCTGGGGCTTCCAGGAAAGGAATGCACTTCCCAGGGTGATGAGAAGGGCAGAGGTTTAGTAAACAGATGTTGGCCCCGCCGTCCAGATGGGTCACTCATGGTCTCAATTGCCTTCGGCTCAAAATAATCCGCATGCCAAAGTGGCACCTTCTAGAGAGATCTTCCTGAAGTCCTTCAAGTGGTGTTCAGTGAAGATCAAGTTCCTCGCCCTCCTCAAGGCACACCTCTTGTTCTCCCATCTCAGTAGTTCACCCGTGATTCTCCCTGCTGGAAGACAGGATGGTACTGTGAGCCACATTATACACACGATGGACAGAATAGACCAGGAAATGAGGGGGGTTTCATGTACTTTATTCAACCTGAGAGCCAAAGACATAGCTATTTTCATGAGGGCTTTGGGCACATGACTCTAGTTGCTGGAATAGGAAGGAAAGAGTCTACCTCTTGTTGTAGAAGCAGGAAAGAAGGAAATTTAACAAGGGTGGAGGGTGGAGAGAGATATTACCCATGGCTGCCAGCTTTCAATATTTTACTTATGTCCCCCTGAAAAGGAGGAGTACGGACTCACTATGTGAGAAATTTGAAATGCCTAGAATGCAATAAAAGCCTCTAATGCTGAATTCTGCTTTATTTAGAACTAAAAATTTAAGAATTAAATATGTATGTGTATGTATTGTGTACGTGTGTTTATACTCGAGAGCCTTAGGAATACACTTTTTTTAATTTGCAAAAATGAAAAGTTTCCTGTGAAGTCACAGTGAGGAGGACATACAATCTGGCCAAATGTATACCGGCAAAAAATATTTATGGCAGTTTATCAATTTTATGAAATAGTCACCACAAATATAAAAGACTCTGGTAAAAATATAACTTAACAAACCTCATTGTCTCGAACAAGGCATGTTTTCATCTAACTGGTTGTGGGAATAAGTCACATGTCATGGGCAATAGGCAGACGGAGCTCAGCTCTGCTCCATCAACCGCATGGCATCGGGAATACGTCTGTTCCTTTCACATCACTTTCTCAGAGTAGCGCTCATGGGACCTCCACACCAGGGCCCTTCCTCCTGCCTTGGAAGGCCTGCACCCAGCAAAGAGACTGGGCTTACGTTTGAAGGAAGACGATAAATCAGCACACGGACTCCAAAGATTGTACCAGAAAGAAGGAAGGGCAGAATTAATGGCGTATTGCAGAGACCACCAAATCCCACCACTGGGGTCCTAGATACTCTCTCTGCCTGCACTTTAGCCTGGCCTTGACCCATGGTATTCAGGGAAGCAAAGTGAGTAACAGAGAAGAGTGGTGTTTCAGAGATGAAGCAAAATCCTTTAAAGAGGTCTGTGATATGATCATACCCTGTAAGACCAGAGTGCACAATGGGCTTTTTTTTTTTTTTTTCTGAACATCTAAGCAGAACTGTGTGTCAGTTTTAGGGTAGAATCAGCACACCCTCCAAAGTCACATCCATGGCCATTAGAACAACTAACTAACATAAAACAAACAATTAAATCTCACAGATACGTAATTGTAACATAATTGTAATCCCTTTCGGATCAGTGTGATTTTCCTTTGCTGATTAGTCCTGGCAAATCAGACATCAAGCTTTTTAGAGGGAGTCCTCTTTTTCAAATATCAGTTGGTCAAAGAGCATCCAAGAAAAGGAAAAAGCATCTGTGAGTAGGCAGCATTTGCCCTGCTGTGATGCCTACTTATCTTTCATCACTCATAAGCATCGCAATCATTATTATTACCAGGCATTTATAGACCACCTTTCCTCCCCAATCAGCTTATAAATGGTTTTACAAATGGATTAGAAACAGCATAGATATGGATCGCTTCACACAGCACAAAGTACAGTCTCCTCAAGGGGAAATGCAAGAACTTCTATATAAATCAGGGTAACATTAGGTGAAGGTTTAAGACCAACCGTGAAGAATGGCTTATTTGCTCGAAGCCATAGGGACTATTAGGTAAGCAAAGGGCATTTCCTTCCCCTGGTTCCAAGGTCAACGTGGCCTCGTCGACTGAGGTTTGAGGTTAATGGATCGAGCTTCCAGATGGCAGGGCTTCCAAGGGCTAACGCAGCACGTTTTTATCTTCTGGAGGGAGACTAATCAACTCACAGTAAGGCTTCCCAGTGTCTCGGCGTCTCGCCAGCAAGGCCGCTCCTGCCTGCACAAGGGACCCTGAGTTCTGACGACACAGTTAAATGACCCGATGTTCACAAATCCATCGGGACCCAGGGGTCTGCACGCTGGTGTCCTCTTCTATCAAGACAGCATTGGTATTTTCCTACAGGATCCAACCACACAGACCATTTGGCTTTTGCGCAGAACCTGTCCACGCTCATCTCTGGGGCTGCTTCACATGGGCGCTCACCAGCGGTAACTTGGGGAGGATTTGTGACTCTACTCAAAATTGCCTTTCCAGCTGCTGTTCGGAGATGCACGCCTGGGCCCCCCATTCCCTGCCAGTCCCACTGAGCCCCTAAAGCAGCACTGGCTTCGAGCTAACAACCCTGTCCATCCTTTGTGGAGACACAATCCATCTACTTTATCTCGTCCGCGGCAGAAGTGAGTTTCCTCAGGGCGATTATGAGAGATGCTAATTTCTAAAGCGACCTGTACTTGAAATTACTATATTTAGATGTAGAGTTCTCCTCCGTGGTGAAGTTTCCTTCGGTTTTCCACAACATGTCTGTAATGATAATACGCGTAGTGGCATCCACATGCAAAGGAAACACGCACTTTAAAAATATTCTGGATGTTCTAAAGGTCGCTGGGTTCTTCCCCAGCTGCTAGGGAAGGGGGGCTCAGCGCTTGGTACATTTAAGGTGCGTAGACTCTTTACCATGCAGCTTCTGACTCCGTCTGTCTGGGATAAGGCCTGAGGTTCTGCATCCCAAATAAGCATCTGGGGTACGCGGGCTGCAAGTTGGTGGACCAACCCCGAAGGGGCAGAGAGCTAGATTATTTACACCTTTCAAGTCCCACATCTGAGTTTTTCCCAGCCAACACACTTGCATGAAAATTCTCTGTGCAGGAACTCCTTGAGGTTCATGATCAGACAGGATCTGAGCAAAATTACCCCATGACAGTCCCACTGCTCAGGGAGCACCCGAGTGAGAGGTTTTCACCGGAAAAGGGAAATTTGTGAGAAGAAAGGTGTCACACAGCAAGAGACCCATGTCACCTTCCCTCCACACGCCTGCATTCTGCATGGGTCATCTGGCCTGACTGCGAACAGAACGCAAAGTTAGAATCTACTGTAAAACCCAAAGGCTAATTCTCCCAATGTAAGTGACAACTAAGGAGCAAAACCCGGGGAGCTGGGCTGCCTGCAGAGGGCCGGTGTGGGCTTCACTGAGAGCATCGGCATCAAGAAGGCATGCACGGGGCGGGGCCAGACTCCGGGGTCCAGAGCCCTCCACCTCGGAGCCTGTGAGGATCGGGTGCAGGGGCTCACGACCCCTGGAGGAAGGGCAGGCAACTGCTAGTCCACGGGGAATGAGTGCCTGCAGCCTGGGCTGAGAAATCCAGCCCCGGCTGTCGCTGGGGAGCATACCCCCAAGTAGCACTAACCAGAGTGGAGCCGCGCAGAAGAGCCAACAGAGGGGCTCACGGACCTTTATTTAATATTTTGTTCACAGCTCACTCCTGCTAGCCTACAGCCTATGTTGGCTGAAGAAAGACTGTTGTGTTCCAACCTGGGATAAGCCTGGTCTGATCACGTCATTCGGGTGGGATGGGGAGTTCTCAAGGGGTGCACCAGAAACGTGTGCTTGGTAGAGCCGTCTGGGTCTGCTATGCATAAGTAAGTGGCAGTGGTGACTGGCGACTAACACGTTCCTTCACTTTGTACAGTTTGCATGCCTTCCAGGACAGGAGACACTGTGTTCAATGCTGAGACAGAAATCAAGGTAGGAGCTCTTCGTAGGTGGCCACGTGACTTTTCTTTCTATTTCCTCAGTGTGCATTAGAGTCCACAGAACACAGGGGGATCAGAAAACATTCACCAAGTGAAAAAATAGTAGTTAACACAGAAGTGTTTACTAGGTACCAGGCGCTAGATGAAAATGCTTTGTATACATTATCCAAGGGCAAAAAAAAAAAAAAGTAAAGTAAAGTAAAGAAAAGAAAAGAAAAGAAGAGAAGAGAAAGGAAAGAGAAGAGAAAAGAAGAGAGAAAAGAAAAGAAAAGAAAAAAGAAAAGAAAAGAAAAAAAGAAAAGAAAAGAAAAGAAAAGAAAAATTAATACAGAGATACAGCTATTCTTCCTGGGGGGAGTTATTAACTGACTGGTCGGGGCCTATTATAAAACCTCCCACAAGAATTATTTCAGCAATCAGGGTGTTCAGAGGACAGCACAGATTTCCAGACAGGGACGAACTAGATGGCCAAATAGATCTGGTGTTTCCAGAATGTTCCCACAAGAGGATTTGCCTCAGTTCCTGCTCTGGGCAGTATTGATAGGATGTTTGTTTCGGGGTGTGAGTATCACATCCTCCTTGAAGCCAGGAGAGTGGTTGCTGTCATTTGAAGACATTCCGTTTCTGGATATGACACTACCAGGTTTGAGATGGAAAGGACAAATGTGCACAACTTGCATTTCTAATAAGGTAAGTCTGTGGGCCTTGGGAGGTCACAGTACCTTCTTCATAAGAATGCCTGTATGTTCAAGCATATAAGTTAAGAGCACGTAAACCAGAGGCCAGCCCTTGAGAATAGAATCCAGAAATAATACCTACAATTAGTTTTCCTTGAAGCTGCAGCTTGAGGGTTGAGCTCATTGCCATCTTCCTCCTGGGCTCTTGGGTCCCATCTCGGGAGCCTTTGACCGAGGTGCACACCTCCAAAAACAGTCAGAGAACGTCTCATTGACCCACTCAGAGGTTCCCAGCACCACCTTTGTCCAAGATCTCAAGGAGAGAACTAAACAGCCATGTAGTTTATGTGTAAGAAGGAAATTACCCTCAATTATTTCCTTAATGGGGAGGGAATGGGAAGTTAAAGCTCTTTCCTGCTGCAGCAAACCAAAGTGTGGGGTGAGAAACAGCCTTTTTTCCCACAATTTACTTTGCTTAAATTCAAAGTTGTTTTGTTACGGCCCAACATTCCCCCAGAGGAATTCTGTAGTTTTGCAGCAAATAGCATTTGCATTTGCTCATTGAATCACTCTCAAGTTTCCTGTAGGAGAGCTTCAAAAGATCCTTGCATGGTGCAGGCGTTAATGACTGCACTCTCCGGGAGTTTGCTCAGAAAACGGTTTCCCTGCAACGACTTGCAAAACTCACAGCCTACCGCTTGGAAAAGTCTCAAACGTGATAATTAGAGCAATAGGCATTTTCATAGGAGAGGAGGTATAGCTCAGGGATGGGTGTTCCAAATTCTTGGATTTCAGCAGGCAAAATATAATGCAGTCATGGGAAAACACTTCCCTGCCCCATCCAAGGCCAAAGCGGAATTGAAGGGGAAAATAAAACAGGGTCCTAGAGTACCCAGACGAAGTTCGGAACTCAGGTCTTTCCGGCTCATTGTGTTTTGGTGGAACAGCACACCATAAAGAAACCACGTTTTCTATTGCGTTTAGAGATCAGTTGAACTGTACCCCATGCTCCCTTGGTTTCCAGCACTGCGTCCTCGTCCTTGCAAACCATGCAACCTCTCTCCGTCCTGTGACTTCATCTGCAAAGTGGGGATCATAATATCTGCGTTACCTATTTTGTTAAGAGGATTAAATGAAATATAAAATAAAAGTTTCAAGAACAGTGTAGTCTGTCAGAGGACATTCATTGTCTTTACTCGCTACTACTGGACCTCTCCATAATCACTTTTTAATTCTAAAAAACAAGAAGGCGAGAGAGAAAAATGAAGCAATATGTGATTAATCTAGAGGCAATAGAAGCTTGCGTGAGAGAAAAACAATCTGCCTTGGCCTCAGGATATAAACAGTGGAGAACAGTGGAGACACCACCATCCCCATCACAGCCCAGCCCTGTCGACCTCAGACTCTTCCAACCCAGAGCTCGACAGACTCTACCAGGAAGAGTCGTTACTGGAGGGAGAAACCTATTTCCCACCCACGGATTAAATGAGCTCAAATTCTCAAATGATATGATTTCTTTCTATGGCTGAACCTGGAGAATGAACCGTTCCCCGCGTTTTGTTCCTCTGTTATCTGTCCCCAACCAGGGTTTCCTTCTAGGGCTGCCCCTCTATGGACGGCTGTGACCCGATTCAGGTGGTTACTGGAGTATTCTAAAAAATGCCATGGAAGGCAGTTGAAAAAGAAGGGCTCTCCTTGGGGCTGGCGATGGGAACCCCAGCGGAACTGGGAAGGGAAATCAGAAACAGCTACAGTACCGATGGATACTTGCGTGGAGTCCCACCGTACTGAGCGGCATGCCGCAGCAGCGCTATGTCCCGAAAGGCCTGCAAGCCCAGCTCGGCAGCTCCATCCTTTCCAGCTGGGTGCTATTTTCCGCATAAAGGCGCTGCTGGAGGTGTGCCACGGAAACAAAGAAGGTGACTTACAAGCCCTTGGATCTGGTGTCGCCAGACAACACCCACTATGCCTGTGACTGTCATCTATCACACTGCAGAGGGAGTGACACTTGCTCTCCTTCCTCAAAGACATGGCTCCTGGCCCCTCTGCTCTCCTGCTGCTGTTCCTACTGTGATTTTTGCTGATTGTGATTTTCAGCAAGACAACCTTCCACTAGCTCGGCCTCTCTGTTCCTTGACCTCTTCTGTAATGATCGTCATTTCTATACTCCGGCCAACTCCTTCCCTTTCCCAAGCCTCAGATATTTTCCTGACAGCAACACCAAGCATTCTGCAATCTACAATCAAGCATCCTGCTCTCCACAGCCCACCGCTTCATTTTCCAGATCCATGTCTACACTAGAGGGCATACTAGGCAGTGTGTGTGTGAGGACCCAGAGTCTGCCAATCCTGTCTCTCCCTGCCTCTCACTTCCCTCGTCTCCTTTCTTTCGTTGACAGCTTTAATTCTAATGGCAATTATTGCAATCACTCCCTCGAATTTGCCCTCAAACCCCTTCCCCTCCAGGTGAGGTGAAAACCATGGTTAAGCTCAACTTGTCCCCACTGTCTCTGGACATCTGCAATTGAGCACAGCGGGAGAAAAATACATCTCCCTGTGGACTGAGATTTGAAGTCTTGAGCATTAACCTCAGGTGGGCCCTTGATCATGGCTGGCCACAAAACTATAGTCCCTATCCATCCCCTCTCCCTCTCTTCCAGGCTAATATCTCATACCTCATTCTCTCTCCTTAAACTTCGTGCACCTGCTCTGCCATCCTCTCTTGTCCAATGACCTTGAACTCTATTTTAGCTACAGTGGCCTTAACCCCCTAGAGGAAGACCACTGCTCGCCCAGTGGCCTATGCACCCCTCTGTGCCTGTCTGCATGCCACAGACTCCCACCAAATTTCCTGTTCCAGCACCACCACTACTGCATAGAGGACAAGGTACTCAGTCTGTGCCTAACTTCCCATTTTTAAAATAGGGACAATGACATTGTCTACCTTTTTCAGTAGTTTCGGCCACGAAACCTGTAAGTAGCACCTGGCCCAGAGCACACACGCACAGTTTATTTCCTGTGATTGTGTTTTCTCTGCACATACGCTCTGTCTCCTCCACTGCTCTTAAGGGTGAGAGATCACCCTCCTCCCGGCAAAGGGCAACCCCTTCACCTGGGCACTGGGCTCTGGTCTCATCCCCCTCACCTAAGCAAGGACAACACTCCCGCAAGCCACCCTGCCCACAAGGCTTTTCCCAAAATACATAAAGTATATACGAGGCAGCTATTTTTCCTGTTTCTAAGCACCTCTCTTGACTCCTACATACCCGGCTGTTGCACTTTTCCCCTCTTCCAAGCAGACTACCTACAAGAAAGAGTTAGTTGCCTCTCTTCCGTCTTCAATTCCTCTGCTCAGCCCTCACCATGCCACCAAAACTGCTTTCTCAGGAGCACCAGGGTCCCTGGAAATGATTTCTTCACTTGGATTTTGGATGTCACAACCACCCACATCTTTTCCTATCACTTTGTTTGCTTTTCCTTGGGCTCCTTTTCTGGATCAGCCCCACTTCCCCACACTTGCAATGTGGGAGCCCTGGCATTTGGTGCCTGGCTGTCTTCTAAAGACCCGAAGTCCGTGGCTGTCTTCTCCAATCTTGTGGCTTTCCGTGCCACCTACGGGCATTTCCCTACATGGATGTCCTCAGTGTGGACTTCTCTCCAGCCTCTAAGCTCCAACAACCCACTGTCCTACAGCCCCCTTCGAATGTAACCAGGACCGAACATAGCCCCTCGCTGTCCCCGTCAAACCCACGTGTCTGCCAACCATGGCACCTCAGCCCATGGCAATTCTTTCTTTCACATCCTCAGACTGAAAACGTGAAAGCCAACCTGTCTGTCCCACGTTCTCTCATTTCCCTCATCTTACCGATCAGAAAATCCTGTCAGTTTTACATTCAAACCACCCTCAAAATCTGGCCACCTCTCAGCCCCTTCACTTCTTCCTTCTTAGTCCAAGCTCTGAGAATCCCTCACCTGAGGATTGCAATGTCCACCTCCCTGGGTCCTGGGCCCCTCGTGCCTCTCGTCAGTCTATTTTCAACAGAGTTCCAAAGGGATCATGAGCCATTCCAGTTTGCAGTATGTCACTTCTGAAAGCCCTCTGGCTGTGTCCTTATCGCCGAGACCAAAGGCCAAGTGACATTGGCCCACAGGGCCCCACAATGTCTGCTTCCACATACACCTGCTCTATTTCCCTGGCCTCACTTTCCATGGTGCTGGCTCATTTCCACCATGCTTCTTATAGAACACTCTGGCATACTTCTGACTTGGCGCTCTTGCACTCGCTGTCCTTCACCTGTAAAGTTCTTCCTCAGATGCCTGCTGTCCACCTGGCCTTCACCCCCTCTGGTATTTGCTCAGACATCTCGCTGCTGCCTCTCCCGGGCACTAGATCTAGAATGTTGGCTATCACTGCTTCCATGCTGTCTCCGCTCCCCGATCTGTTTTTATGCTCTCTCCCTCACATGTCCAGATGGACAGTATCTTTTTCCTATTTGATTTAGTCACCGTATGTCTCCACTCCAGAGTACAAACCACATGTGGGCTGGGACTTTGATTTGTTTACTGCTGTTTCCACAGTTGTGTGGTGAGGACTTTGGCCCAAAGAGAGGACTGGCCCTCCTCCCTGGCTCTTTGGAAGTAACCTCTAAACTTACCTCATTTCTTCAGCGATAGGAGTGTCTTAGCCATTCCTGGTGGGCCCCTTGGACCGCATCTGATGGTTTATGCTAATGAGAGGACTCATGGTGGCCTCTCAGCCTACCTCCAGGGAAGAGAGATGCTGGAGATTGCATTTAACGTTGCAGGCAATCAATCAACCGATCAAGCAGTCCTACCTCACTGAAATCCCTGGACACCAAAGCTCAGGTGACCTTCCTGGTTGGCAATACCATACATTTGTTGTCACATGTCTGTACCAGAAGGGACATGCATCCAGAGGTCAGCAGAAGCTTTGCATTTGAAGCTTCCCTAACTCAGTCTCATGTGTCCTTTCTTCTGGATGATTTCAGTTATCCTTTCCCCGTAATAAATGTAACCATGAATAGAACAGGTTCTAGTGAGTTCTTTGAGTCTTTCTAGTGAATCATTGAATCTGAAGGTGGTTTGGGGAAACTACAAATTAGCCGTGGAGGCAGAAGTGAGGGTGACTTTCTGTGGACTCTTCCCTTAGGCTTTGCAGCTGGACTGTAAAGCACTGGGGTCAGAAGCCCTGGACAACACACGGCTTTCTCGGGGCCGTGCCCTTCACCTTGCATGTTGGCTAACTCTAGGTACCAGCTCTGAGACCATCCTTAGGGATGAGCGCATCCCTAAGTAGGTGTTGGATGAAGAAATTAATGAATGAGTAAAAAGATAAGCCCTAACCCAGCTTTAGATTTGGAAATATTCAAAATAGCAATTACTAAGCTCAGCTGATATTCAGCACATTTTTTCCCAGGTTCCATTTGCTTCTGACCTTTGGGGGCCTTGCAGGATGTGTGAGACCAAGGACTAACCTTTACCTTTGCATGAGCCATTCCTGAACATGCCTAAAAGACCTTCTATGAATATTTCATATACAAAACTAATAACGACAACCTTTTTATTCAAAATTGTCCTGTTGTTACTGGCAACTTTTGGATTAAGTAGTCTCAGGTAGAAAACTATTAATATGTGTTGAGTGTAAAGAGAATAAACCTAAGGAATATAACAGTGTTTTATTCTAAGTGAAATACGTAATAAAACAAATGCGAGAGTCATCTAAGGTACTCCTGATACTAATGTTAAAATATCTGTTCTAAGTTGTAATTTTTAATTTTCTTTTTAAACCCAAATTATTTTAATCCATTCAGATTAAAAATTTTATTTATCGATTTTAAAACCACTGCCTTTCAGTTTTATCTGCTAGAACATTATATTCTTAGAACATAGTAAGCCCTAACCTCAAACAGAGGCGAATGCAAGAGGATGACAATTAATACTAAAAATAAAACCCTCTTCTCACGTATAGAAAGCCTGCAGGAACCACCTAAGACCTTCCATTGAGAAGACACCCTTCGCAATTTTAAAAATGCTACAGAATGCTTATCTGAGATGAAAGGAAGAAAATGGGGTGATGTAATTTCCTTCCAATTTAATGGTAAATAAAAGCTTCCTTCTTTCACACAGATTTGAATTTTTCTTGAAAATCCCTAACAAAATTAGCAAGGAAACAAGGGAGTAGAAATTACAGACGACCTAATTTGATAGTCACAGCAAGTTAAGGTTTGCAGGAAATTTCTGGAAGAAACTGAAACCCCATTTATCCCATGTGACACAGGCACACGTGTCACTGGAAACATAATGCCAGTAATCGACGGTGAAATATTCAATTATGGGCTCAGGGCTGAACAGGGAGCGGCTCTTTATCAATTTTATTACTTTGGGAAATGTACACACGCACATTAATATTTTCCAGGTCCTTTCCCAAAACTGTCCAGGAATGAGAAATACATGAGGCCAAAAATAACTTTGACACGGGATATTTTTGGGTGACAGAATCAACCGAATCTTTTCTAACCTCCATTAAGGTCTGAGTGATTCGCCTACACTGGAAATACGAGCTTGGATAACGAGACCTTCTTCCAATGAGACGTGAACCGAGTAAATCTCATTCAAGATGTAATTTGAATTTAATGCCTTGTCTGTAAAATAAACAAAGTATCATAAAAAGTTTAATGGTGCACAGTGAATCAAGAAAATGCAAAAAGTGCCAAAAACTGTGGAATCCCAACATGAGCGTTCCTCTATTTACTGCAACATGTTGTCAGAAGAGCTGAGCCCATCACGGTATTTTCGTGGATCATCACAACATGGACTTTCTCTGAACTCACTGAGCCTCTTACGTCTGCTCTTCTTGTCAGTTTTTAAATCATTTTACCAAGTCTCCATGCTTCAAAATCTATGCTTCTCCGTTTGTTAGGGATCTACGCACTCTGGGCACGAAGACTGGATTTCCAAAGAAGGGGGTTTATTGCCCAAGACAGAGATTCCCCGGAAACAGTTCTGGTGCCACGATTTGGACAGAAAAAATCCTCAATCCTCCTGTTTGCTCGGGGGAACCACGTGGCCCGCTGCATCACTTAATCATTGTCCAGGAATTGGGCTCTTGTGCCAAGCTCGAGATGCGTCTTGTTTTATGTTGCAGTATCAGCAGTAAAAAAACATCATGCACTTTTAAAGTTGTTCCTGCCATCACGAACCTCTTTCTACCCCTTGCAGCAGCAAGCCGAGCAAATACCGGGTACCAATGAGGTGCAGGAATTTTCACTATAAATATAATATGGTGAATAAGGGGACAGGTTTTGGAATCCTAGGGTTTGAATCTCAGAACTCCCACTTATGATATGAACATGGTTAGGGCTTATAAACTTTAAGGACTTCGTTTTCTTACTTATAAAATGAGGATTATATGCCTGCCTCCTAGGAATGCTATATAAATGGAACGAGATAATGCATTTAAAGGACTAACCCTGTGCCTAAAATATAATGGTCAACAAGTGGCTAATAATTACTATTATTAAAACTCACATAGTGTCAGTTTACATGTTTTTAATCATAACGTGGAAGCCAAGGTTTTACACACGCACACACACACACACACACACACACATACGTGTATGCATATTTTGAACAACTCATCTTTCAGAATTCAGATTATGATAAATCTGTATGGAAACTCCTGTCTTGGCAAATAAGAGGTATCTGCTGGTTCCCTTTCTTAAGTGGAAAACCCGAAGCACAAAGAAGGGACTTCTCCAGCGTCACAAAAGAAAGTTTCCTTCTGAAAGTTCTGCTAATAAAACGAAGCTCAAGGCTGACCTTAGAGAGGACGTAACCTACAAGACAACGGAGCAGATGCCCTGGGGACCGTGCTTTGCTCTAAAGGGGCCGTCAGCCCCCCTTCTGATGCCAGGGCATCCAGATTTGCTGAGACCCAGAACCATCAAGCACTCTCCCGGGCCAGAGAAAGTGCAGCCCTGAGCTCCAGATTGTGAGGATGGGGAAAATCCCCCGGAGCCAGCCAACGTGTCCAAATGACATTACAAATACCACCACCCCCACCCCAACCCTCCCAGAGACAGGGTGCTCCCCTCACAGCAAGCGACTCTGGCGGGGTCATCCCGGCCTCCTCTCTGTAACTGCAAGTCCCCCGGGGAACGTCCTCACGTCTGTGTGGCCCAGGTTCTTTCTGGCCGCTTCCTTCCCGCCGGCCGGACACCCTGGGACACTCGCAGGGGCATCCTGGCTGCGCCCCCTTCCCCTCCCCCCCGCCTGGATGCTTCTGCTGAAATCCCTCTATTTAAAGGTGAGATAATCAACTTTTGTTCGGTTGGCTTGGATCAAAGACAATCTCTGAGCAGGAAAACAAAGCCTCGCGACGCTGGGGGCCAGCGGCCTCTGTACTTTGCTAGCGGAGCAAAGGAAGGCATGTTTTATTCCTTTTCCAGGACTGGAAATTCTCATGCCCTTGGAAACCCCAGCAGCAGAACCGAAGTGTTTCCCAAAGACAAACATCCCTATTATGAAGGGGACAGGCCTTTGGCAGCCCCCTCCAAACTGCGGTGGGCGATTTGGCACCAGGCCGCCCCGCCTCCTAGCGGGACAGCAAACAATGCCTTTGTCTGCGGTCCTGGGGCCCCCGGACTGGGCGCCACGGTCAGGGCCAGGAAGCTCCCTGGGCGGCCCACGGGCCCCTCCGTCAAAGCCCGCTTTCTCCACGGAGTGCTTTCCTAATTGTATGACCGGACTCCTCCTGAGAGCCGGCCTGCCTTCCCCGTCCACGGCCAAGGGCTTCTTCTGGACTCCCGGGGAGAGGGGCCCACCCGTCCTGGGGGTGCGGTCCAGGGGGCCTCCTTGGTGGAACGCAGCTAGTGCGAAACGGGACGACGTGAGGTTCTATTGGTTCTAATAAAAAAAGAGACTTCACTTTCCTCAAAGCCCCTGCAAATGCCATGGTTATAAAATCTCCGAGTTTTCACATGTTCTTTAGAAATGTCAAATGGGAAGACGGGTAACGTGATCTGGTGGCCTCCCGCTTTCTAGATCATCTCGGGTTTATTGTCTCTGTCCTCAAATGAGAACCGCGTTGCACTCCCTCCTTTCTAGTGCAAAGGGGCCCCGAAGCCCCTTTATGTCCCTGGAGGGTAAACTCTGAGAGCCACCTGCTCGCCAGGCGCCAGGCCCACCACCAGGGACCCCGCGCTCCCCCTGGAAAGAGGGCTCCGCAAGGCGCAGGGCCGGTTTTCCTGATTTCCTCTCTCCTGCCGAAGGGAAAGAGGGGGAAAGGTCTCTGGAAAGGAGCCTGCAGGTATTTCCATGTGAACAATACTCCACAAATCTCTCTGCGGATGAGCACGCGAGGTGAGATTTTCTGAACTCCTTCTTGCCACCCGTTCCTCTTTATCAAGGGAAGCCGGGCACTGCTGATTACCAAGCGGACCAAAGACCCTGATCAGGAAGGCCCCCTCCCTGCCCAGGAGTGAGGCCCTAGGTCCCTCGGAAGCTCCCCGACGCTGGCCGCCCCTCCCCTGCCTCTGTCCTCACCGCCTGCCTTTATTTTCCTAAAGGAAACAAGTGCCCCCTTCTGTGCTGTGCCTCATTGAAAAATAAGATTTACAGGCTTCCTCTTCCGCTCGGCCCTGCACACCTCATTCAGCCTCCCTGGCATCTGCTTCTTAGTCCGAACCAGGAATACAAAGATTCTCCTTAGCTGTCTTAGAAGCCTTGAACAGTTTCCGGCTCTGCCGAAAACACCCAACGTATACAGAGCAGTTATTCCTACGTACAGACACAGAGGGAGGGAGAGACAGACAGAGGGAAGGACAGACACGAGACAGAGAGAGCTCAGTGAACTCGTGCGTGTTTCTATAGAAAATAATGACCCTAGGGCGCCTGTGTGGCTCAGTTGGTGAGGCATCAGCCTTTGGCTCAGGTTGTGGTCCCAGGTCCTGGGATCGAGCCCTGCATCGGGCTCCCTGCTCAGCAGGAAGCCTGCTTCTCCCTCTCCCACTCCCCCTGCTTGTCTCTCTTGCTGTGTCTCTCTGTCAAATAAATAAATAAAGTCTTAAAAAAAAAGTGAATGAAAGAAAAGAAAAGAATGGCCCTAACAGCTTAACCTTCCTCTTTTACCAAATGATTATTATGGTTGCCAAGTAATCCTAGCTACCGTGCCTAATTAAATCTAAATGACTGGCCCACATATTTCCAGTCTATAGAGGAAGAGTCCTGTGGCTTTAAGTTTTTAAGAATAAAAATAAATCAATTTATTAAATTATCATTTAAAGCCATATAATATAGACCTATTAGAATTTTATGTCCTAAACTTCATAGAGGAAGTTCTAAGATTTCTCCTCCTTAATTTCTGTATTTCTGTATTTATTTATATGTATGTTGTTGAACAAAGCAGATGACAAACAATGCCTTCACCAGGGACATTAAGTTAAGGTGCACATTTTGGAAAAGAATTTTAGCAGTTTGTGAAAGACTTTAATGGGCTCTTAGAATGCCCAGAGTGATACCTGGTTAGGAAACCAACCCAGATCTTTCTATTTTACTGCTTTCTTTCCCCTTCTTTCTCCCTGTAGCAAACACGGGCCCTGGATGTTCTGATTTTGACTTTTTGCTGCAATTGAAACTGGTACACGTTTGCTAAAATGTAACCAGAGCACATATTCTTTTGGTCATTGCTCTCCATCAGATGAGTGATACCATCTTACTGCCTGGCGGTATAAGAAAGCAACGTAATGGGAGGACAAGTCATACTTGCCTCCTGGGACGATACCAGTTATCTTTCAAAATAAATATCCAGACAGACAAACGATGAACCCCCCTGTACCTAACTTTTTTTTTTTCCATTCTGATCTTGTCACCAGAGTCTCAGGGGTTAAAATTAGCACCATTCCTTAAAACTATTTTTTTTTCATTTTCTCAGAATATACAAAGCATAACCAATAGACCATTAATTAAATTCCATTCTTTCTCAATTTTAGAAAATTCCTCTTTCCCCCAAACTAGTATATGCATGATAAAAAAAGGAACAGCGAAGAGAAGTCCATCCTTAATTAGAAAGGTCAGGATAGACAAATCAACGGAACAGACTAGAGTTTAGAAACAGGTGCCAGGCACAGGTGTCTGCTTTCAAACCAAGACAACTCTGTAGTCCAGTGAAGAGAGGGATGTTCTCCCCAGCAAATAATGCTGGATCAATGGACTTCCTCACAGGAGAAAAAAATGTATTTCAACGCCATACACAAAAATCAATTCCTGATAGATTTCAGATCTCATTGGCAAAGGTAAAAAACAAAGCTTTTAGAGGAAAACAGAGAGAGAAGTTTTTGTGACCTTGAACTAGGGAAAGACTTTTTAAACAGTACACAAATAAGTGCTAACAATGTAGGAAAATTTGGTACATCATTCTATGTTAAAATTAAAAAGCTCTGTTTATCAAAAGATACCATGAAGCCAGTGAAAAGACATGTTCAGCATCCATATGTCTGACAAAGGTCTCATATCCAGAATATGTAAAGAACCACTACAAATCGATATTTAAAAATAAATATACAGGCAGCCCCAAAGAAAAATGCCTAAGAGAACTGAGCAAACTCTTCACAAAAGAGGGTATCCAAATGATCAATAAGCAAATGAAAGGTCTTCAACTTTGTCAGCATGAAAATGCAGGTTACTGCCATAATGTCATACCACTGCATACACACGGAATAGTTAAAATGAAAAAGACGAAAATGGCCGTGTCAGCAAAAATGTGAAGTGACTGGAGCCCTCAGAGGGCACTTGTTGCAAAACCACTCTGGAAAGCCGTCTAGCACTTTTGTGTGCAGTGAACTCACAACCTCACGATCACCCAGCAAGTCCATTCTCAGTGCCTAGACCCAGCAGAGTTGCACACACACATCCACTGGGTCACTAACCAGCAGGTGCATAGCGATGTCTTTTCAGGATCGCCCCAAACTGGCAACCACCCAAATGGTCATCAAGCCTAGAAGAGGTAAAGAAACTGTGATAGGTACTCTTATTGGAACATCGTGAAGGATGGGAAATGAACGATATTTGACTGCATGCAACTGCATTCGTAAAACATAGGTTAGACAAAGACGCTGGACGCAAAGGAGGGTACACTGTGTTGACTATTTACATGAAGCCAGAAATTAGGCACGACTAATCTTTTCCGATAAAACATAACAATTGAGCTAGTTGCCCTTGGTGCGGAAGGGTAGCTGGAGTCTGGAAGACAGGACGGAGAAGTTTCTGGAATGCGGTTAGCAGTCACTTTCCTCTTCTGAATCTTAGCTACACAGGTGTGTTTAATTTATGGAAATTCATTGGTATTTGCACTTTCCTTATGCATATGATGCTTTGTAAAATGTTAAATAAATAAATAAAATTCAAAATGTGCTCAGTGAGAAATACAGTAGAGAGTAACTTAGCCACCACATCAGTCACGAAGCCCATTATTTTCAGAGTTAAATATAGTTATAACCATATTTCTTTTGTTGTTTTTTTTTTTAAAGTCATAGTATACTTGAGGGAAAGGGCAGCGTTTCTGGAGAAATACATCGCGGGGCCGTTGGAGAGGTTTCTTTCCCGTGATCGTTGCTGCGGACAGGACCCTGCCCTTCCCCACCCTGTCCCACGTCAGCGCCGCAGCCCGCCCTCATCCCCCGAGCAGCACGGACATTTCTCTGCGCGGGCCTCTGTCTGGTGCCGCACTCACTGTGCCCAGCCCCGTGACGGACCAAAGCGCCGCGGCAGCAACCTGTCTGGGGAGCAGGTCGCAGATGCCTAACCCAGCTCGTTCGCCCCTCATGGGACACTCGGGGGCACGCATGTGGCTGGGCAGAGCCGCCCACAGGGCTGCCTGCCCCGATGCTTCTCCCTGCCCCACGTCAGCACCCAGGGGGCCGTTGCCACGCAAAAGCACTGCAGGCACACCAGCCCTCGTCTCGGGATCTGCTCTGGAGAGAGCTCGAATTAGTACAATGACATTGAAAACAAAAAGTTCATTTATTTATGCTCACAGTCTAACCAGATGTCAAAACAGGAGGGAATCATACCCGAAATGACCTGGGAAATAGATAAGAAAAAAGCGTGAACTTGGGTCCAGATACAAGGCAGCTGGGAGCAATGCAGACTTTGGAAAACCCAGCTGATGTTCAGGGAAAAAGAGAAAGGAGGTTCCATGTAAGGAGTAAAGGTTTTCCTAAGGAATTCAGAGCCGCCTGGACAAGAGCGATAATCACATAAGCTGTGATTCAGAGCTGGAAAAAATGCAAGGGAAATGGAGCTGGGCTTCAGTCTTGGCCTGAACCGAACAGAGAACAGTCTCCTCCCTTTTGGGCATGATTTTTATTTACAAAGACAAAGGAAAAAAGTGTTACAAAGACCCAGGAAAAAACAAAAAGCAAACAAACTAAAAATGAGTTTCTCTCCAAACAGAAAACAAAAGTATTGGCATCATACTTCTTTAGAAGATGAAATGCAACAAGAGGTGTTAAGACACGCAGAACAAGAAGTGAAGAAGAGATTTTTTTTTTTTAAAGATTTTATTTATTTATTTGACACAGAGAGAAAGATCACAAGTAGGCAGAGAGGCAGGCAGAGAGAGGAGAGAGGAGGAAGCAGGCTCCCTGCCGAGCAGAGAGCCCGATGCGGGCCTTGATCCCAGGACCCTGGGATCATGACCTGAGCCGAAGGCAGAGGCTTTAACCCTCTGAGCCACCCAGGCGCCCAATGAAGAAGAGATTTTTACCTACTCAAGTTGCTGTGTGTGTGAGAAGGTGACAGAAGACTTTCCTCGGGTGTAGGGAGTCAGAAATCTTCAGTGAGTATGCCATGCCTGGATCATCTATTGTAGATAAACTCCAGATAACCAAGTGAAAAATGTGAACCCTGAGAACACAAATTGGGAGTTCATTGGATGAAAGGAATGGCTGACTTTCCTTCGTGGTATTAATGCATGATGAGCAAGTCATCAAGCAGATCCAGAGTGGAAACCCCCTCAGTAAACCAGGAAACGCTGCAGGAAGCGGGGTGGGCGCCCACAGTGTCGGCATCCGGATAGACTTTGAGTGTGAATTCTCTACCTGAGCAAGAGGAGCGTGGCCGCCGCCCGGAACTGTCCTCCTGAGGATGGCGCGTGAAGACAGTAGCAGGTAGAGCGCTGACATCAGAGTGACAGTCATAGAGTAAAACCTCCTCCAGCCACCTCCAACTTCCAGGACTTGGAAAAAACTCCCTGGAACATTCTAAGCCTCAGGATTTATTTTAATCCACAAAATGGGAACAATACTTGCATCAATATGGTGGCATTGTTATAAGCGTGAGCTGAGATAATTCTATTTTTTTATTTAAAGATTGTATTTATTTATTTGACACACAGAGAGAGATCAGATCACAAGTAGGCAGAGAGGCAGGCAGAGAGAGAGGAGGAAGCAGGCTCCCCGCTGAGCAGGGAGCCCTATGTGGGACTCGATCCCAGGACCCTGAGATCATGACCTGAGCTGAAGGCAGAGGCTTTAACCCACTGAGCCACCCAGGTGCCCCACCTGAGATAATTCAGTTAAAATATCTAGTTATGATTAGAGCATCAGCCTTTCAGGCTGCTGCTAAGCCTTTCCTGTGGGATGTGTTCCTGGAAGACGAGGCTCTCAGGATCCGCCCTAAATAGGCAAGCTCCAGTCACCGGAGATGAGTCTCCTCAGTGGGGTGTCACAGCCTCCCACTTTCAGGGAATTCTCCCAGATTCTGGCAGCACCCTGTGTCTCAGTTCCCCTGCCGCTTGAGTTTTCCCCATGTTTTCACAGATCGTTTCACAGGTAAGTCACAGGCTGCGGGGCACTGGCTGCCAGGCACCATTTTAAACCACTCACAGCAGAAATACCAAACCGAAGTAGAAAACCAGAAACAGAGTAGAATCACCGAAAAGACGAAGGTACGCGCTAATGCAGATTACTGAGACAGGCACCCACCCATTGTGAAAATTGCTTTCAAGGGATAATTAATGAATCCCTGATATTATCTCGGTGACATTTTTTAACACTTTGAAGAATAGGATAGAATCTCATTTTTCAGAAACAAATGCCAAACTGCACACCCTCT
Source organism: Ailurus styani (assembly GCA_002007465.1). NCBI lineage: Eukaryota > Metazoa > Chordata > Mammalia > Carnivora > Ailuridae > Ailurus > Ailurus styani. The sequence goes on from LNAC01000025.1 coordinate 659,032, forward strand.
GAAATTAAAATATATTACTAAAAAAAAGGAAAGTCTATGGAAAATAAAATGCATCTCAGAAAAACATGTGCCAATTTAATAGAAATCCCATGAATCAATTTCAATCTAAATATTCCAATGTTTCCCATAAGTCTATTATTCATGATAGATTCTCACCAATTAAACATATTATGTATTTGGACCACTTTTGCTGTGAAATATATAATAAATCCTAAAATGGTGTTCGATTATATAGTAACAGGAACGACCTTTATGAAATCTGCTATTTTATTATCTGGTATATTATTTACTTGTTATGTTATATATTTATTTACCTGGTATGTTATGTTTTATACAATTTCATTTCTCCAGTTCGTTAATATTTAATGTGGTACACCCTTGAAACAAGTTACCCCACAGTCTCTTTTAATGTTCTGTGAACTTTTAGAAATCTGATTCATCTCCTTGGTGGCTCAGTCCACTAAGCGACTGACTCTTGATTTTGGCTCAGGTCGCGATCTCAGGGTCCTGAGGTGGGGCCCTACCTGGGCTCGGTGCTCTGAGGGGGCATCCCCTTGGGTTTCTCCCCGTCTGTCCGCCCACCCCCCGCCTGTGTGCACATGCGCACTCTCTTGCTCACAAAAACAAATAAATCTTTTAAAAAAATAGTATTCAACTCCTAATTGAATGAAAAGCTTCATTCGTGATTTTGAACAACAGTTATGTTGAAAAAATTGAGATTAAACTAGTTTTGAGTTTTAAAATATATTGTTTTAAAATTATTCTTGGAATGTGGCTGCAGAATACAAACAGTTCACTTCCATCGTCGTCAGCTCCCTCTGAAGGGCTTAGCAATTAAGAATGACGCTGGCAAGACTGCTGAATTTAAGGGCACTGGGGATAATCCTGCACCATCTCAGGTCACAGAGTTACAAGGGTTCCAAGTAAAAGCTGCTTTGTGACGTTCTTCTCAGTGAGGGCTGTTGGCAGAGGGATGACTAGCTTTTCTTTCTTTCTTTCTTTCTTTTTTAAGATTTTATTAACTTACTTGACAGAGAGAGAGAGAGATCACAAGGAGGCAGAGAGGCAGGCAGAGAGAGAGGAGGAAGGAGGCTCCCTGCTGAGCAGAGAGCCCGCCGCGGGCCTCGATCCCAGGACCCTGAGATCATGACCTGAGCCGAAGGCAGAGACTTTAACCCACTGAGCCACCCCGGTGCCCATCTGAGCACCTGTATTCACATTTTACATTTGGAGATTTTTAAAAAATATCCATTTATTCATATATATATTTATGTTCAGTGTTTTGTACGTTGAGCTATGTCTTTACAAAATATTTTGTTAGTGCAGGAAAATGGAGATGAATTTGAAGGGGCTGAGAGAAATGATAGAAATTTGGGGATCCCAGATAAGGTCTAAAGCGAACCTTGGAATGCTTGAAAAAGAAGGCAAATGCTAGCCTTTTAAGAAATTTTTAATGCATTTATACTGACAAGATCGGAAAGAATCAAGACTTGGTCGAAAGACCTCACAGGAAGTGCCAAGTCTGATGAGAGAAGAGGCACTTCCTTCTTGCCGACCCAGCCCACCGGCCTCACTGCCCTTAGCCCCTCCCCTTCCCACTCCACCGTCCAGCCACCTCCAGACAGTCCTTGCGAACAACTGGAGGAAGGGTCTTATCTTCAGGGCATTCCCACTGTCCCTTGTAGGGTTTTTGATTTATGGTGATTTTTAAGCCAAAGTAGACGAATACAAATGCCCTCTTAGAGCTTTAAAGCATCGCCTGGACCAGGAACAATGCAAAAGATTACAGACGTCGTCGCACTTATTCTTATCACATCACTATTGGGCTGCGTTGTTATCAATGATGGTTTTTCCAGCCTGCTCCCGCCCAGTGAAGTTTTGCTCCCTCTGATCACAGCTGCACTCTTACACCATGTACTTTGGAAAGACGCTAGGGGAGTCACTTCTGAGCTCTGGTGGCCCGTGCCTACACTTCCTCTAAGCGCCACCAGATGACGAATTTTGATCCTTGGCAGCATAAGCCCATGCCAGGCTTCCCATTTGGATCTGTGTATCTAAAGAAAATTAATTCTTTATTGTTTAAATTTGATTCCTATGACTAATTCTCAATCATTACCAAGACTTAAAATATAATTCAGAGGCATTTTTCGAAATATCCTTAAATACCAATCTCAAATAGGAGCAGTTGGTTTTATAACACTTTAATAGGCTTTCTGAGCGTCTGTCAGAGAATAGCTTTGACTTAAAATAAAATTACTTTTCTTATCTGAAGCCTTCTGTGAAGCTCGAACACAGTATGGCAGGGTCTGCTTCTACCTGTATTGAAGACTCTGCGGTTGGCCTTGGCATCAGCCCCACGTCAAAACTCATAGCCTCTCTTGGCGTGGAATTCACTTACAAGGTATCTGAATGGAATACCCCTGTCTGTGGCAATCACTGATACAACCCAGACTCCCTGGTTCTGATCTTTAACTACACAACTCGCTTACTAGTCATGTTCCCTACCATCCTCACATCCATACTATGATTTACCTAATCCAGGGTGGGGAAGAATAAAATAAGTAATACATGTTATGCTCTTCACCTGCATATAGTAAGTCCTCAATAACCTCCTGTTAGAAATATTATTATTAGTGTTTTACTGCTCCATGCCAAGAGATGGAAGGAATAAAATGGGATTTAGACAAAGATAAGATTTGTAGGTTGACTCTAGCACTAAAATAGTCAAATATCTATTTTTTGTTGTTTTAAATTTCTATGAAACCTTTTTTTCTCCCCCCCCCCATAGACAGGAAGAGAACGTTGTCAAAGCTTAAATAGCCTAATGAACCTTCATTTTAACATTTGATAGATACTCAATAATTGGGAAGTAATTGTTTCAATTCTAAGAAGCTGGGACATTTTTCTTTGGCCTTTAAAGGGCACACCAGCTCTGCCTGCATTCTGTCTTCCTTCTGGTGCTTTCTCCATCATACCTAGGCGGCCACACCTCTTCTTAGTGCACCACAGAAACAAGCCATAGCATAGGACATTTCAAATTTCATCTAGATCCAATTTGAGATTTTCCAAAAGTTATTTTTTATCACTTTAAATAATAGTCAAAATATCTCTGTAGCATGCATCAGTCTGCCACTGTGAAGACGCAGTCTAGCAGCTCAGAGTGAAGGCTGAGCGGTAGGTCATGACAGTGGGACTTCTTCATCACCCAGGCTCCTGGCAGTATCAAACCGAACACTGTTTTGGCAGAACAAAGTCCAGTTTTAAATGTCATAATGAAAAGCTGTGCCTTTGTCTCTTTTGCATTTAACTTAAGCCTGGATAATTTCATTCAATTTGAGTTGATTTTGTGCTTGTCTATTCTCCTTGACAATGTAAACATCAAGGTTCTGCTTATGTTAAAGACAAGGTTTTTATAATAATGAAATAGAGACTTTGAGTAGTCATCCAGTGGAGGAGAGATTTACTATCAAGCAGACTCCTCAAGGCAATCGGCTAAGACCAAAATCCTTGAATATAGGACTTTGTTTTTGTGTAAGGTGAAGGATATTAAGAATTCTAATCAGGAGGCAGAACCAGGGCATGGTGGTTAAAAATGCAGAACTTAGTACCAGCCTGCTCTGTTTACTAGGGACTAACTTCGTGCAAGAGATAAACTCTCTGTGCCTCAGTTTCCTTCCCTATGAAATGACAATAGCGTTGTCACCTACCTTGTGGGTTCGGGGGAGGATTCAATGCAATAATATATGGAAGGTACTTAGAAGACTGCCTGGCACATAATAACTATTAGAGCAGGTGGCAGCTATTATTATTGTTTGAAAGAGTGCATACTGGGCCAACAACTGGTGTTGATGTAAAAGGAATCACACCTTTGAGTTCGTCACAATGAATAGGCAAGTGTATTAAACACCTCAGTCAGTAAACAGTATTATTTAACTTTGGAAATTTGGTAAGTCCATGCTTCTGTTCATGACACAGAACTCCCGAACCAAATTTATTTTCTGAATTAAATGTTGGTCCTCTTACAGGCTTCCTGGTGGCACACCTCTAGGCAAAGTTAGAACTGACTTCCATCTGAGCTCTATCTGTGTTTTGGAGGAAGCCAGAATCTACAGATCTACCTGTGGAAGTGACAGCAACACTGGATCTTCAAGCACATGAATACAGCATAGTTTGTCATTCTTGTCCCTCGTTCTCCTTAATTCCTTCATTCCTTCCTACTCTCTCCCAATAATACTTTGTAACTTTCTGCATAGGGCTCATACATATCTCTCATTTGATGCACCCGTTTCATATTTTTGAATTTTAATAATTTTAATTTTAAGTAATATCATTTAAAATTTTTCAGTGTTGCTGGCATATACAAAAAACTGATTTTTTGGATAGCATGGCATTGTATCTAACAATCTTATTAAACTTATTTATTAGTTCCAGTAATTCATTTTTTCCATTTTTGTAGTTTTTGCTTTCATTTTCTTAGCTTAGTCCAATGTCTAGGACATCCAATGCAATTTGGAATACAACTGAGCTTGGAGATTTCTTTCTGGGAGATCTTAAATTATATATTCAACTTAATTCAGTCTTGCTGACTAATGTCTCCTAGAAATTTGTTCATTTCAATTTTCAAGTGTACTGATAAACTTTATTATTATATCCTCTTAGCATTTTTAAAAATCTGAGGTATCTATAGTGCTATACCAGACTCACTCTAGACACCAGTAATTTGTATATTTACTCATTTTGCCAGTTATTTTTTACTAGATTCCTGTCCATTGTTTCAGTCTTTTGAAAGAGCCAAAGTTGATTTGTTGATTTCCTCTATTGTGTTTATATTTTTCATTTTGTTAATTCTTATTATTACTCTCTTCCTTCTATCTTACTTGGTATAACCTGCTACCTTTTTCTAATTTTTGAGAATGGATACATACCTCATAAATATTCAGACTTTTTTCTTTTCTAATACATGCTTTTAAGAATATAAAAACCCCTCTCAGGAACATTAGCTGCATTCTACAAGTTCTTCTATGTAGTATTTTCTTTAGTATTCCTTCCAAAATTCTTTAAAATTTTCATTGTGTATTTTGCCTATCACTTAGTAGCATTTTGTTTAATTTTGGGATTTTAGGGATGCCTAGGTGGCTCAGTCAGCTAAGCATCTGCCTTCAGCTCAGATTGCAATCTCTCTATCTCTGGCTCAAATAAATAAATAAAATCTTTAAAAAAATAATAATTTCAAGATTTTAATTAGGAATTTTATTTTTTTATTCTATCATTTTCCAACTTAACTCCATTGTGGTCAGAGAACATATTCTGAGTGATTTTACTACTTGCAGGTGTTGAACCATGCTTTCTGACCCAATAATAAGTCAGTTTTGATAAAGCTCTTTTTTTTTTTGAAATTTTTTCTTATTTGGGGGCTTGGCATTACATACATGTCTCTGCAGTTTGTTAATTTGTTGAGCACTTCTCCTGTATCCTTTCTGAACTTTGTCACATGTGCCACCTGCTATGGAAAGAGATGTGATAAACCTTCCCATTATGATTATAACTTTATCTTCCCTCTTGGTTCTATCAATTTTTGTTCTCTGTATTTTAAAGTTATACGTTGGGGATCATAGGGGTTAAAAATGCATACCTTTCCTGATGGATTTACTCTACTGTAGACTTATGATCATTCTTCTTGCCACAGATTTCTCTAACATGTTCTGCTCTGATATTAGAATAGTTAAATGATCCTTATTTTGATTCGGTTTAAATGCTATGTTGTTTCCAAACACTTGAATGAAAACTTTCTGTATGCATATTTTAATTTTGTATCTTATAAACAGGATATAAAGAATTTTGTTTATTTTACCCAATATAACAATCTAGAGTCCTCATTTCATTTGTTTCTTGAAATTACTTATATATTTAGCTTGAAGTTTGCCATCTTCTTATGTTTTTTAATTGTCTCATTTTTATTTGTTCCTTTTCATTTCTGGTCTTCTTTTACGTAAGTTATAGGTCTTTTTTATTGTATTTTTAACTCTTTTAGTGTATACATTATTTGTACTATTATACATTGTTGCTGTTCTAGTTGACACTGTAGACATTACTGGGTTTAATACAGTCCAATGATTTTATTCTTTTACCATTTTCCAGTCAATGATAGGGACTTGGAATAGTTTACTTTATTCATTCTTACTCCTACTTTAAAAAAAAGACATTCAGTTTAATTATGCATACACATACATCATAAAAGATAAATGAATATAATATTTGTTTTTTAGTTTCATTAATATTTATTTATATCTATCCGCTTATTTACTCTTTGCTCTTTGCTCATTCCTGGATTTGTTTCTTTCTGAGATCATTTTCTTTCTTTCTAAAGAATTCTCACAAGTTTTCATTTGTTGGTATTTTAATGATATTTTTAAAGAAATATTTGATTTTCCAATTATTTGTTTAAAAATTACTGTAATTTAATTTTGATGGAAATAGAATTATAATTGGTTAGTGATTATCTTTCAACACTTAAAAAATGTCTTTTCATTTTTTATTACTTCTATTAATATTTTTTTTCAAAGATTTATTTATTTTAGAGAGAATGAACATGAGCAGGAGAGGTAAAGGGAGGGAATCTCAAGCAGACTCCATGCTGAGCACAGAGCTCAATTTTGGGCTCAATCACACAACACTGAGATCATGATCTGAGTCAAAACCAAGGTTCGGATACTCAACTGACTGAGCCACCCAGGTGCCCCACCCTCCTCCTTTCCATTATTCTTATCAAATGGCCAACTATTACCCTTTGCTTCTTTGAAGGAAATATTCCCCTTCCTCCCCTTTGGGTGCATTTACAATCTCTCTCTCTCTCCCTTTCTCTCTGCCTTTCATTAATCTTTATAATTTTCCAGGTTGGGCTATGTAGAGCTTAGTGATTCTGTGACTTTAATAGCTTTAGAAAGTTCTCAACCATGGTAACTTTAAGTATTGCCTCATTCTCTCTAAACTATTTTTGGTACTCCCAGTTATATGATATTAGATTTTTCTCCACTGTCTCATATTTTTTTTATTCTCTATAAATTGTCTATATTGTGGGTCCTTTTGTATTTAGCTCCCCAATTAATACACATATTTTCTTTTGACCTGTCCTTCAGATTGCTATCCCTGGCCTCTGCCGGTTTAATTTGCATCAAATCCATTCATTCATAACTTAATTTCAATTTATCTTTCACTTAATAAAATTCCATATACTTTTTATTAGGTTGATGTTTCTGGTAAAATACTATGCATTTTTATATATGTTTTTCATCTTTTTCCTCTGGTTTATTAAATATATTGCTCATTGTTATTTTGAAGTTACTGTCTGCCGATTCTAAAATATGGGTCACCTACATGTGTTTCAGCTTAATTGATTTTTAATAATTTAGTCTTATTTCTTGGCATAGCTGGTAACATTTGATCATCCTTGTGACAGTGTGCATAGAAGATATAATAGCACATAATTATATTTTCCTCCACATAGCTTCCACCTTTCGCTCTGGTCAGGTAGAGTAGGAGGCTACTCGCTTCGATCCAACCAAGAAGGAAGTGGATGAGAGTAGGCTGACACTTTTGCAAGGCTCATGCTACTCTGGTTCTTTGCCTTCAGTTTCAGCGCACAGTCCTTTAGGAAGCTGGTGAAATCAGGGTTGCTGAACATGGCTCTTCCCCACTGGTGGATCTTCTTACTAATCCGTATCTTCTGGGAACTGAGACTGTGGCTAACTCTGTTCCAGGTTTTAGAGATGTTCTTCTAAAATCTTCAGTCCCTGCCAGGCTTTTGGGCTTTGGTTGAGGGAAAGGCAGGTCAAGTGTCAGTTGCGGATCTTGGTTCCTTTAGTCAGAGCTGGATTTTGGAAGCTTTTTTCTCCATTATTTTCTTCTCTCTGAAACCCCACAAAATTATCAAAAACTCTTCTGGTTCCTTTGTGTCTTATTTGTCCCCGTCTGCCAAAGCAGCCTAGGTTCTCAGAAACATCCCTGGCATGACAGATGACAAATACCTCAAGGAAAACTGCAGTTGTAAGATGCTGGCTTACATCCTGGTGGTAACTTTCAAGTCCTGGCTGACTCAGAAACCACAATGCCTTCAAACAGAGGGTTTTGTGATTTATTTGATTTTTCTACTTGTGAGCGGAAATGATGGTCTGCTACAAGCCTCCCATCTGAGTCTGATCAGAAATTCCAAGTCTCGATTTTTTTTAGGGGGATTGGGGGGTCTGGAAATTAAGTGATGAACCTGGGCCACAGAGAATAATATCATCTCTAAGTTAGATTATCAGCAACTTCAAGTTCATTTTAAGAAAAAAGTACCCTTTTGTATTTAGCCACTCCTTTATCTTTTTAAAAGTTTCTATTAAATGCTATCATACAACAAAAGCCATATCCAGTTGTGAGTGTTATGATAGGGTTTGTCTCTTAGAGTTAATCTTTTCTCCACAATAATAGCATATATATATATAGGTTTACTTTTACTAGGCTAGTTGAATTTTAAATTTTTTAATTTATTGCACAAAGTGTATTGTTTTCAGGAAATGAATACATATAACATTGAACACACCTCTCAAAAGGTTATTAAATAAACACAGAACCTCAAAGATAAAGTCCCAAGAATCAGTGAGTGGTAAATAAATTGGGAGTACCTAACTGGACTTATAATATGCATCGTTTACAATGTAGGTCATTTGAACAATGTGTGTTTGAAGCAGTGTATCAACTCATCAAAGCTAAAGACTGAATGAATTCAATATTGAAGACACCTATGCAAAAAATTCAGTTTTTTTCTCCAAGATGCTACCCAGACTCTAAGAAATTGCATACAAGAAGTTGTGTCCTTGGGAGAACACCTATAAAGAGAATTATTAATAAACATAATACACAGCAATATGTGGCTAATTTTAAATGTGCTATAATTAGAAACTATGGCTGCACTCTGCACATTCCATTAGGAAACAGAATTTTTGTCTCTGCTTAGGCAATCTCTCATGACCAGAAGCCATACACAACAGTGCAGGAAACTTTTAATTAAAACTACAGATTGTAGTAATTGTGAGTTGAAATATTACCAGAACTAGACCCCATGAATTTCCAGAGTATGCCAGCTTTTAATAAATGTAAACAATCACTCATTGCATACCCAGAAGAAAGCTACACACCTTGGCCGTGATTGCCAATCACGGATGAGACCATTCTCTGGGATGGACCTTCCAAGCTCAGAAACACCATCAGCATCAAGAAATACTGAATTCATAGCACCGTGATAACCAGTTATCTGGGCAGCAGACACTCACCTGGATGAGGAGAAACCTAAGAGTCCAGAAGAGACAGGGCTTGAGTTTCTAGAAATTCTTAAGGAACGTGTCCATTTGAAATTCAATGTGAGGCACAAATGTAATTTTACAATTTAGTACCCACATTAAAAGGTAAAAAAAAAGTAAAACTAATTGTAATAATATATTTTATTTAACCCAATCTGTCAAAAATGTTTTCATTGCAACATGTAATCAATATAAAAATTTTTGATGTATTTTACATTATTTCTTTATACTAAGTTTTTTAAATTGGTTTGTAGTTTACATGGACAAAACATCTTAGTTTGGACAAGCCAGATTTCAGGTGCTCAAGAGCCGCAGGTGGTTAATATCTATTTTGTTGGACAGCATATATCTAAAGCCACAGAATTTCTTTTAAGAATTATAAATGTCTACACATCACAGCCTTTGGAAAAACGCTAATGGCTAGAGCCAGGAAACACAATTAACAAATTAATAAATTATCCTCTTTTATTTTTTTATTTTTTTAAAGATTTTATTTATTTATTTGACAGAGATAGAGAGCACAAGTAAGCAGAGTGACAGGCAGAGGGAGAGCGAGAAGCAGGCTCCCCGCTGAGCAGGGAGCCTGATGTGGGACTTGATCCCAGGACCCTGGAATCATGACCTCAGCTGAAGGCAGTGGCTTAACCGACCACCACCAGCACCCTAAATTATCCTCTTTTAAAGATTCAACAAGCATGTTCATTTCCTGATTGTTAATATGTTTAATGCATGAATTTCTGTTAATATTTAAGTGTACCACATAATACAATATGCTATTGATAAATAAATATGTATTTAATTAGAACATGAAAATATGGATGTGAAGAATGCACAGAAATACTAAACTAGGATTTGTTCTAAAAAAGAGGGAAGCAGGTATTACGTGTGGGTCATAAAAAGGCACTTGTTCATAAGTGTAAAACTTTCAAATGACTTTTTTCAAAAGAAACTATGTTCTATTTCACATTTCTTGATGTTACAGGTTGTTCATTAGTGTCCAAGTAGCAGACTTAATTTTACCTTCTCCTCGTGGAAAAATATCTGTTATTGAGGCATATGGTAAAACACCAGAACATTTACACTCAGTTTAGTGCCTTAAAATATGAAAAACTAAAAAAGTTTCAAAAGAACAAATCCACACATTCCATTCTTTCTGATAGCTGAATGTATGCATTTTCTCAACAGAAACCGTGGAGAATTCAAATACGCCGACTGAAGGAGAAAAGCAAATTTGCCCAAGGCACACCACCCAATTTCAGCGCGAGCATCACCACGCTGTGCAAATCACAGACACCTACCTGATAGGACTGGGCCCTTGTCACTCATCAGTACAAATCCTGAATCATTTTCCGCAACAGGACCCAAACACACTCTTGGTGGCCCCGGGAGATGTTGGAGGTCTGAACTTATTTTAATTAGTCTCATTTTCAAATTTGTTGGTGTTCTCCCTCAGGAAAAATGTATTCTCTGAGCAAAGAGACTGCAGTAAGGCAGAGGTGCTTCTCACCGGGGGCACCTGTTACCAGTTTGTTGTTAGGCGGCTGAAAAATCACAGATAATGAAAGGAAGACTGGAGGGTGGAGGGGGTGGAAATCACGGCATTCCACAGTGTGTGAAAAAGTAACCTTAATATCCATTTCCCTGCTCTTGTTCACCAAAACAGAGTGCATGTACCTCAGTGGCCCTTCGCAAATAGCGATGTTGCTGGGCACCTCCTAGAGAGGGATGCCTGGGTAGACCTTAGTCATGGTTCCTTTTTAAAAATCAGTGCCAATGCCCAGACCCTCTTTTCTCTCACCACAATTTAAGACACAGGGTGTCTTCAGTGCCTTCAGTACTTAACAGCCACATAAAAATAGTCCTGAAAGTAAGGAGGAGATGAGAAGAGGGTGTTGGCATTAACTCTAATTAGGGACTAAAGAAACCCCAAGTAATTTGGGCATTTATTTACTGACATTCAGATATAATGTGTAGTTACTCTGCCAAGTGATTCAATCACGATAATCATAGTTTTCATATACTGAATAAATAATTTCCTGCATTTCAGGTCTTTCCGTACCATGGCTAATCTTTCCAAGTCACAGTGTATTAAAGAAAGTATTTCTGTGTTATCGGTCCTCATCATGACCATTCATCAGAGGGTGAGAGGCTGAACATCAGAAGAGAAAATAATGGCCCAAGGTACAAAAGGCATAAATGTCCAAACAGAGGGTGAAAGACTGTGCGCAGATGAGCTGGCGGAGAATGACGACAGTCTTCTCCTCTCTTACCTGGAAAGATTACAGCTTGTTCCGCGGCATCAACTTGGATCACTGAGTGCAACTTCCACTCAACAGAAAGAAAACCCCTATGTTCTTGCTTCTGAATTGACGGAACCCCCTTCACGCAGCCTGAGCAGGTGTCTTCCTTCAGCACACGGAGCAGGGGGCTGGGGTCTCTCTCTAGAGAAGCCCTTCACAAAAGCCCTGCCTTGCAAATAAGTACCAATTCTAAACTCATTCCAAAGTGGAAGAAAGAAAACACAAAAGAAAACAAATCTCTATTGCATGGAAGCAATCCTTTTCTTTTACTATTATTATTATTATTATTATTATTATTATTAGGCCCAGGGGTACAGGTCTGTGAATCATCAGGCTTACACCTTTCACAGCACTCACCATAGCACAAACCCTCCCCAATGTCCATCACCCACCCACCCTATCCCTACCCTCCCACCCCCCAGTAACCCTCAGTTTGTTCTGTGAGATTACGGGTCTCTTATGGTTTGTCTCCTTCCCCCATCCCATCTTGTTTCATTATTTTTCCCTCCCTACCCCCCATGACCCTCCCCCTCCCCCTCAAGTTCCTTATATCAGAGAGATCATATGATAATTGTCTTTCTCTGATTGACTTATTTCGCTCAGCATAATACCCTCTAGTTCCACCCATGTCGTTGCAAATGGCAAGATTTCGTTTCTTTTGATAGGGGCATAGTATTCCATTGTATATACATATCACCTCTTCTTTATCCATNAGCAATCCTTTTCTTGAAGCATCTGGGAGAGGTGAGAAGGAGGATAAACAAGACGAAATACAGGGGAAACCGACCGAGTCGGGCCAGGCAGCAGCCCGCCTGGAGACACCAGCACTGTCACGGAGCTCCAGATGGACAGGGGGAACATCCCAGGACATGGAGACAAGAACATTTGAGATTTATATTAGGAATGGACATTGGAAAGTTGTTTTCCAAGGAATGAATAAATATTCCATGGAACAAATAAATTACTGATGACCCGAGGCATCAGTAATTCCAAAACTAGACAGTGATGGGGAGAGAAGAGGGGCTTGTCCGTTCTCCCCTCTGGTCTCACGTCCCTGAATCTGCAGGTAGGACTGAGTCAGTGCACCCTGAGATAGTTTATAACCAGAAGCTAAATAGTCCCACTCTCCCTTGCCGATTTTTCTATGAGCGAGTTTCTTTCTTTCTGTTTGAGAACACTTACCGCACAAACGGCAGACTTAAGAATGACCTCCCATCTGGTGTTAGACCCTTTTTATCCATTTTACGGTAGACTAAGTGAATAGGAAACAATGTTTCTCTCGTTTCTTTTACTGCATTCAACATGTGCTTTTCAATTAAGAAGATGGGATGGCGGAGGAGGATTTCTTTTCCATTGGAGGTCAGAGAGCGCTTCTATTTCAGAAGATTGTACAGTATTTTAAAAGGAAGCAGAGTCAGTGTCATTAGTAATAAGCTAGAAAACAATTAACTGGTGCCCTAACAACCTGATAGTCACAGTAAGCTGCTTTTGTAGAAAATCATGAGAATAATTGATTTAAGGAAATGCAATTGTCAACAAGTAAAACTGTGTGATTATTTTGTCTAGACTTCCAGCTGAGGAACAATTTACATCAACAAACTAATTATTTTTTTTCTTGAGTTCCTAACAAGTTTATCTATTAATTTATGGGTATGCTAAAAACCACTACATGGAAACCTATGTAATGTGTAAATGTTGATCTCTGTTTCAAAGGCAACAAGTGCACTCTGGGGACTGAGGAGGGAAACGGGTCCCAGGCAACCAGGCAGGGCCCTCCTGGGGTCACGATGAAGATCGCCGCTGCGGGCCATCTTGGTTCTGGGCAGAGTGTGGCCGCCACTTAGGAGAGTCCACCACTAGGATACTCATCCTCTTTCAAAACTGTAGGGTTTAAAGAAGCCCAACTCCCTCTCCCAAGATTAGTCTCTTGAAAGAAAAAAGAAAGAAAGAAAGAAGAAGAAGGAGGAGGAGGAGGAGGAGGAGAAGAAGAAGGAGGAGGAGGAGGAGGAGGAGGAGGAGAAGAAGAAGGAGAAGAAGAAGAAGAAGAAGAAGAAGAAGAAGAGGAAGAAGAAGAAGAAGAAGAAGAAGAAGAAGAAGAAGAAGAGGAAGAAGAAGAAGAAGAAGAGGAAGAAGAAGACAAGAAGAAGAAGAAGAAGAAGAAGAAGAAGAAGAAGAAGAAGAAGAAGAAGAAGAAGAAGAAGAGGAAGAAGAAGAAGAAGAAGAAGACAAAAGAAGAGTTCCTTATGGGAAGCATCTGCTGTGAGACAAACTGACTGAAATCTTGCTGAAGTCTGAGGCGTGACCTGTGCATGGCGGCGTGCTGAGTTAAGGACTTCTGAACATGATTATATAATCAATAAGGAGAACAAAATAACTGAGGGTAATCTCCCTGTGCCCTCCAACATTTTGGAAAGGTCATGGTGGACAATGGAAACTTGAGAAATTCTAGGGAGGAGGAACTTGGGAGTATTAATCTGGTCCTACAGGTTCAAAACAGAGCTTTTCTTGACAGCACATTTGCAAGGCGAGTATACTGTGTTGGTCCAGTTTATCTGTTTGTTGCAGGTGGCTTGGGAGGGGGGAGGTACTTGACCAGGGTTTCATGTGTCGGTCACCTATAAAATGCTAAAATTGGCCCTCTTAGAATAGTATCCTTCATAACCTCACCTCGACTTAACAGATGGGTACGTCCCCCTAGGTATGGCCAAGGTCCCAAAGATCAAGTCAGCTAGAAACAGCTGGGTCCTGACTCAGGTGTCCTGTCCTATTTTGGAGTCCTCGTCCCAAGATGCTGCTGTTTCTTTGCTTCCAGCTCTCTATCTAACATCTGCTCCCTCTGCAGGTGTATTAGAGCAAAGTTACAGATGGAGCAAATGAAGACACAAGATGTGGCCAACTTTGTGTGACTCATGAGTTGACCTCCCAGGGAGCAGTCAGTGTCCCCCCAGGAGGGGCTACACAGAGCGGTGTGGGAAAGCCTGGTTCAAAATTGCTGTGAACAGTGCTGAGCATAAACGTTTGTCCTTTCCTCCGTGGTCTCTCTGCAGTAGCCATGACATCTGTTTGACTTGTTTTTAACGACGTGATAAGTCAACATATGTTTTAATTATTAACACAAACTTTAGCATTCACGTTACAGCAAGCAGTGCCAGGTCTGAACGAAAACATGAGCTCCTTCAACTTGTATGCGGAATCTCTGAAATGTACATTCACATTTCCCAGCACGTACGTGCATATGTACCTTGTTCTTACCAGAACAGTAGGAACCTTACACAAATCCAGAAACACTGCACAAACCAACCCGGCTGCATTTACTTCACTTCTTGCTCTGTGCAAATTCCACCAGCACTCTGCATTTGGCTTAATGGTGAGTAAGGAAGGACAGAAAGGGGCGGGAAATATAGATGACCTGATCTTTCTCCTTCCATGTCATTATCTGCAACTTAACTGGTTGGTTAATACAAGAAATTAACACTAGTTAGAAGGGATTTCGCAGGGTCCTTGGCTGCTCTGTGTCTTAGAATGGCATTGCCTTCTTTGTGCATTTGGAGTAAGTCCTTGTTCAGAAGGGAAACGTGTTCTGCCAGTGCAGAACAGAAGGGGGCTGCCAGGGCCCCTTTACACACAGACATCGTGGACTACCTTGTACTTGCTTCAGGTCTCCTGGGCTCCCCTCTCACCCACTGGGGGGCCACAGGAATTCCAATGGCACATTATAAATGTTACACACAAAGGTGATGACGAGGCACAGTACACACACACATTGCACGTACCTCCTCTGCAAGTGTACAAAACACAAGTTCAAACATCAGATTGTCAAGAATTGTGGACAGCAGAGCATTAAATCAGGTGTGGTGCCCTTGTGTGCAGTGTGTGGAGGGACGGCTGGGTGCGACTGCTCATATCCCACATCCCTGAAGCCTCAGTCTGACCCTCATGAATGCTTGGCTAAGCTGTGTCGAAAGTTCTAAGCACAGTTTAGAAACCCCCGTGTCTTCAGTGGTAAATTAAATCCAATACATACAAACCAAAAAATGTCTATATCCTGTGGAATGAATATATAGGAGTCAAACTATTAGAACATTCCACCTAGCCAGCCAAGGCATAGATGCTAGTATTTTATCACATCAAAATGTGAAGGTATAATGATTTGTGTTCCTGAACTGATAGTCATAAAATCACATCTAGGGCAAAGAAATCTTGAAGATGAAAGCCTGTTGTTTGGCAGATTAGGGAAACTAAGGTGACCCAAAGCTGCAAGGCCAGGGCTCTGGGAGTGATAAATAAGGGAAGGCTTTTTCAGTGGCCTCATCCGCACCTCATTTTCTGTTTTCAGGGAATTCTTTTATTCATTTACTGAAGGGTTGCAGATACAAGGTAATTTTAAGGGTGACTAAGAAAAGATCTTTGGCCTTTAGTTCTGTAAAAATTAAAGTTTAACAGGAAACTATGTAAACCATCCAATTTAGAAAAAAAAGTAACTCTCTTATAATTAGTGGGGATGAGCACAAACCAAGGTAGCTATTTTACACAAAAACACGTGAACTCGCTCGCTTTAGCATGTTCTTATCATTGTTTTCTTCTGTATCCCGTCCTCCTGTGATTGGGTTTTGTATTTCCATTATTCTATATTTTAAAAGGAAGGACAGAGGGCCAACATATTAAAATATTTTTATAGAAAATAATTTGGCAATGACTACTGAAAGGAAGAATTTTCTAGATTTTTGCTAATATAATTCCTTATGTGGGTGGGGGGAGATTCCAAATAAATAAGAATCATAGGCTGATGAACTGAGCAAACACCCAACCAAACAGCCCACGTGTATCTAAATACGTATTGAGAGTTTGGAATCCATAAGATACTGATTAAAATATAAACATGAACCAGAAGAAAGTTCAGAATCTCAACCTTTAGCAAAAATAGATAGATAGATAGATGATAGATAGATAGATAGATACATAGATAGATAGATACATAGATAGATAGATAGATAGATAGATAGATAGATAGATAGATAGATAGATAGATAGATAGATAGATAAGCTTAGGAAAGTATGTTAGGAAAAAAAACCCATATCTCCTTTTATTCTTTTTGTGCAATGCAATGGATCAAGTATTCTACAGCAAAACAACTGTTAACTGTTACCTTGGATTGTGGAAATAGCCCAGTGGAGTCTAAAATGCAGCATTGGTCAGACTTAAGACTGCGGCAGAAAGTTGATCCTATAATATATTGTTGGGTTGCAAGGAATTTTTGAACCTGAAAATTTGCATGATTTCAATGTTTTTGTTTGTTTGTTGGATAGAGATGAGGGTTTTCTAACTGTCTAGTCCCACCCAATTTCAGTGCAAAGGAATTCCCTTGCACCTTTTCAGTTGCTGAGAGACCTTCTTGTCAAGGGCACGTGTTTCCGGACCTGTCGGGGCAGTGTCCACGCAGTGAAGAGAGATGGGTCTCAGCATCTTCTTAGACTGTAGAGAGAAATCGGTCTTCCTGTGGGGAGCGTGTGAGCAATGGTGGGTAGAGAGCTCACACTTATAGCAAGCAGAGAGAAGCTGATACACCTCTCCACATGGGGGACACCATGTGCCTATTTGAATGGTAAGTCAGAGTTTGCAGATGTCACTTGGTTCCGCTGGTATTGCCACAGGACTTCTTAGCATCCCTACACAGCCATCTATGCCCAGTTAGGGTGCCACACCATCTTCTTCAAGGTCATGCCCTACCTCATTCTCCTTCCCAAGATGGCATCTGGGGGAGAAAGGTCTGTACGACCCAACAGAGAAGAAGATGGATGACCCGCCAGCCCCCAGGAGGCCAGAAGCCGCCTCTGCCCCACTGGTCTTTCCAAGGATCTTCCTTACCTGCATGTGGTTAATCTCTGAGGGCATCAGCGGGGATGTCAGTGTCTGCTGAACTCCAGCACTGTTTGCAAGGAGCCTCAGTCAGGACCCAGTGATCCTACAGAGGCTCGGACTGGTGGCTGTGACCCCCTGACGTGGGATCCTAATTTCCTTTCAGCTTGGCCAGGCAGTGACTGCTGCAGCCCTCACTTGGAGCACCACAGAGCTCCTCATCAGGACACTGCACCAGCAAGCTCCCACCAGTCCTCAGGTAACTTCTCTCTTACCTAAGGACAACTTCCAATTTCCCTGGGAGTCTCCAGAGACTTCCAGCAAGCCTGGATCCTGGAGGCAAAGGACCGTCTCTTCCCTGGGGACTGAGTCTGAAGGAAGCTCAGTCTCAGAGGTGGATGGTTGCAAGGGACTCCCACGCAGGGCAGGGGTTGAAAAGACCAGGTTCGTTATCCCAGTTCAGATACCCAGTACCCTCCTGATTTCAATTACTTCATATTTTAAAGTCCAAATGCCCTACAGTTTGGTCATGGTTTTCCTCTTTACCTGCATCTTTGTTCTGTAAATACAGCCAGCCGGTGCCTGGGATGCGCTGAGACCCTTTGGCTTCGACAGATCAAGGGACGTCCTTTGGATAGAAGAATCCGTGACTCTGTGCTGAGACCCAATCCTTCCTGGCTCACCGTTGCTCATGTGGATTGTGGGGGCAGAATGAGAGCTGGACTCAGGCAGGGTGAGGTGTGGAGGAGGGATGGTGACCCCAACAGAACAAAGACCCTGATCCTTGTCCGACCACTTATTTTCAGGAGAAGGTAGGAGGGGAAGAAGAGTGTGGTGGCAGCCCACTCCCCGTTGCGGGAGTGTGTGTGGGGAGAGACACCCGAGCGTGGGTGGCTGCTTCGGTGGGGGCTACTGTCATTGCTGGGTGAGGAAGACTTGAACAAGGTTACGGGGTGTGGAGGCGGTGCCAGCGGAGAGGCTGAAAGTCTTGGAGAAGCAGGATTCAATCCAGGCAAGACCGTGCCAGGCTCGAGGGGGAGCTGCTCTAAAACCAAGGCTGAGAAATTGGTCTTGGACAAAGAGTGATGTGTTGAGGTGAAGATGAAACGAGAAGGTGAGGGGGCTGCATTTACCGATGCAGGACAGCCTGGGGATGGCGTGCCCCTGGAGATCCGTGTGTGTCACCCTCTGCCACTGGGGTCTATGTAAAACCAGTCTGCCCGAGGGGCCCCGCACTTCCCTTCATGCTGTCACCATCTTGAAATCCTTCATCATTTTGTCTTTGAACTTGTGACCTGTCGGTGGAGCCTCGGGGGTGGTGGGGCATGAGTGTGAGCAGAAGTGAGGCCTGCAGCATGCATGTCTGTCCATGGCAGCCCTGCCACTCCCCTGGAGAAAGTGCCCTTGGTGACCATGAGCAAGAACCCATCTGTGGGGCAGAGGAAGCTAGCGGTGTGTTTGAGATGGGTGGTCAGGTCATCTCCAAGAAGGTGACACGTGAGCTCTGAGCAGAATGAATGGAGGTCACGGCCAAGTGCCAACTGGAAAGACCTCTCCAGGCAGAGGGAGAGGCCCTGTGGCCCACCAAGCTTGGGTAACGTAAGGGAAAGCCAGGGGGCCAGCGCGGCGGGTGTGCCACGGGAAGCAGGGAGAGGGCAGAGCACAAGGTCCTGGAGGAAGCCAGTCAAGGGGTTCACAGACGGCGTCTTCCCACACGTGCTGTGGATGCTGGTCACGCAGCTGACAAGAATGGTGTTCTCGGGCGCCTGGGTGGCTCAGTGGGTTAAAGCCTCTGCTTTCGGCTCAGGTCATGATCTCAGCGTCCTGGGATCGAGGCCCGCATCGGGCTCTCTGCTCAGCAGGGAGCCTGCTTCCTCCTCTCTCCTCTCTCTCTGCCTGTCTCTCTGCCTGCCTCTCTGCCTACTTGTAATCTCTCTCTGTCAAATAAATAAATAAAATCTTTAAAA